>CM072927.1:95997517-96342566 GCA_036971965.1 Nyctalus aviator | reverse complement strand
CACGCGGACAGTCAGACACGCGGACAGAGTCAGACATGGGAACAGTCAGACACCAGGACAGAGTCAGACACCGGACAGAGTCAGACACGCGGACAGAGTCAGAGAGGAACTGGAGGGCGAGTGGGCCAGAGGGAAGGGGGAGGCTCGCTGGGAACCTGGCTCCCAAGAAGGAGGTTAGAGGCCATCCCGTCACACCCACGGGGCCGGGCGCGACTGGGAACCAGGACACAAAAACCAGCTACTCTTTATTGAATATATTTTTATCAGTTTCCGAGAGGAAGGGAGAGGGAGAGAGAGAAACATCAGTGATGAAGGAACATTTGTAATAATATGAACAATAAAGATTTATTTTAAAAAAAAACATCAGTGATGAGAGAGGATCATGGATCAGTTGCCTCCTGCACGCCGCCCACTGGGGATCGAGCCTGCGACCCAGGCCTGTGCCCTGACCGGGAAGCGAAGCGTGACCTCCTGGTTCACAGGTTGACACTCAACCTCCGCCAGGTGCTCAGCCAACAGCACAACCGCAGCCAGCAGTTTGGCCTCCCCAAACCCAGGAGCCCCCGGGGCGAGCGGGAGCCGCCCTGCTGAGGCCTACGGCGGCCGAGCTGCTGTGGGACGTACGCGGGTCCCGGCAATAGACACGGTGACCGCGGGCCTGGCCGGCTTCAGGGCGTCCGCTCAGGAGCCGAACCGGCATCCGGAGGAGACACACCCGCACGGGCACGGCCGCGCTCGCCGCCGCCGCCGCCGCGGAGACCTGAGCAGAGCGCGTGTCCCACCGGGAGCGGGCCGCGGCGTGAGAAGGAAGGACGGGTGCCGTGTGGCCCCTTCTCTGGGCCTGGAGGAGGCAGCACTCAGAAAGGAGGGGGCCTCTCCGCTTGGGGACGCGGAACGTTCTGGCGTGGCGCTGGGGATGGCCGCACAGCCGTGTGAATGGCTTAACGTCCTGACCGCCTCACTCCGGAAGAGAAATCTGTGGCAGGAGATGGTAGAAGCCGACAGCCCTCCCCCAGGGCCAGCGCCGCAGGGCCGAGCCTCGGGGGTCCATCCCCTGCCGCGGCCGGACCCGACGACCCAGCCCGCGGCTTCACCAACAGCCTGCTCGTGCACCCGAGGTCAGAGGGCACGGTGCCCCGCCCGGCGGGCGGCTCTGCGGGCTCCGAGGGCCTGGCCTGCCTTTGCCAGCCTGGGGGTCTCCAAAGCTGTCTCCCAGCTGGCACCCGCCACCTCTGAGGGCCTGGCCGACCTCGGCCCCAACAGTCTCAGCGCCGTCCCTGCTCAGGCTGCAGACTGCCTTTTGCGTGTGAGGTGACCCCTCCCGGGCTTGGGGGTTGGGTGGGGCCCCTGACTCGGCCACAGGCCTGGTCAGACCTGCCTCTTCCCACCTCGCTGGTCCAGAGAGGACCAGAGCGGGGCAGCCCTCGTGCTGCCACAGCACCGGGCACGTAGGCCCTTAATGTGCAACAAGACGCTGCGGGGAGCTGCGGGGGCGGGGTCTGCGGGTGGGAGTTTCCTCTTGCACACTCGGGACTTTTCTAATGTTTACAGTGAACATGGACTCTTACACTCAGACAAAGAATAGGTAGATGATAGACGGGTAGGTGGGTGGGTAAATGGATAGATAGGTGGGTGGGTGGAAGGATGGATAGACAGATGGTGGATGGATACATAAATGATGGATAGATAATGGATGATGATGGATGATGGATAGACATGATGGATGGATGGGTTGGTTGGTGGGTAGGTGGATGAATGGATGGATAATAGAGGGATGATGATGGATTGATGAATGGATGGGTGGATAGGTGGATAGGCAGATGGTAGATGGGTGGATGGGTGATGACTGGATGGTTGGATAGATAATGGTTGGAGGTATGGGTAGATGGTGGATGGGGGGATGAATGGATGGATAATGGATGGATGGAGGATGGATGGATGGGTGGATGGATGGATGGATGATGGATAGATGATGGATGGATGATGATGAGTGGATGGATGGATGGATGGATGGGTGGGTGGATGGATGGATGGATGGGTGGATGGATGGATGGATGGATGGATAGAGGGGTGGATGAGTTGATGGATAATGGATGGGTGATGATGGGTGGATGGATGGATAGGTGGATGGGTAGATGGGTGGAGGATGGAGAGACCATGCCTGATGGAGGGCAGGGGGGTTACTCTGGGGTGCGGTGCGCTGGCTGCACCTTCACAAGGTTCAGGTCACGGCAGCGAGAGTGGAGGTGGGGAGTGGATGGCAGCTGGGGGGCAAAGGGCAGCGGGAGAGAAGGGGGTGAGCTCAGGGTGCCTGGAGGCCAGCAGGGGCGGCCGAAGGGGACCAGCAGGAGGAGGGGCGTGGAGGAAGTGGGAGCCCGGCAAGGCGGGGTGCGATCAGGCAGGGCTCCCCACAAAGCCCGGGACGGAGGGGCAGCCTCTGGGAGCGCCGGAAGCCGTTGTGGTGCTGGGCAGGTCCCCCCAGCTTCTCTGCCCTAACCCTCGCAGTCACTGCTGGCGGCCGGAGCTGTGCGGCCGAGCTCACTGTGACCGCTGGGGCTGGACAGAGCCGCCCCCGGAGCTCGGAGCCAGGGCCGGGCGTGGAGGGACGGGGCACAGGCTGAGGTGGGCGCTGGGCTTCCTGGTTCGTGGTTCGTGGCCTCGACCAGCCCAGAATCCAAGAGGCAAGGAGCCTGTGGCCACATCCCGTTCGTCAGGGATCCAAGGAGGTGGGAGAGGCCGGCTCATTTATGGCTCCGCTGGGCTGCCCTGGAGGCCGTGCTGGGTGGGGGCCGTGCTGGGTGGGGGACGTGCTGGGTGTGGGGGCCATGCTGGGTGGGGGGGCTGTGCTGGGTGGGGGGGCCGTGCTGGGTGGACGCCGTGCTGGGTGGGGGCCGTGCTGGGTGTGGGGGCCGTGCTGGGTGGGGGCCGTGCTGGGTGGGGGACGTGCTGGGTGGGGGGGCTGTGCTGGGTGGGGGGGCCGTGCTGGGTGGACGCCGTGCTGGGTGGGGGCCGTGCTGGGTGGGGGCCGTGCTGGGTGGGGGCCGTGCTGGGTGGGGGGCCGTGCTGGGTGGGGGGTGTGCTGGGTGGGGCCGTGCTGGGTGGGGGCCGTGCTGGGTGGGGGGTGTACTGGGTGGGGCCGTGCTGGGTGGGGGGTGTGCTGGGTGGGGGCCGTGCTGGGTGGGGGGCCGTGCTGGGTGGGGGGGCCGTGCTGGGTGGAGGCCGTGCTGGGTGGGGCCGTGCTGGGTGGGGCCGTGCTGGGTGGGGGACGCTCTGGGCTGGGAGGCAGCAGTGAGGGCCTCCAGGTGCAGATAGCAGTTACCAGGTGCGACCTCCGGGCGCCCCGGCCTCCACCAGCCCTGCACCCGGCAGCTGGTGTGGCCGCCTCGTTAGAATAATGATTGGTGTACAGCACTCACTCTGACACTTTAATAAAGTGTCAGCCCTCACCAATTTGGTACTTAATAAAGTGAAATTAAATATTTATTACATCTTAGTATGTGCTGTATTTAAAACACACGTGTCCCCCTCCTCGCCCCCTGCCGGCTCCCCGAGGTTCTGTCCCACGGACGCCTCCTTCCCCCTCCAGAGCCAGAGGAGGTGGGGGGGAGGCAGCGGGGGGAGGGGGCGGTGGGCAGCGGTGATGGGGGGCTCGCAGCCAGACCTCTGCTTTCCTGTCGTCCTCGGCCAAAAGCCCCGACGGCCGCCCACCTGGACCCGCAGCCAATGGCCAGGAGGCCTGAGCGGGCGGCGGGCGGGGAAGCGGCTCAGCTCAGCTCCGCCCGTGACCCTGGGCGCCTGGAGGGTCATCCCTCTGTTCCCCGGGGCCCAAGTCCCCCTCACCGAGCCAACGCAGCCCGACCTCCCTCTCCCCGCCCTCCCCCCACTGCTGCGCGTGTGTTTCTGGTGACAGAGTAGCAGGGAGGGGGGACGGGGGGGGGGCTGCTGGGCGGACGCCTCGGGGCGGAGGCTAAGCCAGGCCCTCAGGAGCCTGCGGTCCATCCTTCCGCCCACGTTACCCACCACCCACCCACCCGTCACCGCCGCACGCCTTCCTTTGCGTCTGCTAAACGCGGGGTAAACACTCATCCTGGGAGCCGGTGCCGTCCCCCAGCTCCCCCAGCGCCTGCCTGGCTCACTCAGGGGTCCCCCTGGGGCCTGGAGCCTCGACCGCTCTCTCCTCTCTCCCCCTCTCCCCCTCTCTCCCTCTCTCCACCCCTCTCCCTCTCTCCCTCTCCCCTTCTCCCCGCTCCCGTCCCTCCCCCTCTTCCCCTCTCCCCCTCTCCCCGCTCCTCTCCCTCTCTCCTTCTCCCCGCTCCCGTCCCTCCCCCTCTTCCCCTCTCCCCATCTCCCCCTCTCCCCTTCTCTTCCTCTCCCCCTCTCCCCCTCTCCCTCTCTCCCTCTCCCCTTCTCCCCGCTCCCGTCCCTCCCCCTCTTCCCCTCTCTCCCTCTCCCCCTCTCCCCACCCCTCCCAGCCCGGCCGTGGGACAGGCCCTGGCAGACACGTGTTGCCCCTCAGCCGTGTGCCCGGCGGTCAGCGTGCATGGCAAGGTGGGCGCCAGGCCTGAACGGAGCCTCACAGGGATGTGCACCCAGCGGGGATTTCCCACGATGCCCTGCAGCCCCGGGAGTCACCGTGCAGCGGCCCCCCGCCCAGCGCCCCGCAAAGGCAGGTGTGCGCAGTGACGGGCGGTGGGTCCCCGGCTCTCAGGCCACCGCCTGCCCCACATTGGGGGCTGCCGGGTCCGGCCCGGCCACGCCTGCCCCGCCAAAGGCCGGAGCTGCTTTCCCTCGGCCCCCCCACCCCGCCCCGAAGGAACCGCCCGGCCCGGGTGGGCGCGGGGAGTGACAGCCCCCAGCCGGCCGGTGCCATAGGCCCGGAGCCCAGGGCCGGGCCAGGCGGGGACGTGGCACCTGCCAGGAGGCCGCCAGCCCTGCCCCGCGGAAGCTCCTCTCGGAGCCAGTCTCACAGGGAACTGCCCGCGGGGAGCGGGCCCCCAGGGCCGCCCTGTGCCACCGGGACGTCCCCGAGCCCCGTCGCCGGGCAACCGCCTGGCGCACAGCAACCGCCACCGCCGACCCCACCGCCTTTCCACTGCGTCAGCGCCCGCCCGGCCCCCTCCCGGCCCCTCTCCCGGCCTCTCCCCGCCTGGCACGCCGTGGCCAGGGTCCGTGCTGGTGTCCGGGCCACAGGGCCCTGCGGGCCCAGCCCAGCTCTCAGGCCCCGGCCAGAGGCGATTTCTGGTGGCTCGCCTGCCTGCTGGCCTGGCTCTGCCACGGCCGGGCCGGGCTGGGTGCGGGCGTGCACACCGGGGGCGCCCGGGCCCGCGCTGGGAGCCGAGGGTTGCAGCAGCACCAGCAGCCCGGCTGTGGCTGCGCTGGTGGCGGGCCGGGCACAGAAGCAGCAGCGCCTCGTTCCGTCAGGCGGTGCCGGCCCCTCGCCGGGTCTGGCCTGAGAGGGGGGCTGGCTGCTGGGCCCGAGGGCCCGGAGCGGGGGAGGGCGCTGGGCCCCCGTCACCTCTGCTCCCGCCTGCGGAGGCCGGAGGGCATGGACGGTGGTGAGTGTCCACCTTGGGGCTGCGTCCGCAGAGGCCTGCCGGCCGCCTGGTGCCCGGTGCCTGGGAGATGGGTGGACCCCCGCCCTCACGGGGTCCAAGCCTCAGGGCGGAGGGCCCCACGGCCCACAGAGGAGCCCAGGCTTTCGGTGTCGGTGGGTGGCATGGTGGCTGAGGACCTGGGACTCACTGCTCCGCCCTTTTTAAAAATATATTTTTATTGATTTCAGAGCAGAAGGGAGAAAGAGAGACAGAAACATCAGTGATGAGAGAGAATCACGGATCGGCTGCCTCCTGCATGCCCCACAGTAGGGATCAAGCCCGAAATCCAGGCATGTGCCTGATCCGGGAATGAACTGTGACCTCCAGGTTCATAGGTCAGAGCTGGCCTGCACGGGTGCTTGGTGTTTGGGGGTGACCCTGGCGGGCAGGACCAAGGCCAAGAGGCCCACGGTGAACAGCGAAGGTGACCCCAGGGTGGTCAGTGGCCTCCTAGTGCGAGTCCAGGGGTGGGGGTGCCCGGGTGGTCAGCGAGGCCCCAGGGTGGGGACAGGGGGGAGGGGCCCTCCCGTGGCTGGATCAGCCGTGCAAAGGCCCTGGGGCAGGAGGGAGCAGACAGAGGCGTCAAAGGGCGAGGAGGTTCAGAGCTGCGAGGGGAGGCAGGGGAGGCCGGCCAAGATGGGTCTGCACTGGATTCTGGGTCCTCAGCAGGAGACAGGGATATGGCTGGGGGCTTGGGGGACAGGGGCGGGGCGTGGCTGGGGACTGAGGGCGGGCCTGGAGTGGCCCTGCCGTGGTTCTCAGCGCCCCGCCGCTCCCTGGCAGGCGTAAGGAGGCTCCGCTGGG
Source organism: Nyctalus aviator (assembly GCA_036971965.1). Lineage (NCBI taxonomy): Eukaryota > Metazoa > Chordata > Mammalia > Chiroptera > Vespertilionidae > Nyctalus > Nyctalus aviator. Next base: position 96,336,168 of record CM072927.1, on the reverse strand, counting down.
GCACGCAGCCTTCTCAGGTTCCACGCAGGACCGGCCGCTCGCCGCCACCTGCACTGCCGCCCTCCCCAGGAGACTGAATTTATAACGGACTCCAACGCTTTTAAACCCACTTATTGCAGAATTACTTTTCAATAATTACATCACCGCGCCTGTGTTGCATAATGAAATTAGCGCGAGAGATATTAGAGAGAAGATAAAATTATAAGGAATATCGAGACGCCCCTTCCCGCCCTCTGCAGGAGGCCCGGCTTAGCGGGACCCGGTGAGGCCGGCGGGGATGGGGGTGACGTCTGGCTGTGAGTTAATCATAACGATTGCTGCAGCTTCCGGTTGTCAGGATGGAGTGTCCCTCCAGAGGAGAGGGGCCCCGGCCAGCGGCCCCAAGTCCCCTGGGGTCACAGACCAGAAGGGCAGGAGGACGGCTGGGCTTTGGGGTCGAACCCCGGCCCTGCTGTGTGGTGAGGCCACTTCTCTGCGCGGTTTCCTTAGCCATGAGAGCGCCTGTAACGGCCACACGGCGCCGGAGGGCTCCCTGCGGCTCCGGACAGGCAGCTCCGGGCCCAGAGGCCGGACTCCCTCTCCAAGGGGGCCCGGGGGCCCAGGCCTCCCAGCGAGGGCGGGTGGACGGCCCAGCCCGCCCAGGAGCCCTCCCCTCCTCTGTGCAGGGGTCTGGCCAGGAGGGAGTGAAGAGGCCCTGCGGGTGCAGGAGCGAGCTGCTCGAGGGGGGCGGCCGGGGGGAAGGGGCAATCAGGAGGTGAAGGGGACAATCAGGGGGGAAGGGGACGGTCAGGGGGTGAAGGGGGTGATCAGGAGGGGAAAGTGGCGGTCAGGGGGTGAAGGGAGAGGTGGGGGCCGCCGGCCAGCTGCCACCGGGAAGGCGACCAGCTTGCCTCGTCCTTCATCGCTGAGCCGGCGGGAGGGGCGCAGCACGGAGCAGCTCTGCGGGGCCGGGACCCTCTGGCAGGACTGGCTTTCCAGGGGCTCTGACTCATAGACCCCTGGGAGGCAGCTTCATAGATGTGACCCTCCCACCGGGATCCCCGCCCACCCGGGGTCCCCGCCCACCCGGAATCCTGCCCAATGAGAATCCCCATCCACCCGGAATCCCGCACACCCAGAGTCCCCGCCCACTTGGGGTCTACACCCAATCAGGATCCCGCCCACCGGGATCCCCGCCCACCGGGATCCCCTCGGGGTTACAAATAAAGGCTGACAAGCTGCGGGAACCAGACTGGCGCAGGGCACCCAGAGCCTGGGTGGGGGCAGAGGAGCCCCAAGCTGGTGGTCTCTCTGTAGAGCCTGGGACCAGTGGAAAACAGAGATATTTACATTACGATTCATAACAGTCACAAAGTTACAGTGATGAAGTAGCAACGAAAATGATTTAATGGTTGGGGGTCACCACCACATGAGGAGCTGTATTAAAGGGTCGTGGCGTTAGGAAGGTTGAGAACCACTGGTAGTGGATTTGGACTGTCTTTGAATTTGCTCTTTTTAAAAAATATTTTTTAAAGAATTTTTTTATTTTTACAGAGAGAGGAAGGGAGAGTGAGAGAGAAACATTGATGAGAGGAGAAACATTGATCGGCTGCCCCCTGCACCCTGCACGCCCACCAGGGATCTAGCCCACAGCCCAGGCTTGTGGCCTGACCAGGAATCGAACCAGCGACCTCTTGGGGTCGACTCTCAACCACTGAGCCACACGCTGGGCTGGGAGTTTACTCTTACGGAGCCAAACCAGTCCTCACGGCTAAGTCTGAGGAAGAGAGGGCACGGCACCTGCTGTCCGGCAGTCTGAGGGGAAGCCCAGCAGGTCTTCTCGGAGGAGGGACCCTCTGAGACCACGCTCGGAAGCACAGATGGGTTGCCGTGCCCACAGTGAGAAAGGGAGGACCTCCCGAAGGGTGGGGCGGGGCCCCAGCAGACCCACCCTGGCAAAGCCCACACTCAGTCCCTGCCCCCCACGCCCTACCCTCCAGACCTTGGAGGATCAATGGGCCCCAGCTGATGGGGGCGTCCAGGAGACAGGGGGTGTGAGTGTGGCCTGTGGGGTCTCCCCCGGAATGTGGCTGCTCCCCAGCTGCACCCCGGCATGCCCTGTCCCTGCCAAATGTCCCTGAACTCCCTGTGACCTCAGAGACCCTGCCCAGCCCGGGCCTCAGCTTCCTTCCGTTCGCCAAGGGGTCACACTGAGCCCTCCCCTCGCCCCCAGCCCGCAGTGGCAGGGTGCCCGCCCTGCCCCTCCCCAGGCCCTGGCCTCTGCCCACGCGGACCCTGCCCCGGCCCGGCCCGCGGTCCCGGCCCAGGAGCCGGAGCCAGGCCCGGGGCGGCGGCTCGGAGGGAGGCCGGCCTTCTGTTTGTTTGTGTAACGGATTCAATATTTAAGACGCGGCCAGGCGAGCTAGCGGCTCCCCTTCCTTTGTCTCGCCCCCGCCCCTCGCGCCTCCGCAAACCAGGCGGATCCACCAGCCCCCCCCTTCCCAGGCAGCCCCGCGCCTCCCGCCCGCGTGTCAGCCTCTCCATCCTGATTATCTGGAGACGCCAATTTCAAAGAGACATCTTAATAGTGATGTCAACGAATTAATTAGATGTGTTAATGAGCTAAAAGCAACCCAAATTAAATTAATGCAGTAATAAGCACAGACAGCAAAATTAGCTCCAATTTCTCTAAATGATTCTGAACTGTACACAACACCTCCTCTCCTCGCGGCACATCCCCCAGCTCGTCAGCACCGGCGCAATTAGCTGCTTAATTACAGCCGGGCCGCAGCCGCCGGAGCCGGAGCCCGGAGCCCGGAGCCCAGGACTCGGCAGGGCGGCCTGGGGTGTCGGGCGGCTGACCCCCAATAGCACAGCTGCTGTCACCGTCCCCAAGTCCCCTCCCGCTCCACAGCCGCGGGGGCGGGCGGCCACGGCCGGGGTGGGCTGCGGGTGGGCAGACGGCCGGGGTGGCGGCCGGGCCAGGCTGGGCAGGGAGCTCCGGAGTCCGGAGCATCGGTGGGGCAGGAGGGGGAAGGGGAGGACGGGCGGGCGGTGTGAGTTGTTTATTGCTTGCATCAGAATCTGAGTTGCAAGTAAAAAGCTAATTGTCCAGCCGGTTGATTTCCCACCGGGCAGAGCGAGCTGCTAATAGCTTCGTGAGAGGCTCAGGTATCTGATTAGCGGTAATTGCAGCTGGAGACGGAGCTGGGAGGAGGGGCTGGGGGCGCGAGGGGGAGGGCGGAGGGGCCAGGCCCGGAGGGAGGAAGCAGAGTGGGAGGCTGGGGGGGGCAGTCACACCCCCCCTCACCTGTGGGTCAGGACCAGGAGTGGCCGGACCCCAAAGTCACCCGGGGCCGCGGAGGGGAGCCCGCCCTGCACCCCGCAGGCCCGTCTGTAAACAGGGCGGAGCCGCCTCCCGGGCAGTGCCCAGGGCCAGGTGCTGGGAGCCGCCCGGAGCTGCCCGCGGGTGGTGCCAACGGACCGGGCTGCCGCAGCTGCCCTTCGGGCACCGGGCCAGTGGCAGGAGGCCTGCCCGCTCTCCGGTCCGGTTACAGCGAGGAGTGCCTCTGGAGCCGGGTGTTGTGTCCCTCTTGCCCGGGGGCGGGTGGGGAGAGAATAGGAGCTGACGGACGTGGCGCCCGCAGGGGGGCAGGCAGAGGTGCCCGCCTCCCCGCCCGCCGCTCCCCTCGCCCTCGGTCTCCGGTGTGTTCTCCATCACAGCATGCTCATTGGTCCGCCTGTTTGTTGTCAGCTTACTGAGTCATTTACGGTAGATCCCGGTCCATCGGGCCGGACAGGAAGCCCACGATGCCCCTCAGAGCCACCCGCCGCCGGGCCCTCCTGGTGGCACCACCCCGGCCCCCGTCCGTGTGTGCTGTGCCCGCAGGACTGTGGCCTGTGGCCTGTGTGCTAATGTGTGATCACGGGCCCGGGACCCTGGCACCTGGGTGGGACCCGGGTTAACGGGTGGGGGGCTGGGGCTGGGGGCACGGGAGGGGATGTCTGCGACCAGAAAGCTAAAGCTAAGAGAGGGTGTTGTGTCCCTCTCGCCCGGGGGCTGGTGGGACCCTAAGAGGCCTGGCCCCTTGCCGACCAGAGCCGCACCATGGCCCCCGGCCGGCACCGGCTGCTAGGGGCGCCTGGGCCACAGAACCCGAGTGCTGGGGGCAGGGGCGTGGGGAGAAGGCTGCTGACCAGACCCAGCCTGGGTCCGGGGACCTGCCCCGCCCGCCCCCAATGCTCAGCCAGTCCTCCCCCTGCAGGGGGTGGCAGCTGTGCTTCTCGGGAAGGGGAGGGCCTCCGGGACCAGGGGGACCTGCTGTCTCCGGAAGCCACTGGTGCGGCCCCGGCCCAGGAGGGCGCCCTCGGCCAGGCCCTGCAGGCCCGCAGCTCCCAGGGGCGCTGTCCCCCGTGGGCGCGGGGCTGGTCCTGCAGGCCCGCAGCTCCCAGGGGCGCTGTCACCGTGGGCGCGGGGCTGGTCCTGCAGGCCCGCAGCTCCCAGGGGCGCTGTCACCGTGGGCGCGGGGCTGGTCCTGCAGGCCCGCAGCTCCCAGGGGCGCTGTCACCGTGGGCGCGGGGCTGGTCCTGCAGGCCCGCAGCTCCCAGGGGCGGTCACCGTGGGCGCGGGGCTGGTCCTGCAGGCCCGCAGCTCCCAGGGGCGCTGTCACCGTGGGCGCGGGGCTGGTCCTGCAGGCCCGCAGCTCCCAGGGGCGCTGTCACCGTGGGCGCGGGGCTGGGTGCTTTTCCCAGCAGGAGAAGGGGTGCGTGGCTCTGCCAGGTGCTCTCCCTGTGAGCCTCCCACCCTGAGCGGGCGTCCCGGGGCCACTGGGCGGGGCCGCGGGGGCAGGAGCGCGGGCTCACCGGCAGCACGCGGCCCCGCACATTCACCCACCGGAGCAGGCCCTGGCCACCCTGGCCCGGCCCCGGGCAGCGGGCCCGCGAGGGAGCAGGAGGCCAGCGGGGAGGGGAGAGCCGCCCCTGTGAGCCCGGGCACGCCGGTGCGGGCGGGTGGACGGCGGGGAGGCGGCCGGGGGCCGGGCGTGGACACACCTGAAGGCCGCCGCCCGCCGCCCACGCCAATTAGGAGCTAACACGCGTTATTGTAATTGTCCCTGGGGCCCTGGGAGGAGCGATTATTATTATTATTTTCTGGTGGAAACGTGGGCCGCCATTATACAAATTACACATAATAATTAAATCCTTCGGAGGCTGTTTCCTTTAAACGACGGTGTTTTCTCCCGATCGCAGGGCCGCCACTCCCTGCAGTGGGCTTCTGAGCCCCTGATGTCAGAACATCAGGTGTGGCTCAGAGGGTGAGCACTGACCTGTGAACCTGGAGGTCATGGTTCAATTCCAGGGCAGGACACAGGCCCGGGTTGTGGGCTCCATCCCCAGTGTGGGGCCTCCAGGAGGCAGCCATCGGTGATTCTCTCTCATCATTGATGTTTCTCTCCCTCTCCCTTCTCTGAAATCAATAAAAATACATTTTAAAAACCTCCTGGGAGGAGGGAGGCCTTGGGATCACCCAGGCCACTCACCCATGGGGTCCGGACCTTTGGAATCGGTCACCATGAGGTCCCGCTCTGTACAGCCCTCCCTGCACCACTGGTTTGCTGTGTGACCTGGAGCAAGTTGCCTAACCTCTCTGAGCCTTCTTTTTCTCACCTGTGACAGCCTCTGTGGAAGCGCTGGCGTGAGGCCTAAGGGAGATGAAGCCTGGGGAGCCGGCCTGGGGCGGGTCCTGCTGGGCCCAGCCTCTTACCTGTCCCTGCTGTGCCCGGCTGTACCGGGCGGGCGCGTGTCGGTGGTGCGGGTTTATTCTCACTCGCTTTGGGAGCTGAGTGTCCTGAGGAAGACACTGTCACACTCAGTGCTGGAAACCAGAGTCTGGCCCGGGGCGGGGCGGGGCGGGGCAGTGTGGACCAGAGCCTCTGCCGTGGTTCCACGGGCACATGAGGCAGGTGGCAGGCGCAGGGCTGGCTGCTTGGGTCATTCCAGCAGCTTCTGGGCGCACATCTGTCCCTAGCTGTCTGGCGCCCGGGCCTGGGTGGCGAAGCAGGGCCAGAGGCCGCAGTGTGGGGCCCATGGGGTGGCTCTGGGCTGGGGTTTGCACCTGGGGGTGTGTTCAGGGTGAGGTTTTCTGTCTCTGGGACTCGTCGGCCCTGGGAGGTCACTGCTGCAGGCCCCAGGGGTCAGGGCAGCCACCACAGGAGCCAGAGAGCGAGTTAATTCCGGGAACCGAGCGATGCTGCAGCCCAGGCCCCGAGTCCTGCCCTCGCCCGTGGGCGAGTCCCACGGCCGCCCCGGGAGGCCAGGGGCGCTCTCGAGGGGCCTGGGGCCCCCGTTCAGGGCGTCCCTGCAGCCGCAGACCAGGTGACCCGGAACCGCAGATGCATCCTGTCGTTTGGGAGGCCAGAGCCCGAGAGCCGGGTGTCACGGGGCCAACTCCGGGGAGCCCCTGGCTCCCTGATGGGCTCTGGGGTGGCCTGTGCACCCTCCTCTCCTCACACACGGCCCCTCCTCTTCTTAGAAGGACCCCAGTCCTGGACCCCGTCCTAGCTGATTTCTCCTGTGAAGGCCCTATTTCCGAAGGTCACATTCACAGGACGGTGGTGGGCCTTCAGCGCAGCTTCAGGGAATACAAGTCAACCATAGGGGGTGAATTCTCTCTCAGGAGCTAGTTTTTCACGTTTTAAGCAACAAAAACAACAACATATAAAAAGAGAAAGAAGAGCCGGGACCGGTTTGGCTCAATGGATAGAGCGTCGGCTTGGGGACTGAAGGGTCCCGGGTTCGATTCCGGTCAAGGGCATGTACCTTGGTTGCGGGCATATCCCCAGTAGTGGGTGTGCAAGAGGCAGCTGATCAATGACACTCTCTCATCGGTGTTTCTAACTCTCTCTCTCCCTTCCTCTCTGTACAAAATCAATAAAATATATTTTTTTAAAAAAGAGAAAGAAGAAACACACCCCACTGCTCGGAGCCCTGAGCCGAAGCTGCGTGGAGTGAGGGCACAGGCAGATGGGCGACCCCATGGGGAGGCACAACACTATCCCTGTGGACCGGAGGCCACAGCAACACCTTGGCCTGTGGCTCTGCCCGCCCTCAACAGGCCCCGCCCCAGAAGGCCCCTCCCACTCTCAGACAGGCCCCTCCCACTCACAGGTCCCGCCCCTAACAGGCCCATCCCACTCACAGGCCCCGCCCCAGACAGGCCCCTCCCACTTATAGACCCCGCCCCGACAGGCCCCTCTCACTCACAGGCCCCACCCCCAGACAGGCCCCTCCCATTACCAGGCCCTTCCCATCGCCAGGCCCCGCCCCCAGGCGGCCCACCCCCCCCCTTGCTCCCCTCCCCGCTCCCACTGCAGAGGCAGGCCTGTCACGTGCCCTGCCCCTTACTGGTGAGGTACAGCCTGCCACCCGCACAACCTTTCTGCACCCAGAATGCTCTGGGCTGTAGCCACAGGGCCCCGGGCAGTGATAGCCTTCCTTTGCGGGACCCGGTTCTGCAGGTCTAATTCCGCGTGTTCTCTGCACCGGGAGCTCCCACATCTCCGCCGGCAGGGACCGCTGTGCTGGGGGGGGGGGAGCAGGCAACGTGCATGCTGTTCCCTGCAGGGGTGCGGCCCCCCCTCCCCGGACCCCCCTCCCCGGCTGCCTCCGTGCATGGCGGCCACATCACTGTGGCGGGGATCCTGCAACCATTCTCTGTGTGTGCCTCCGTGTGTACACATGTCCATGCACACACGCATACATATGTGTACATACGTGTACACACGCACCACGAGGCTTCCCTGGGCGGCGCCTCCTTGGTCTGGGGGCTCCCTGCAGGTGCCCTTTGCGGGTGGGGAAGCGGAGGCCTCTGCCTGGGAGCCGGCAGCCCCCCCCCCCCGCCCCCGAAGGCGGGGAGGACAGCCAGCCTGCAGCCACCCAGCGGCCAGGCCCGGGCGAAAGCCGGTCCTCCGGGACTTCCGGGAGGGACGCTGCCCAGGCCTGGCCCCACAGCGCGGGCTGGCGGAGCCGCCTGCCTGGCCCAGGCCGCAGCCTGCCTCCCCGGCCGGGTCTCCCATGGGCGCAGAGGCCGAGGCTGGAAACGTGTCCTTCAGGCCCAGGGCGGCTCTTCGACCCCCACACCCGAGGGAGCTCCGGGGAGTACCCACCGCCTGCCCTGGGAGAGCCTCACGGCGCACCCAGGAGGGGGCGGGCCGCGGGGCCTCTGCGGGGTGTGTGTGTGTGTGTGTGTGTGTGACTGTGTGTGTATGTGTGTATGTGAGTGTGTGTGTGTGTCTGTGTGTGTGTGTGAGTGTGAGTGAATGTGTGTGAGTGTGTGTGTCTTTGTGTCTGTCTGTGTGTGTATGTATGTGTATGTGTGTGTGTCTGTTTGAGTGAGTGTGTCTGTGTTTGTGTCTCTGTGTGTGTGTATGTCTGTGTGTGTCTCTCTATATATATGTGTATGTCTGTGTGTGTCTGTGTGTATGTCTGTGTGTGTCTGTCTATATGTGTGTGTGTCTGTGTATGTCTCTCTGTGTATGTATGTGTATGTGTGTATGTGTGTATGTGTCTGTCTATCTATGTGTGTGTGTGTGTGTGTGTGTGTGTTGGGGCGGTGCTCAGTGTGTGCACATGGGACAATGTTCATCACAGCCCCAGTGCCAGCTCAGGGCTCAGGGCTTGCCGCCCAGAAAAGCTGCCAGGAAGGTGAGCGCTGGAGGCCGGGTGAGCTGTGAGCTGGGGAGGAGGCTGCAGCAGCCCTGAGCCCCCAGCCCTGAGTGCCCAGCCCTGAGCCCCCAGCCCCTGAGCCCCCAGCCCTGAGCCCCCAGCCCCTGAGTGCACAGCCCTGAGCCCCCAGCCCCTGAGCCCCCAGCCCTGAGCCCCCAGCCCTGAGCCCCCAGCCCCTGAGCCCCCAGCCCTGAGCCCCCAGCCCTGAGCCCCCAGCCCCTGAGCCCCCAGCCCTGAGTGCCCAGCCCTGAGTGCCCAGCCGTGAGTGCCCAGCCCCTGAGTGCCCAGCCCCTGAGCCCCCAGCCCTGAGCACCCAGCCCCTGAGTGCCCAGCCCTGAGCGCCCAGCCCCAGAGTGCACAGCCCTGAGTGAGCCCACAGCCCTGAGTGCCCAGCCGTGAGTGCCCAGACCCTGAGCCCCGAACCCCTGAGTGCCCAGCCCCAGAGTGCCCAGCCCCTGAGTGCCCAGCGCTGAGCCCCCAGCCCCTGAGTCCACAGCCCTGAGTGAGCCCCCAGCCCTGAGTGCCCAGCCGTGAGTGCCCAGCCCCTGAGCCCCGAACCCCTGAGTGCCCAGCCCCTGAGTGCCCAGCCCCTGAGTGCCCAGCCCTGAGCCCCCAACCCCTGAGTGCCCAGCCCCTGAGTGCCCAGCCCCTGAGTGCCCAGCCCTGAGTGCCCAGCCCTGTGCCCCCAGCCCCTGAGCCCCCAGCCCTGAGCCCCCAACCCCTGAGTGCCCAACCCTGAGTGTCCAGCCCCTGAGCCCCCAGCCCTGAGTGAGCCCCCAGCCCCTGAGTGCCCAGCCCTGAGCCCCCAGCCCCTGAGTGCACAGCCCTGAGCCCCCAGCCCCTGAGTGCACAGCCCTGAGCCCCCAGCCCCTGAGTGCACAGCCCTGAGCCCCCAGCCCCTGAGTGCACAGCCCTGAGCCCCCAGCCCCTGAGTGCACAGCCCTGAGCCCCCAGCCCCTGAGTGCACAGCCCTGAGCCCTCAGCCCGGAGCCCACAGCCCTGAGCCCCCAGCCCTGAGTGCACAGCCCTGAGCCCCCAGCCCCTGAGTGCCCAGCCCCTGAGTGCCCAACCCTGAGCCCCCAGCCCTGAGCCCCCAGCCCTGAGCCCCCAGCCCCTGAGTGCACAGCCCTGAGCCCCCAGCCCCTGAGTGCCCAGCCCTGAGTGGGCCCCCAGCCCTGAGCCCCCAGCCCTGGGCGCCCCGCCCCCGGGTGCACAGCCCTGAGCCCCCCGCCCCCGCGGGCACAGCCCTCAGCCCCCAGCCCCTGAGTGCACAGCCCTGAGCCCCCAGCCCCTGAGTCCACAGCCCTGAGCCCCCAGCCCCTGAGTGCACAGCCCTGAGTGAGCCCCCAGCCCCTGAGTGCACAGCCCTGAGCCCCCAGCCCCTGAGTGCACAGCCCTGAGCGCCCAGCCCTGAGCCCTGAGCCCTGAGTGAGCCCCCAGCCCTGAGTGAGTGCCCAGCCCTGAGCCCTGAGCCCCCAGCCCTGAGCCCTGAGCCCCCATCCCTGAGCCCTGAGCCCCCAGCCCTGAGCCCTGAGCCCCCAGCCCTGAGTGCCCAACAGAGACACCAGTGGCCAGGGCAGCTGAGAGCCCAGAGGGGAGGCTCCAGAGCCCTCAGGCGGGAGGAGGCCTGTGGGCAGAGAAAGCTGAGGGCTGAGGGCGCCGCAGGAGCCAGGAGCCGGGAGCTGGGGAGAGCAGGGCCGGACGAGGGACCAGTGTGACGGTGGCTGCGAGGGGCAGCGCCGTGTGTGCGTGTGGAAGGGACTCGCAGGCCTAAGCCGAGGTGTGCTGGAGCCGGTGTGCACCCGCGTCTGCTGTGCACGGGGACCTGCCCCGGCACCAGCGGGCCGGAGGGCCGCACGGCTCCGGAAACGCCGCAGCGCCACCTGCCGGCCGCGCTCGGGGCCGCATGGGGCCGAGGTGGGATGAGAGGCCCAGAGGCCCCGCCCACTGTCAGGCCACGCCCCTGAGGGTCGGGAGGGTCCCTGCCCTGTGTGGGGCCTGGCCCAGGAGGCAAGCCAGGGACCCTTCTTACCCAGTAGTGTTTCCAAGAGGCGGTACTCAGCTTTAGGGGTCTCGGCAGAAAAGTGGGGACAACTTTTATTTCAAAATTAAACATTTAAGAAAAAACACTCAGATTGACACCCTGCAAAGGCTCCCAGGAGCCCTTATGATCAAGCCCAAAGTCCCTTTACTTTTTTAAAAATATTTTTTGTTTTTAGAGAGAGGAAGGGAGAGGGAGAAAAAGAAACACGGATGCTGGCTGCCTCCTGCACACATGTGCCCTGGGTGGGAACTGAACCAACAACCTTCTGGTTCACAGGTGACAACCAGCCAGCTGAGCCATACTCCCCTCATGGTCGGCCCCTCCCCTCATGGTCTCTGGATCGTGGTCAGTTTGCCAGGGCAAACCCAAAGTCCTTAACCAAGACCAAAGATGGACAGCGAAACTGCCCTCCTCTGATGGGGCCTGGCCAATCCCTGAGGCCCAGGCTTCTGACCTCACCTGGGGCCTGGCCAATCCCTGAGGCCCAGCCCTCTGACCTCACCTGGGGCCTGGCCAATCCCTTAGACCCAGGCCTCTGACCTCACACAAGTCTGGGGAGAGGGGAGTGGGCAAGGAGGAGGCAGGAGGGGCAGCCTGCAGTCTCCAGAGTGGACATCGCCCTGGTGCCTCAGGGAGCGGCGCAGACGCAGCTCAGACCTCCCCGCCCCACACCCGGCCGGACAAGCCGGGCCGCCTCCCTGGCCGGAGTGGGCGGCAGGCAGGTGTGCGGCTCACCGGCCGGCGCAGCCGGGGCTTTGCTGGGAGAGCTCGGACAAAGGCCGCCAGAGCCAAGGGCCTGTGAGTCCCGGAAGGGAAACCGAGGCACAGGGAGGCCTGCCCGCCCCCCAGGGCTGCCGTGCACCTGGTCCCTCCATCCTCCCCGGCCCCCGGCCCCCGGCCCCCCACCCCAGGCGGGTGACAGAGAGGCCAGGCCCGGCCTCACCCGCCCGGCCTCACCCGCCCCAGCCCCCAGGAGCCGTTTACCTTCCGCGCGGGTCCAAGATATTAATTAAGATAAATCTACCTCCATTTTGAGATTCTCTTATCGTGTAATTTATCAAAATTATGTTAATTATTTCTGTAGGGCAGCAAAATTATTACCTCTTTTGTGTCTGATTTGTATTAATATTCATAATTTAATAATTCAGCATCCCGGCCATCTGGTCCGGAGCAGGCGCCTCTCCCTCCCTCGGTCCCAGCCAAGGGGTCCCCGCCGCCCGCCGTGTCCCCGGGGCCCCCGCCGCCCCTGTGCCGGCGCCACCCGCCCGGCTGCCCCTGCCCGCCCGGCCTGGCCCCGGCCCGGTCCCGGCCCGGCCCCCCGCGGCCCCGGACCCACGCGCAGGTCCACCCTTCCGCCTCCCGCCACCCCCTGGCAGGTGAGCCGAGCTGAATTGACATTTTCCACACTTTGTGAGTTTTACACTGTAATTTGACATAATTAATGCCTACATTACTGCTGATAATTTAGCTAGTTAATTAAACTCGGAGGAGATAATTAAGGAAAGGCTACTGCTTGGATTGCTAATTGTTTTTGTCATTATTTCAGGGGCCGACAGCTGCCGGCTGAGTCATCCTGTTCTGTCAGCTGACGGGTCATGTGACTTCCAGGGGGGGAGACCCACAGCAGGGACCTGGCTGCTGCTGGGAGCCAACGCTGGCCACCTCCTCCCCGCCTCCCTCCTCTCCCCTCCCCTCCCCATCTCCCTCCGGTCCCCTCTCCTCCCTCCTCTCTGCAGTGACACCCCCCCTACCTTGGCAGCTGGGGTCACCTGAAGTTCAGGCTCAACAAGCTGAGCAGGAGGGCCCCCAGCCCCACACCAAGCCCAACCTTCTTGCCACCTGGTCCCCAGTGGTCAGAGATGTAGAACTTTCCAGACACCTAGAAGCTAGAATGCTGGGGGGCCAGTAGGGTTATGGATATGGCTGTAGACAGTGTTAGAGTTAGGAATAGGGTTAGGGTTAGGGTTAGGGTTAGGGATAAGTTAGGGCCAGGCTAGGGTTAGGGTTAGGGTTAATGTTAGGATTAGGGCTAGGGTTAGGGTTTGGGATAGGGTTAGGGTTAGGGTTAGGGTTAGGGCTATAGCTAGGGCTAGGGTTAGGGCTAGGGGTTGGGAATAAGGTTAGGGTTAGGGTTAGGGATACGGTTAGGGTTAGAGTTAGGGTTAGGGTTTGGGTTAGTGTTAAAGATAGAGTTAGGGTTATGGTTAGGATTATGGCTAGGGTTTGGGATAGGGTTAGGGTTAGAGCTAGGGCTAGGGCTAGGGTTATGTATAGGGTTAGGGTTAGAATTAGGATTAGGATATAGAGCTAGGGCTGGGTTTTGGGTTTGGGATAGGGTTAGTGTTAGGGATAGGGTTAGGGCTAGGGTTAGGGTTGTGGTTAGGGTTAGGGTTAAAGCTAGGGCTAGGTTAGGGTTATGATATGGTTAATGTTAAGGCTAGAGCTAGGGGTAAGTTTAGGTTTAGGGGTAGGTTTAGAGTTAGGGTCAGAATGAGGGTTAGGGTTAGGGATAGAGTTAAAATTAGGGTCATTATTAAAATAGGTTTAGTGTTAGGGATAGTTTAGGGTTAGGGTTAGTGTTTGGGTTAGGGATAGGGTTAGGGTTAGGGATAGGGTTAGAGATAAGGTTAAGGACAGGGTTAGTTTTATGGTTAGGGTTAGTTTAGGGTTAGTTTTAGGATTAGGGAAAGGTTTAAGGTTAAGGATATGGTTAGGGATAGCATTAGGGATAAGGTTATCGTTAGGGTTATTATTAGGGTTATTGTTAAGGATAGGTTTAAGGTTAGGGTTAAGGCTAGGGCTAGAGCTTTGGATAGGGATAGGGTTAGGATAGGTTTAGGGTTATGTGTGGGGATAAGTTTAGGGTTAGGTTTAGGGTCCGGTTTAGTTTTAAGGGTCAGGGTTAGGGTTAGGGATAAGGTCCCTCCTCCCCTGGCAGCGCCCCACGTGTGGTGCGGGCTCAGGCTTCCTTCATCTGGCGACCGGCTGCTCCCACCCTCTCCCCCAGAGCCACAGGAGTGAGCGTCCTCCTCCCGGTGCCCTGGCGCTGAGGTCCTGCTGCCCCCCAGACCCGGTCCGGTTCCCCGAGTCCATCCCCACGACCCCGCCCACACAGGAGGCGGGGCTCCTGCCCAGCCACACACCCCCCCTCGGGGCACTTTCCTCTGCAAATATCGAGACCGGGAAAAGCACAAGCAAAAGGGGCGTAATGGCCCCAGAGGCAGTGGCTGAACGGTGCCCCAGACTTCCTGTCCACCAGAGCCTCGCCGTGACCTTTCGGGAGAGGGTCTGGCCGGTGCCAGGTTGAGACGAGGTCCTCAGAGGCACCCTGCATGGGAGACCGTCCTGGTCAGGGGCACCTGGGTGCAGACTGGGGAGAAGCCGGGGGAGATGGCGAGACCCAGCCCCACGCCCAGGGCCAGGCTGAGCCTCCCTCAGAGGCCTGCGCCCCAGCCGTCCATCCAGCCGTCCATGCCTGCCCCAAGGTCACGGCCACCAGCAATTGGCCAGGGCCACACCCGGTGCCGCAGCCAGCTCTGCCCCCGCTCGCCGGCCCTCCGGCCTGTGCCGCCCCCGGGGCACCCCACAGGGTCCATGCATCAGCACATCGCACTGAACTGCTCCCTCTCCTGTCAGGGGGGCCCTCCCCCAAGCCCCCTGCGTGGAGGAGCCGGTCCCCACACCAGCCAGCTCTTTCCGGAAAGACCTCCCCTGTAAACAAACGGGACAGACACAGCCACGCGGGAACATGATGGGGTTAAATCACTGAGTTTCACACAAGCATGGGAGGACAAACAGAAGGTTTTAGCTTTTTAATTTAGGAAAAGAGGAAGGTGATATAATTTCAATTTGTGATAAAATAAGATGTTCCCGATATTGTGATTTCAATTGGATTACATCTGACGCACGTTGTAGTGTCTGCGGGCTGCCGACAGGTGTGTGGGCTCTCTGTTAGCAATGTAACAAAGCAACTCCCACTCCACCCTCGTCATCAGGAGCTCCTGGAGGCTCACCACTGAGTCCCGGACTCTGATCAGGACCGAGGACCAGGACGAGACAACTGGCTGACTGGCGGACAGACGGGCTCTCAGGACCTGCTGCAGCCGCCCGGCGAGGCCGCTGCTGGGGACCCGGGAGCAGAGGCCCCAGGAATCAGAGTCCAGGCTCGAGGGTGAGTGGGAGCCACCGCAGCACAAGGAGGGGTGCCGGGCGGCCAGAGGCAGAGTCCCACCCGGGCCCCGTCACACAGGCCCTTCGCTGGGGAGCCCCCAGTGTGACGGGCTCACCCCCCCTATCGTGAGCCTGGCACTCCTTTGTGACTCAGTTTCCCTCTTGTCAAAGGGGTAGAGCACTGCTTACACCACCAGTTTCCGTGAAGGGCTGCCCCTCCACCTTCCCTCCCCTGACACCCTTCCTGCTGCAGCCACCGCCCCGCCCAGCGCCCCTGAATTCTGCCCCCCAGACCTCAGCCACGGGTCCCTCTGCTCAGTGTCCTTCAGCACAGGCCACAGCCCCCAGACCCGCAAGACAGGAGTGAGAGGGGTGCCACCAGGGACCAGCCCCCCGTGTCCCCACCCCACGTCCACTGTAAACGGGTGTCTCCGGGCCACGTGGGAGGGGGAGGCCTGGGCTGCGAGGTCTCCTGAGGCGCAGGCAGGAGCCCAGCCACGTGGCCCCAGAGCCTGCTGGGCCAGCCTCTCCCCAGCCTCCGGGCAAGTTGTTGGGGCCCCAGGGTGACCCCTCCGGGTTAGGGGTGGGCAGGGGTGAAGCCAGGCCCCCTGCACCCCAGTGGCCCCCACGGCCCCCTGCTCCTCCCTGGGGCTGAACGGATGTCACAGGACTGACGCCCCAGTGACCGGTGACCCCAGGATGGTGCCTGTCCTGCAGTGACGGAGTGTGGGGTCCAAGGCCCGGCCTGGTGGGGAGCGTGAGGCTCGGGCCTGGACCACGAGCAGACCGGACCGCCTCTGCCCACTGCGCCACTGTGCCCACCCCGGACGCTCCGGACTCGGGGCAGCGTGATGGACGGGGGCTCCCAGGCCCCGCGGGACCCTCTAAGGGCCCCACTGCCCACGGCGGACAGGCTGAGCCCTTCTGCCATCTCAGAGACCCACCGGCACCCCAGCTGCCCGGGAGGGGGTCTGGGCGCAGTTTGGCCCATCCAGGTGCTGTGGCTGCAGGGCGTCCCCTCCGCTCAGAGCCCGTCCTGCTCAGTAACCGCCCAGCCCTGCAGGGTGGCCCTCGGCCTCCATCTGGTGGTGGAGAGGCCACACTGCGGGAGGCGGTCTCAGCCGCAGGGTCAGGGCCCCCTCCAGGTCCTCCTGAGGCTCACCCAGGCCCCCCCACTGCTGACCGCGCAGGGCGCCCGCCCTCCGTCCCCACTGTCCCCTCCGGGGGCCTCGCTGGACCCCCCGCCCCACCCCCGCCCAGACCCCCCGGGGCGCGGCGAGCGGAGAGGGAGCCAGGTCGTGGTCAGCTCTTTATTGAGGCCGCTCGGGCCCACGAAGGTCCAGCCCGCCGGGGGCGGCCGGGCTCACTCCGGGGTCCTGCTCCTGCCCTTCGGGGACCAGATCTTGGAGAAGCGGAACTTGGACTTCTTCCTCTGCAGGTCTGAGGAGGGGACACTCAGGACACGGCCAGCTCCGGCTGCGGCCCCCGGGCCTGTCCCCCGTTCCCGGCAGGGCCCACCTGGGCCCGTCCCGCCCCGGTCTGTCCCCGCCCCGTCTGTCCCCACCAGGGCCCGTCCCGCCCCGGTCTGTCCCCACCAGGGCCCGTCCCGCCCCGGTCTGTCCCCGCCCCGTCTGTCCCCACCTGGGCCCGTCCCCGCCCCGGCCCTCGGCGGCCCAGCAGGACCGGACCGTCCCGGAGCACCCGGTGCCACCTTAGAGCCCCCCGCCCTGACCAGCTGCACTGGACCCTCCACTGACAGACACACCGGAAGGGGGCGCCTTCTCGGCCTGCTCTGAGGACCCGAGGCGCACACCCCTCAGACTCCGCCCCTCAGGCCCCTCCCTCAGATCCCTCCCTCAGGCCCCGCCCCTCACACCCCTCCCCTCACGCCCCTCCCCTCACGCCCCGCCCCTCAGATCCCAGCCCTCATGCCCCTCCCCTCAGGCCCCTCCCCTCAGGCCCCTCCCCTCACGCCCCTCCCCTCAGATCCCTCCCCTCAGGGCCCCTCCCCTCAGACCCCTCCCCTCAGACCCCTCCCCTCAGACCCACCCCTCAGGCCCCTCCCCTCACGCCCCTCCCCTCAGACCCCACCCCTCAGGCCCTCACCCTCCCCTCAGATCCCTCCCCTCACACCCCTCCCCTCACACCCCTCCCCTCAGATCCCTCCCCTCAGACCCTCCCCTCGGGGCCCCTCCCCTCAGACCCTCCCCTCAGGCCCCTCCCCTCAGGCCCCTCCCCTCAGACCCCTCCCCTCAGGCCCCTCCCCTCAGACCCCTCCCCTCAGGCCCCTCCCCTCAGGCCCCTCCCCTCAGACCCCTCCCCTCAGGCCCCTCCCCTCAGATCCCTCCCCTCAGGCCCCTCCCCTCAGGCCCCTCCCCTCAGGCTCCGCCCCTCAGGCCCCTCCCCCGTGCAGACCCCCGTTACCCAGCCTCTGGATCAAGGTCTCCAGCACCTCGTCCTCCTCCTGCTCCCTGAAATGCGAACGTCCCCCCCGTCACCCTCACACCGGGCAGGAGCCGCTCAGCCTGCAGGCCCCTCCCTGGGGCCCCCCCATCACCCGGGCCCCCCTCCCCCAGACTCCCTTCCCCAGCCCCCTCTCCCCCGGCCCCCGCCCCCCCACCTGAGCCGGTCCTCGTCCAGGAAGTCGACGATGTCGCTGCGGTCGTTGACGGTGCTCACGTACTGGGTCAGCAGGTCCTGCTCCCGCTGCCGGTCCCGGGGCGACTTCAGACCCTCTGGAGGGGCAGCCCGGTCATCGGAGCCCCCCCTCAGAGCAGCGCCCCCTGCGGGAGGGGCGGGGGCCCGGGCCCCCGGGGCAGAGGCTGTGCGCTGAGTTCAGGACCACGGATGGCGGGGAGAAGGAAGGACCACGTGGCCACCTCACTCGCCTCGCAGGGCGCCCAGTGTGGACAGAGGAGGGAGAGGTGGGGATGGAGAGATGGACAGAGGAGGGAGAGGTGGGGAGAGGAGGGAGAGAGGAGGGAGAGGTGGACAGGGATGTGGAAAGAGTGGGAACCAAGCCACTTGGCCACAGGACCCATAACCCCCAGCAGCACACCCCCCCCACAGCGCACTCCCCCCCACAGCGCACTGCAGGGCGGCGGGGGAGGGGGGACGCACCCGGTCGGGCCATCAGCTGGCGCAGCTCATCCAAGATGTCCAGCTGCTTCTCCTCCAGGCTCTGGTCCTTGGCCCTGCGGGGAACAGTGTGAGGTGGGACAGCGAGAGGAGGGGGGGAGGAGGGGGGGGAAGAGGGGGAGGGGGAGAATGGTGAAGGAGGGGGAGGGGAGGGAGGAGGGGGAGGAGATGGAGGGGGAGGGGAAGGGGGAGGGGGAGGAGATGGAGGAAGAAGAGGGAGGAGGGAAGGGAAGAGGGGAAGGGAGGGAGGAGAGGAGGGGGAGGGAGGAGGAGGAGGGGGAGGGGGAGGGTGGAGGAGGGTTGGAGGAGGGGAGGAAGCGGGAGGAGAGGGGAGGGGAAGGGGGATGGGGAGGAGATGGAGGGGGAAGAGGGAAGAGGAGTGAGGGGAGGGGAGGGAGGAGGGGGGAGGAGATGGAGGGGGAGGGGAGGGGAGTGGGAGGAGGGGGGAGGGGAAGGGGGAGGGGGAAGAGATGGAGGGAGAAGAGGGAGGAGGGAGGTGAAGAGGGGAGCGGAGGGAGGAGAGGAGGGGGAGGGAGGAGGTGGAGAACGGTGAAGGAAGGGAAGGGGGAGGGTGGAGGAGGGGTGGCGGAGGGGAAGGAAGCAGGAGGAGGAGGGAGGGGAAGGGGGAGGAAGGAGGGGGGAGGAGTTGGAGGGGGAGGGGAAGGAAGCAGGAGGAGGAGGGAGGGGAGGAGGCCCTGGGGGCTGGGCCCTCACTTGTACATCAGCTCTGACTCCAGCCGCAGCAGCAGCTGCTTCTCGTGGATGAGCCGGAACCAGTCCACCATGAGCGCGTCCTCCGAGGCGTCTGCGGGAGGAGCCGGAGCCGGGCTGGCACGGGGAGGGGGCGGGCCCCGAGGGCGCCCGGGCCAGGGGCCCCAGGCTGGCTTTGGGCAGGGCGGGGAGGGCGGGTGGGGAGGACAGGGCGGGGCGGGGTGGGGTGGGGCGGGACAAGGCGGGGGAGAGGCCGCTCACCCCCCTCGGCCGCCCGCAGGCGCCTCTCCAGGTCCACGCCCCTGAGTTCCAGGGCGTCCAGCTGCCGCTGGATCTGCTGGGCCTGCCTCTGGATCTCCTCGGGGGGCAGGTAGTCGGGGTGCAGCTGCGGAGGAAGGGGTGTGCGGAGGAGGGGGTGTGAGGGCCGTCCGTCCAGGCTGAGCTCCTCCCGCGCCCCATGGCCTACTCACCCTGACCGGGGAGGTCACCGCCCTGCCAGGGGAGGCGGGGGTGTCGGCTGGGCCCGAGGGCCTCCCTGGAGAAGGGGGAGGGGGACAGGGTGAGTGGTCCGACCCCAACAACACCCCCAGCTCCATCCCTCCCAGCTCCATCCTCCCAGCTTCCCTGTCCACCTGCAGGCCCCTGGGCAGAGCCCACAGACAGAGGCAGCACCCGCCTCCTGCAGGGCGGCGCCCTCAGCACCACCGGGACCACCCTCCAGGGGTTGTGACTCAGGCCTGTCCAGCCCCCCTCCCCGCCCCCAACCGTCCCACCTGCAGCCTCCGGCCCACGTGCCTCCCTCCTCTCAGCCAGAGGGGCTCCGTCACCCTTCAGTCCCCCCCACCCCGCCCCGCCCGCGCCCCTTCGCCCACGCCCCCGCAGGAACGGCCTGCCCGGCTCACCCGGCTTGTCCTTCGGGCCCTGGGCCGGGGCCTCCTGCCGCGGGGGCCTGGGCTGAAGCCAGCTGCCAGAAACGTCCAGGCTGGGGGGCACCGCCAGCTTCCTGCGGCCGGACGGGGAGGGCGCCGCAGGGGAGGCGGCTGCTGTGGACGAGACAGACCGGACGTGGGGCCAGCAGGCCCATCTCCTCCCCGAGCGGGGCCACCCGGGGCCCACGGCTCCCAGCCCGGGCCCACGGCTCCCAGCCCGGGCCCACGGCTCCCAGCCCGGCCCCACGGCTCCCAGCCCAGCCCCACGGCTCCCAGCCCGGGCCCACGGCTCCCAGCCCGGGCCCACGGCTCCCAGCGCCAGGCACACGGCTCCCAGCCCAGCCCCAAGGCTCCCAGCCCAGCCCCACGGCTCCCAGCGCCGGGCACACGGCTCCCAGCGCCGGGCACACGGCTCCCAGCCCGGCCCCACGGCTCCCAGCCCGGCCCCACGGCTCCCAGCCCGGCCCCACGGCTCCCAGCCCGGCCCCAGGGCTCCCAGCCCGGCCCCAAGGCTCCCAGCCCAGCCCCACGGCTCCCAGCGCTGGGCACACGGCTCCCAGCGCCGGGCACACGGCTCCCAGCCCGGCCCCACGGCTCCCAGCCCGGCCCCACGGCTCCCAGCCCGGCCCCAGGGCTCCCAGCCCGGCCCCATGGCTCTCAGCCCGGCCCCACGGCTCCCAGCGCCGGGCACACGGCTCCCAGTGCAGGCGCCGCTGGCAGCCACAGCAGCAGCGAGGGCAGAATCCTCGCCCAGCTCTGGGCCGGCGGCTGCTCAAGGCCACACAGGAAGAGGGGTGAAAGGGTGGGAACACACACACACACACACACACACACGTGCACAGGCACAGGCACACACGTGCTCACCCATGCACACACGTGCTCACCCATGCACACACCACGTGCACACACCCACTGCCCACCAGGACCCCTCTCCCTTCCTCTCCCCGGAGCACAACCCACAGCCCCAGACCTGGACGCTGCCCCCAGAGGCGACCCCTAGGCCCTGTCCCCTGGCTGGGCGGGGAGGTCACTGGGACCTTGGTTTCCTGCCGGGAATTACCGGAGCGGCTGGGCTGGGGGCCAGCAGGGCCCGGCGTCCTGTCGGGCTGCACGGGGGTCAGGGTGATGCAGACGCCCCCCTCGGAGCTCCCAGGGGCCTTCTGGGGCGCAGCCCCCGCCCTCGGCTTCCCGGGGCCCAGCGGCTCCATCGGCTCCGGGGCCCTGGGCGGAGGACAGGAGGTCAGCAGAGAAAGGGCGGTGCCCCGCACCCAGACACACCTGAGGCACTTACAGCGCAGAGGACCCTCCCAGAGCACAGGTGTGTCTATGCACCCCACCCACCCCCGATTCCCCACAGGTGGGCCCGTGCTCGGGGTCAGGCCCACCGAGTGTTCTTGTCCCTCGGCCACCGAGGCCGGTTCACACGAGGGAGAATTCCAGGCCCTTTGATGGACCCACCCGCCGCCTGCCTTCCTGCCTTCTCCGTTTCCCAATGGGAACACAGCCCCCGTCACTCAGGCGGGTGTGAGCCAGTGTGAACTGTCCCGTCACTCAGGGACAGGCTGCTGTGACCCCTCGGCTGGTGTGAAACGTCCCATCCCTCGGACAGAGCTGGCTTCGGCTGCCCAGATGCAATGCTGGGACGCGCCCACATCCCTGCTGTGGGTGTGTTGACCAATCGATGTGTTTTTACCCGGGAGCATTTGTTGAGCACCTACTACGTGCCAGGCCCCGGGTAACCCTGGGACACGGGCTCTGGCTCGGGCCCCGTGGCACAAACCACAGGCACAGGGAGGTCCAGGCCCAGGAGCCGCAGCCGCCCACTCGCCCCTCACCTCTCAGCCGGGTGCTTCTTCGCCACGGGCTTCAGGTGGCTTCTCCACGCCGCCGGCCCGTCCACCTGGTCCTTCTGGGAGCCGGCACTGGGGCCTGGCGGGGGGGGAGCCACATTGGGGGGATCTGGGAGAGACTGGAAAAGGCTGGGCCACATCTTCCTGCAGCCATTCCAGCCGCAGGCGCCCCTGCCAGGGCCCGGGAGGGAGCATTGCTGGGAGGCGGGCACAGGCCTGTAGCCCGGCCTCCAGGCTGAGAGCCTCTCGGGGCCTCCCCTGCCCAACTGCCCGCAGGTAAGCGCATCCAGCAAGCCCGTGGCTGCTGACTGTCCGTGCGGGGACCACCCCCACCCCCGTGCCCTCACTGTGGGCTCTCACCCTTCGCCAGCGGGGCCTCTGGCTTCAGCCTGGAGTCAGCAGCTGCCCGGCTGCCCCCTGAGGGCGCCGCTGAGCTCGCCCTGCCCACCTTGGGCGACGTGGACGCCCGTGCGGTGGTGCCCGCACTCGGGGGGGCTGCCGGCTCAGTCTTCGCAGGGGGGCTGAGGCCCGGGGGAGACGCCGTCTGTGGCAGCTTGGCCGATGGACCTGCTCGTGGCCCTTCGGCTCTGGAAAGGCCGTTGGAAGCAGAGGCAGAGGCTGGGGCGGGCCTGTGGATGCGAGAGTGGGCATCAGGCACAGCTGGATCCGGGAGTCCCTCCCATGATGCCAGCAAGAGCCCTTCAGTCTCCCCTGGGCGCTGGTTCCAATGCCCACCCTCCTGGGCACGGTCTGACCTTACTCTCCGCTTAAGGCTGGTGTGCGATGAGGTCAAAACACCCCCAGACACATCAGGTATGGGGGTGCGAGGAGCACAGCACCCTGTCCCCCCGCTCCTCCACCTGCACAGAGCCGTGGCCCGCCCGGGCCTCCTGACTGCCCTCTGGGTCCCGGGCCGCCCGGGAGCCACGGGCCGCGCTGGCAGGGCAGCCAGGCGCGGCGTCTCCTTACTCGCTAGGTGAGGAGTGAGCTGAGTGGTGTCCCCCACAATCCCCGTCCACCGGCATGGACAGGCTGTGCCAGTGAATCTGAGGGTGAGGCCATCCTGCATTAGGGTGCCCTAAGTCCATGGCTCGTCCTTACGAGACAGAAGAGCAGACAGACACTGGACAGACGTGAAGACAGGCACAGGGAGGAGGTGCCCGGGCACCGGAAGCTGGAAGAGCAGGAAGGACCCTCCCCGAGAGCCCATCTCCCCGGGCCCAGTGCTGCCGCACAGCAGCCGGGCGGGCCAGCCCAGGACATTGGCACGACACCCCGCCCCCCCGCCGCGACGGCACCTGCCCCGTGTGTGCAGAGGGCAGGGCAGGCAGGGTGTCAAACAGGGTCCCCAGCAGGGCCGAGCCCCCTGGGGGCCCCGTGGCAGAGCCGCTGTGCCCGCCCCCAAGGGCATGCGGACGGCAGCCCAGGCGGTAGCCGGGTCCCCTCCCGCCCCCACCAGGCACTCTGGCTCCTCTCACCCTCCGGTTTCCCAGAGGAGGAAGCCGAGGCTGGCGAGTGCGGCCTCACCCCCACACGGCCAGTGGCCCAGAACCCAGCCATCCCACCCCTCTGGCCTCCGGGATCCCTGTGGGCAGACGGGCACCCCGGCCTCCTTCCCACGCACCTGCCTGGCTCCTGCGCCCCTCGGAGCCCGGGCAGGGCCTTCCGGAGACAGCTCAGCGCTTGCTCCCGGCGGTCAGCCTCGGAGGGCGTGTGGGCGGCGGGGACCCTGCCAGCCGGCCCCGGGCTGGGCGCCGCGGGCGCCAGCAGGAACCTCTCGCGGGCCTGCTGCGTCCGGGAGGCCGCGGGGGTCCAGGCCGGGGCTCCCGCGCTGCCCGGGGCCGGGGGCGCGGGCCCCGGGGAGGCTGCCCCGTCCGGCGGGGTGGCCGGGAGCCGGCCCGGGGCTCTGGGGGCCGCAGCGGGCCGGGGGCTGCCGGCCGCCGGGGCCCGGGCCGGGGACCACCCCGCCGGGGAGCTGTTGGTCACCGGCGTCCGGGCTCCCACGGCGCCCCCTGAGGGCCTGGGCCCGGCCGGGCTCCCCGCGGGGGCCTGGGAGGGGGTGCCCCGCGGGGAGCCTTCGGCCGCGGCGCCCACTGCGGGCCCCGGGGCTGCGGGCCGGGCCTCCCGGGCCGTCGTGGGGGCGCTGGGCGGCCGGGGCTCCACCGGGGCGGCTGCCGGGCAGCGACTGGAGCAGACGAAGACACCGGGCTGGGCCGTGGGCAGGTAGGCGCCGGGCCGCAGGGTGCCGGAGCACCGCGTGCACCTGGGGCGGGGGGGGCGTCCCGTCACCCGGAGCCCGTCCCGCAGACGCCGCCTCCGGCTGCTCCTGGGTCCGCTCCCCCGGGGGCTGCGGGGGCCCAGGCCCGCACCCCCCCCCACACACACACACACAGGCACCTCTGCACAGCCCCCCACACCCCACAGCCCCCCACACCCCCATAGCCCCCACCCCCCCCACACACAGGCACTTCTGCACAGCCCCCCACACAGCCCCCACCCCCCCACAGCCCCCATTCCCCCCACAGCCCTCCACCCCCCACAGCCCCCCACACAGCCCCCAACCCCTCACAACCCCCACCCTCCACAGCCCTCCACCCCCCGCACAGCCCCCACCCTCCGCACAGCAGCCCCCCCACACACACACACAGGCACCTCTGCACAGCCCCCCACACCCCACACAGCCCTCCACACAGCCCCCCACCCCCCCACAGCCCCCATCCCCCCACAGCCCTCCACCCCCCACACAGCCCTCCACACAGCCCCCACCCCTCCCCACAGCCCCCACCCCCACACAGCCCCCCACACAGCCCCCACCCCCCACACAGCCCCCACCCCCCACACAGCCCCACACACACACACAGGCACCCCCACACAGCCCCCACCCCCCACAGCCCCCCACACAGCCCCCACCCCTCACAGCCCCCACCCCCACACAGCCCCCCACCCCCACACAGCCCCCACCCCCCCACAGCCCCCACCCCTCACAGCCCCCACCCCCACACAGCCACACACACAGCCCCCCACCCCCCCAGCCGCACCTGAAGCAGCTGCGGTGGTACAGCTTCCCGTCCGCCAGGTGTCGCTGCACCAGGTGCACGTGCTGGCCGCACACCCCACAGAGGCTGCTCCCCGCGCCGCCCTGGCCCTGCGGGGGGGCAGGCAGACTGGAGCTGAGGCCAAGGGGATGCGGCTGGAGGGGTTCAAAGTCCCCAGCCCAAGGCACAGAAATCCAATCCGCTCCGCATGTCCCGGCCCAGCCCCGGGAGCCGGTGTGGCGGCCGGGGGACAGCAGGGGGCGCCCGAGCACACGGTGTGGCCCCTTCCACGGCCGCCTCTGGAAAGGGGGCACAGCTCCTGGCTGGGCGGCCCAGGAGGGAGGACGCACCCACCTCCCCTCCTCGGCCCACGGAGAGGGAGCCCGGTTAGGTCTGGGTTCAAGGTTCAAGCTCAGCTCAGCCTGTGGGCTTCCCTGGGCCTCCGTTTACCCGTCTGCACAATGGGACCCCCGACCGCCGACCCCAGCACAGGTTCCAGGGCAAACTGAGCCCTCCCCCCCACCCCCACCCCAGAACCAGAGGGCGGGCCGCCTGGCGCTTACAGCCTTCAGCGGGGGGCCCTCCGCGCCCCGGTCCTTCCGCTGGACGTTGGCGCTGACGGGGGACAGCGGCCCCCGGGCGGGCGTGGACGAGGCCCGCTTCCCGGACGGCTCCTCCTCGGCCTCGGACGGGGGCCTCTTCACGCCAGCCATGCCCCCAACTGGCAGGACACCCAGGTCAGGGCTCCCAGGGTCTGGCCCCGCCCAAGCCCAGGGGGGTGGAGGTGTGGGTGCCCGGCTGGGGCCCGAGCCCAGGGAGGTGTGGGTGCCCGGCTGGGGCCTGAGTCCAGGGAGGTGGAGGTGTGGGTGCCCGGCTGGGGCCTGAGCCCTGGGAGGTGTGGGTGCCCGGCTGGGGCCTGAGCCCTGGGAGGTGTGGGTGCCCAGCTGGGGCCTGAGCCCTGGGAGGTGTGGGTGCCCGGCTGGGGCCCGAGCCCAGGGAGGTGGAGGTGTGGGTGCCCAGCTGGGCCCGGCCCGGGGGCGGGGCGGGAGGCAGCTCCAGCTGGGGGGGCAGCCACAGCCAGCACCACCCGCTGGGCGGACTCCCGCTCCCGCCTGAAGCCCGCTGGGTCAGGAAGGGACTTTTCTGTTTCTGCACAAAGTGGGGTGGGGAGGCAGGAGGTGGGAGGCGGGGCTGGCCCGGAGCCCAGAGCCGGAGCCCAGAGCGGTTCCGGGGGTTTCTAAGGCCAAGGAATGTGGGGGGAGCGTGCACACAAAGCCTGGGACAGAATGCGGGCTGCCTCTCCCGCCAGCATGTCAGGACCAAATGGGGGGCATTGGAGCTGGGCCTGAGGGAGGGAGCGGAGCCTGCTCTGAGCGGTGCGGGCAGGGCGGGTCCTGGCCACGCCCTGGGCAGGGGGGGCCGCCAGGGTGGGTACTGGGCAGGGGAGGCCGCCAGGGCGGGCACTGGGCAGAGGGGGGCTGCCAGGGCGGGCACTGGGTACAGGGCAGAGGGGGCCGCCAGGGCGGGCACTGGGCAGGGGGGCCGCCAGGGCGGGCACTGGGCAGAGGGGGCCGCCAGGGCGGGCACCGGGCAGAGGGGGGCGCCAGGGCGGGCACTGGGCAGAGGGGGGCCGCCAGGGCGGGCACTGGACAGGGGGGGCCGCCAGGGCGGCGGGCACTGGGCAGGGGGGGCCGCCAGGGCGGCGGGCACTGGGCAGGGGGGGCCGCCAGGGCGGCGGGCACTGGGCAGGGGGGGCCGCCAGGGCGGCGGGCACTGGGCAGGGGGGGCCGCCAGGGCGGCGGGCACTGGGCAGGGGGGGCCGTCAGGGCGGGGGGCACTGGGCAGAGGGGGGCTGCCAGGGCGGGCACTGGGCAGAGGGGGCCGCCAGGGCGGGCACTGGGCAGGAGGGCCGCCAGGGCGGGGGCCACTGGGCAGAGGGGGCCGCCAGGGCGGTGGGCACTCACTGGGCGAGCGTCCGTGGAAGTAGTTGTAATACTGCGACACGTAGGTCAGGATGCTCAGCCGGTCGGGCACCTTCAGAGCCACCATGTCCTCGGCCTCCAGCAGGGCTGGGATCCCCAGCTGCTCCTCGGCCACCCGGAAGGCCTGGGGGCGGACGGTCAGCAGGGAGCCGCCTGGCCACCGGCTCACCCCGGTGCCAGGAGCAAGAACCCCACTGGGAGCCCAGAGACGTCTGGGCCCAAGGTTCCAGCTCGGCCTGTGTCCTCCCTGGGCCTCGGTTTACCCGTCTGCGTAATGGGGATTGCGCCCCGACCGCGCAGGACAGAAGGCGCTGGGGGCCAGCCGGGGGCTCCGGATGTCAGAGGGCGAGGGGGCTCTGCCCTCTGCCCGCAGCCCACTGGGGCACGGAGCCCACTCTGCACAATGAGACGGGCGGGCTGGGCCGGGGAAGGCTCAGAAGCAGTGGGTCCAGGACCCCGGGGCCGGCGCTGCCTAGGAGGAGAAGGGGGGGCCAGCACCCCATCCTCCCGGAGGGGAAGCGGGGAGCGGGGAGCGGGCCGGGCACAGCCACAGCTGGACGGGGACGCTCCCTCCACAGCCCGGGACCGCGGGGCGGGCAGGCAGGACTCACCAGCTGGTTGTTCTCATAGACGTTCTCCTTCCTGAGACTGTCGAAGTTTCTGGAAAATAAAAATGCAAAGCAGCTCAGGCCGGGAAGCAGGGCTGAGAGGCCCGGGAGGTCAGCCAGCCCGAAGGGGGAACTGAGGCGGCCTCAGGAGGGCAGGGCCAGCCGGCTCCGGGCCCGGGGCCCTGCCGGCCGGCACAGCCAGCCGAGCCGAGGCACAGCTCAGCGGCCTGGCATGTCCCGGAGGGGAACTCGGTGGACATGGGGCTGCAGGGCAGGACGGACATCCCATGAGGGACAGACGGCCACGCCACCTCGGTCCCCAGGCACCTCCCTAACACCCGCCCTGTGGTGCTCACACCCCACAGGCTGCAGTGCCCACTCTCACGGTGAGGACGGGCACAGAGGGGCTCGGTGACCTGCCCGATCACACGGCAGAGAAGGCCGAAGCCAGGCCATGCCTGGCGTCCAGGGCAGCTAAGGCTCGACCAGGGGGCATGGTTTTTAAAATACACGTTTTCACTGATCGCAGAGAGGAAGGGAGAGACGGAGGCATCCGTGATCAGCCGCCTCCTGCACACCCCACACCGGGGATGGTGCCCACAACCCCGGCCTGCGTCCCGACCAGGAGTCAGACCACAACCCCCTGGTTCCTCGGTCGATGCTCAGCCACAGGGCCAGGCGCCCACCAGGTGTCCCCCCACCCCACACACCCCCCCGAACAGACCGCGTCCCGGTGGCTGAGGACAGGAGCCCGCCCCCACGCGCACGGCCACGGGAGGACGCCCCGTCACAGGGCCCTGTCGCCAGGCTGCCCGGAGCCCCGCACATGCCCAGCGTGGGCACAATAGCCCGGGCGCCCCCAGGAGGATGCCCTGAGCAGACAGCACAGCCAGCACAGCCGGCGGCTCTGGGAGGCGGTTACACAGGCCTGTCCGTCAGTCCGTCCGTCTGTCCGGGGGCTGTCTGCAGGTGCGAACGGCACCCCAAAGCTTCGGTGCGGCCTGATTGTTCTGGAAGCTTCCAGCCGGGGGAGCCGGGGAGAGCGTGGGTCAGACTGCAGGGTGAGCCCGCTCCCGGGGCCGCGGTGACCCCGAGGGGCAGCAGGCTGCGGCCGCGGGCTGCCTGCCCCCCCAGGGCCTGCCGTCCGTCACGGCCCTGCTCCCGGAAACCCCCTCCGCCGCCGCCCGCCCGCGGCAACGCGTTCCAGATGCCGGACCACCGGCACAGAGGCGCTTTGTGTGTCCGGTGGACGACGCCGCGTCGTCCGGCTCTCCCCCCGCCCTGCCCTACCCCGGCTCTTCCCCGGCCCTACCCCCGGGCTCCCCCACCGTCCCCCACACCCACCCCTCCGAAAGCCCAGCCCTCCTCCCAAGGTGCCCGGCCG
The DNA here is from genome assembly GCA_036971965.1 of Nyctalus aviator. NCBI lineage: Eukaryota > Metazoa > Chordata > Mammalia > Chiroptera > Vespertilionidae > Nyctalus > Nyctalus aviator. Next base: position 96,307,614 of record CM072927.1, on the reverse strand, counting down.
GCCAGAGGCAGGAAAACAGGGCTGTTTGTCCCTGACAAGCGGGAGGGTCTTTACAGAGAATCCAAACGCGGACACTGGGGGCCGTGTCCTCACCGAGAGGGAACTGGGACGGAGGCGCAGGGAGAGCGGCCGGCAGCCAGGACGGCCCCAGGAGGCCCGGCCGACAGCGGCCGCGGGCGTGTCCGGCCGGCCAGGCCCGAGGTTCTGGTCCTCGGAGACGCCGGGCATACAGCCGGCGCTCATACATGCTTGCGAAGGGGCGTTCTGCTGGCCTTCACTCGCTCTCTCTTTTTCAAAAAATGTATTTTTGTCATTTCAGAGGAAGGAGAGGGAGAGACAGAAACACCCACCATGAGAGCGACCCACCATGGATTGATGGCCGCCTCCTGCATGCCCCCCCTGGGGATGGAGCCCACAACCCGGGCCTGTGCCTGACCGGGAATCGGACGTGACCTCCTGGTTCCTAGGTCAAAGCTCAACCACGGAGCCGACCGGACCACTTACACTTCAACACCGATGAGTGACCAGGAGGAACCACCACAGCCCCGGGTCCCGGGGCCTCTGGCAATGGCCCAGCCGCCTCTGCCTGCCTCCCACGGCCACGGCCGGCCCGCCCGGCCCGCCCGGGACTGCAGGCCGCTGAGGGCCGCCTCCTGGCCCAGCGCCTGGGGGCTCGGCCCGTGTCCCTCCGAATTCCTGGCGAGCTGACCTCACGCTGTGTATTTCCTGGAACAACATGCAGCTCTGGGGGAGGGGGGGAGGCGCGCTGGGGCTGAGGGGGGCTGACAGAAGGGAAAGCCATTCCGGAGCCTTCTCCAGGCACCCCGAGCCCATCTGGAGTCAATCCTGGCGTGAAGGGAGCAGGGGGAGGGGCAGAGGGACGGAGAGAGAGCGGAGGTGGGGACTCAGCAGAGAGAGGTGGAGTCAGGGCTCCGGGGAAGTGACCCCAGGCAGGCGCCCTGGGACGGACATGGGAGAGGGGCCGGGGGGGACGAGGTGCCCGAGGCCCCCTTCCTGTACCCGGTGGGCAAATGAGGGGCCTCAGCAGCTGCCCAGCTCAGGCCTCCGCAGGAGGCACCAGCCCTATCCCTGCCCAGCCCAGAGGGCCAGCCCGGGAGGGGATCTCGGGGGCGATGGGCCCTGGGCCGCCCCCAAGGAGGGGGCCTGTCCACCCTGCAGATTCTGGCCAGAAGGCTGGGCAGCAGGCCCTCAGCGAGGACAGAGGGCCTCTGTCCCCAGGCCACTTCCTGCTGACCTCAAGCGGAGGGTCAGTGCTGCCTCAGCTCCCGGGGGCCCCTGGGAGTCTCCTGACCCAACCACAGGCGTGTCGAGAGCTGTGGTCACAGAGGCGCCGCCTGACCCTGGCCCTGGCCCCTCCGGGGGACGGACCAGGTCACCGCCCGGCGGGGATACGGAGACCCGGCGACCTGCAGCCGCGCCCTAACCCCCCCTCGTTTTCTGTCGGTCCACAGCTGCTACAGACGGCCCTCCTCAGCAGCCCCGGGCTGCCGTGCTGGGGGCTCTGCCGGGCACCGGGCACCGGGCTCACACCGGCCCCTCCAGGGAGCCCCGGCGGCCCTGGCTCAGCTGGCTGCTCACGGGGCCTCACGGGAGACAGACCTGCAGGCCCCGGCCCCCCACGCAGGTTCACGCACGCCCCCCGGACCCCAAGGAGCCCAACGCGGCCGCGTGGCCTCCTGCCGCACATGAGCTCCTGGCCTGGGCACTGGGCGGGCAGAGGCAGCGTCCCCACCTGGCCGGCCCCGCCAGCGCTCCTCACGGCTCTCCTTCCGCTGTGCCCAGAGGAAGCGGCTCGGTGCAGCAGGAAGGACCGGACAGAACAAAGGGGCCGGAGACAGGATGTCCCCTCGCTGCCCAGGGTCTCACCGGACGGGCAGGCACAGGGCCTCCCCCGGTCCTCCTGCCCCTCCGCTCCCGGCCCTCGGGGCAGGCCGGCAGCCCATCCCTCCCAGCCGCCACCTGGCCAGAGGCCCTGAGGGGTCAGCGTGGAGGCGGGTGTTCAAGGCGCAGACACGGGCACAACAAAGGGCTCGGGCACAGGACACACGTGTGCCTACACGCCTGCACGCGCGCACACACACACACCTTCTCAGCACCTATGGAGCCACACCCACCAGGCGCAAACCTGCACTGCCTCCTGGTCCTGCCGTAACCACTGACCACACGGGCAGCACCCATCCCCACAGCGCGGTGTGCCGCCCGTGTGCCCGCCGGGGGCCGGTGCCGATGCTGCTCCCTGTCCCTCAGCTCCTGGGGGCTCCAACACCCGCCTCCGTGGTCACAGGGCCCCCTCGCCCTCCGCACTCGCACCTGCACGGCCCCGAACTCCTACCCTATCTGCGGAGCCCCAAGTGCAAGCCCTTATCTCTCGGCCTCCAGCTGTGCAGATTCCACTGAGCACCTGTCCGGGCCGGGCGCCAGGCTGGGGACAGCGGTGAACAGCAAACAGACGCCCCACCTTCTGAGCCGAAAGTCCATGGGCAGACGGACCGCAGCCAAGTCAGCAGCCAGCAGGTCACGGCCGAGGCCGGAGGCCCCCCCCAGGTCACGGCCGAGGCCCTCCCCACCCCCCAGAGGGAGCTGCCCGGACCTTTCATTCACTCGGCTCACCGTCCGCGACTGAAGCCCTCTCCCCGAGGCAGGGCCACGGCCGCCTGCACGGACACGGACACGGACACAGTGCTGAGCGCGGCAGGCACACGGCGGCCAGGCAGCGGTCAGGGGCCCGGCCCGGGCCAGCTCTGGTCCACGCCCAGGTGTGCGAGACCCTGCTCACCGCAGGCAGCTGTGCCTGTTGGGACAGGCTCACTCACACCCACGCGCACATGCACACACAGCCCTCTACGACACACGCACACACAGCCCTTTATGACACACACACACACACACGCACACGCACACACACAGCCCTTTATGACACACACACACACACACACACACACACGCACACGCACACGCACACACACAGACACACACGCTCTGGACCTTCAGCCCCAGCACAGCTGAGAAGCTCCCAGTCCCAGAAAGAGCCCAAACCTCAGGCACACCATGTGGCGGCTGAGGCTGCGGAGCCCCCAGACCACGGCTTCAACTCCCCCTCCGAGCGCAGCCCCTCCTGCAGGCCTGGGCCTGCGGCTCGGACCCCAGCCAGCCTGTCAGGACCTGCCTGCCCTGGGCACAGCCTGCCCACCTCTCCCTCCCCGCCCTCCCGTCCCCACCCACCCCCGCCGAGCTCAGCTTCCGGGGCTCAGCGTCCGCCTCCCGGGGCGACAGCACCTCGCTGGGCGGGAGCAGCGGCCGCCGCCTGGCCACACGGGGCTCCCAGGAGCCCCACTGAGGCCTCGGGCAGAGGGATTCCGGGGGACCTTCTTCTCAGAGGCTGGGCGCTCAGCACCGTCCGGGGGCACGGGGCATCGGGGCGCAGGGAGGGGCCCCGGCAGCAGCCCGCACAGGCCTCCCCCCTCAGGCCTCAGTCTCCCCGTCTGCAGTGCGAGCACCCGAGGGTGCCTCCCCCCTCCCCGCCCTCCCTTCCAGCCTGGACTTCGCAGGAGACGTGTGGAACGCGGGGCCCTCCAGCCGGCGGCCTCCCCGGCTCCAGAGCCGCTTTGCAGAGGGAGAGCCGGGCCCCAGTGAGTAACGGAACAGAGAGGGGCGTGGAGGGGGGCAAGGCTGGCACCCCGAGTGGCAGCCCCCGGCCTCACGTCAAGACCCGTCCCATCCCCTGCCCACCCCCCCTCGCCCCTTGTCACCCTCGGGTGCAGGGGCCTGACAAGGGGGTCGGGCTCCTGCTGTGCGCCCCGCCCCCTCGGCGCCCCGGCTGCATAGGAGCCTGGGCCTGGGGAGGGAGGGCGGCATCACACACGGCCCCCGGGCCCAGCCCCCCCGGCGGGGGCGGAGGGCGAGCAGCCGGGAGAGCCGGCCTGAGTCACCCGCCGCCGGGGGCCGGAGGCCGGGGGACGGGGGCCGGGGGACAGGGGCCGGGGGACAGGGGCCGGGGGCCGGGGGACAGGGGCCGGGGGCCGGGGGACAGGGGCTGAGGGCCAGGGGCCGGGGGCCGGGGGCCGGGGGACGGGGGCCGGGGGCCGGGGGCCGGGGGACAGGGGCCGGGGGCCGGGGGCCGGGGGACAGGGGCCGAGGGACAGGGACCGGGGGCCGGGGCCGGGGGCCGGGGCCGAGGGACCGGGGGCCGGGGCCGGGGGCCGGGGGCCGGGGGCCGGGGGCCGGGGGCCGGGGGCCGGGGGCCGGGGGCCGGGGGCCGGGGGACAGGGGCCGGGGGCCGGGGGCCGGGGGACAGGGGCTGAGGGCCAGGGGCCGGGGGCCGGGGGACAGGGGCCGGGGGCCGGGGGCCGGGGGACAGGGGCCGGGGGCCGGGGGCCGGGGCCGAGGGACCGGGGGGGTCCGGGGGCCGGGGGCCGGGGCCGGGGGCCGGGGGACAGGGGCCGGGGGCCGGGGGCCGGGGGCCGGGGGCCGGGGGACAGGGGCCGGGGGCCGGGGGCCGGGGGCCGGGGGACAGGGGCCGAGGGCCAGGGGCCGGGGGCCGGGGGACAGGGGCCGGGGGCCGGGGGCCGGGGGCCGGGGGCCGGGGGCCGAGGGGCCGGGGGCCGGGTCCGGGGGCCGGGGGCCGGGGGCGGGGGCCGGGGCCGGGGCCGGGGGCCGGGGCCGGGGGCCGGGGGCCGGGGGCCGGGGGCCGGGGGCCGGGGGCCGGGGGCCGGGGGCCGGGGCCGAGGGCCGGGGGCCGGGGGCCGGGGGCCGAGGGCCGGGGGACAGGGGCCGAGGGCCAGGGGCCGGGGGCCGGGGCCGGGGGCCGGGGCCGGGGGCCGGGGGCCGGGGCCGGGGGCCGGGGGCCGGGCCGCACTCACAGCAGGTCGGGCCGGTGGCGGTGCAGGATGGCGCAGAAGGCCAGGCCGTCGCGGAAGGACGTGGTCATGTTGGTGATGCTCACGTCCCGGTAGCCCTCGCACTGCTGCCGGCACCACTGCTGCAGCGCCTGGATGGCCGCCATGCCGAGCGGGCAGCGGGCAGGGGCCCCGGCGCCTCCGGGGACAGGGGCCCGACCCCCGAAGCGGGAGGACGAGGGGCCGGGGCCGGGCCGGGCGGGGGGACCGGAGGGGCCGGGCAGCCGGCGGGACAGCGGCCGGCGGAGCACAGAGTCCCCGTCCGCTCCGGCCTCCGGCCCCGCCCACCACGCCCGCATTGGCTGCTGCCTCCACGGGCCCGCCCCTTCCATGCCTGGCCCCGCCCCTTGAAGACTGGTGTTTGCGCCAGGCCCCGCCCCTCAAGGTCCAGGCCCCGCCCCCAGAGGGCCCCGCCCACCCCTTGCAGCCTTGAGTCAGGGCAAAGGGGGGCCGCCCCCAGGCCTCGGGGCCGCCTTCCCTTCCGAGGCCCCGCCACGCCCACCCTCCCGGCGGAGTGGCGTGGCCGCTCACACAGGGCCCATGCCCCGGGCAGGGGGCCAGGCTGCCGGCCTGTGGTCTCCCGGGAACACGTGCTCCCCCCCAACCCCCCACCCAACACCCGGCTTCGCAATTTCGCGGGAAAGGACTTTCCCTTCCGGGTTCTGCCCTAGCCAGGTGGCTCAGTGGTTGGAGCATCAAAAGGTCGTGGCTTCTATTCCTGGTCGGGGCAAGTATTATTCGGGGGCGGGCGGGCGGGGGGGGGGGGGCAACTGATGGATGTTTTTCTCGCGCTCCCTTCCTCTCTCTAAAAGCAGTAAAAACATACCCTCAGGTGAGGATTAGAAGAAAAAGTAAAAGCATTCTTCCGGGTTTTAGGCCTGAGTGGTGCCAGGCAGGCGGGGCTCGCTCCTCCAGCACAGGGAGGCGCCGGAGGCTGGGACGGGTGTAGGGCCGGGAGCCTGCCGCTCCGGCTCGTCCCTCGGCTGCTTTGGGCACCAGGCCCTCCTGGTCGTGGCGGCGTCTCCGTCTCCCAGTTTGAGTGTCTGTGACACAAGTGACCCAGGAAAGCACCTCTCAAGGCCCTGTGAGCGGGCGGCTCCCACACGTTCTTCCCAGGAAACCCTGCCTGTGGCCACGTGGACGACGGCGGAAACACTGACACCAAATGTGCGCCCCCACCCTGGAGCCGCCTCGGGCCGCCCAGACCGGCCGCAGGAAGGCAGGCGGGAGGGTGCTCGTCCGCGTGGGGGCAGCGTGGTCCCCGCCCCCTCGAAGGAGCAGCCAGGCCCGGCCAGACCCCAGCTTCCCTGCAGCTCAGCCTGCGGCGAGGGCCCCGGCCGCCCAGCGTGTGCGAGGCCCGGGCACGGGTGCTGAGCGGGGCGTGCAAGCAGGTGCTGACCGGGGCCTGCGAGCGGGGGCTGCCACACCTGCCGGGCTCCCTCCCGGATGAGGACAAAGGGCGAGGCGGGCCGGCTCGGCGGCAGGTGGCCCAGCCCGGACAGGAGCCGGGCAGCCCTCAGAACTGGAAATGCCGGTCCCGTGTCCCCACGTGGGCTGCTCCGGACAGCGACTTGGTGCATCTGTGCCGTCCCCACAGCACCTCACCCAGCACTTCCTTCTGGGCCCTGCTCCTCCCAGGCCCCCAGGCCAGGGCCCCAGCCCCTCTTCTCCCTCCCAGCAACCACCCCGCTCCCCGACGCTGTGCCAGTTTCCGTCACCGAGAGGGGACCCGGCCACACGCGGGCTGCCCCGGCCAGCAGGGAGTGTGCGGCTCTAGACTTCACACGGAGGTTTCACAAGACCAGGCGATTTCTTTCTTTTTTTTTTTTTTTTTTTAAAAAATATATTTTATTGATTTTTTACAGAGAGGAAGGGAGAGGGATAGAGAGTTAGAAACATCGATGAGAGAGAGTCATCGATCAGCTGCCTCTTGCACACCCCCCACCGGGGATATGCCCGCAACCAAGGTACATGCCCTTGACCGGAATCGAACCCGGGTCCTTCAGTCCCCAAGCTGACGCTCTATCCATTGAGCCAAACCGGTCCCGGCGACCAGGCGATTTCTTAACTATCGTCTTTTTTGTGTCACAGAGGAAGAGAGAAACATCAGTGCTGTGTCATCGCTCGGCTGCCTCCTGCACACCTCACTAAGGATCAAGCCTGTGATCCACGCACGTGCCTTTGACCAGAATCGAACTCAGGACCTTCAACCTGCAGGTGGCTGCTCTATCCATTGAGCAAACCAGTGAGGGTGAGTCCGGGTGATGTGAAGAGCGTTCATTGCCCTGGCCGGTTTGGCTCGGACTAAAGGGGCCCAGATTCAGTCCAGCCAGGGGCACGTGCCCAGTAGGGGGCGTGCAGGAGGCAGCGGACAATGATTCTCACCATTGATGTTTCTCTCTCCCTCTGAAATCAATGAAAAAGTGTGAGAGCTGGGTACGGGGCACCAGCAGCAGGAGCCCAGGGGCCTTGGGGACCGGCTCGGGCAAACCTGGGCGAGCTGCCTCCTGGGGACCCTTAGAGTTCAGGAGGTGCAGGCCGGGGGAGGGGGGCGAAGGCATGTGCTCCCGGGAGGGAGAGCATGTGCCCAAACCTCCATGTTTTGTCATTTCCTGCCACTCCCCCCCACCCCCGCTCCCCCCGCTCGGCCTTGGCTCTCGGGTTAAGGGCTGGGTGTCCAGGGGAGTTTGGGCAGGATCTCAATAGACTGCCCAGAGCTTCACTCCCTCGGCTTCGCCCGCCTCGGCAGCTGCACGGCGCTCGGGTCTCTGCAGCCCCGAGGGGCTGGCTTCAGCGTCACCCTGCGGGAGCAGAGCCATGTGCTCTGTCCTCAGTGCCGGGAGGGCAGGAGCGCCGGCCGGCTCACACTGGCCAGGGAACTTTCCTGGCTTCTTACCCGCCTTCCCCAGGCTCTCCCCACCCCACCCCCACCTGCCGGCCGCCAGCCACCCGCCCAGCAGCAGAGGGACAAGCCCTGCCCTGCGGCCTCGCTGCCTCTGGATAAAGTCCAGGCCCTTATCACACCGTCCAGCCTGGCGCCCCAGCCGCTCCCCGGCCACACCCTCCCTGCCCTGCCCTCCCCTCCCGCCCGAGCCCGGCCTTTGGTCCCTGCACTGAGCTCTTGGCCCTGAGACCCCAGCCCATCCACAGCGGCTCGCAGGTCCCTGCCAGGGCTCCTGGCCTCCTCTCCTCTCCTGCTGGCCCCACAGGAAACTGCCCCCTGCCCCTCCCCCACGGCCACCCTCACCCTCTGCTGTCAGCCTGGCTTTGTACAGGTGCCCTGTGCTCTGTCAGCTCAACATCTTTAACGTCGGGAACAAGAGCAGGCACACCTCACACAGAGCACGGTCATCACAGGCCCTCCAGCCTGACGCCGTCTCCTCTCTGCGCTGGATGCCCTCAGGCCCCAGCCTCGGGCCCTCCCCACTGGCTCTTTCTGCCTGGACCCAATTTCCCAGCCTCCCTTGCAGGTAGATGGGGCGTGGGGCCGAGTCCCTTGCCAGTGGGGGGAGCCAGGGCCTCACTCGCAGGGTCCACACTGGCTGGAGATGATGGGCCTCAGACGCAGAAGCCTGGACCGCAGGGCCCAACAGAGGGCAGCGGCCCAGGAACAGCTGTGCTGGCCTCTGGGCGAGACACAAGTGTGGGCTGGGCTGGTTTATTGAACCTGGGCCTGTTTGTTACAACAGCGAGCTTGCATCCTTCCCTCTTACACGCGCAGAAACCAGCGCGGAGCTGCACCTGACGGCACAAGGGGACAGTGCGGCTCGATGGCAGGGCCCTCCCACTCCCCGGCCCAGTCCCGGGGCTGCAGGGCAGATGGCACCATGCTGCCGTGGCCCCTAGCGGTGACTGTGCTGGTGGGAGGCACACGCAGAATGGCCCAGGACATCCCTCTTCTAGTTCCCACGGCCCTGCCAGAGCCCAAGGCCACGGCCACGGCCGGGCAGGAGGGAGCGGGGGCGGTGACACCCCCGTTAATTAACTAGGCACCACGAGACCTGTGCCTGCGCCACCTGGGCGCATTAGCACACGCACAGGGTGCGCTGCGGGCGGGACCGTCTCACAATCCACGACGTTCTCTTGGCTCCGGAGCCGCCGGCTGCGTGGGGGCTCCCGCGCTGCTCCCAACGCCGACGCTTACATTTCATTATAAATGGCTTTGCCGGGCACGTCGGCAACTTTTACATCTCCGTCCGCTCCATTATTAATGGCTTTCCTGACGGAGGCGGCCGCGTCGCACACCACGCGTCATAAATATTTGATCCGGCATCCACCGCCGCCATTCATCATTTATAACGGGTTACAACAACATTATAAAACATTTACCGCCATTTATAGATCACTTTGGCGACCACGCCGCCGTGTCATAAATACATTATTCATCCTCGCGCTGTGCAGCCTCTCGTCCGGGACCGGCTGAGCTCCCGGCCCCGAGCGGGCAGGGCGGGGGCGGGCGGGACCGGGGGACCAGGGCGCGTGGTCAGACACAGCCCCCGTCCACCACGTCGGTGCCAGGCTCCCACCAGCCCCTCACCTTCACGCCAGGCTGCACAGGAGGGCACAGGTGAGACCAGGGCGGGCGTGGCTGACGGAGCTGTGCCCCGTGGGCTGGAGCCTCACCCAGAAAACGCCTCCTCACCCAACAAGACGCACTGTGTGCCCCACCTTCTCCCAGCAGCCATGCGGGGTCCCCGGGGCGTGCTGTGGGGTCCAGCTCAGGCCCCGGAGGCCCAGCAGCCAGGATCGGGGTGCGGACGGTGTTCTGGGCGAGGGTGACCCTGGCTCTGCCTGCTGGGCGCATGCGGCTGGTGGGGCAGCGCCTCGGGCTCAGCACCCAGAACTCCGCTCGGCTCTGCCCGGAGCAGGGAGACCGGCCGCCGGCCGCCTCCGCGGCCTGTGTCATCGCGTGAAGAGACGGTGCCCCGAGGCCCGAGCCGCACCAGCCGAGGGGCAGCAGCGCCCGGCCACCCGCTCCAACCACACACTCGCCCCGAACACAGCTCGTACCATGGCCACTAACACCACAGCGCTGCGCCCGGCCACGTGGGCCCCGCGGGTACTGCCAGCCCCTCCCCAGCCCTTCCACCAGGCGCCACTCACCGCCCACAGCGCAGCCCCCGCCCCCCGGGCCTCCGTGTGAAGGTGCCCATGCCACGCAGCAGAGGGAGGCGGGCCACGGGGCACAGGGCCCTGATGCTGGAGGGAGGGCACCATGAGCCACGTCCGGGCCCCTCACCAGCCCAGCCCACCAGGAAACGCACCGCCGTGTGCCAGTGGCTCTGGGCCTGGGAAGGGTGGCCTCCGGGGCACCAAGCGTCCTAACGGCTGTTTCCCAGGCTGGGTGGTGTGAGGGCACGACGCAAAGGGGCTTTCTAGGCGTGGCGCGCGTGCTCACACACACATACACGCACACACACGCTCACACACGCACATACCGCGCACGCGCACACACACGCACACATGCACACACACACATACCGCACGTGCGCACACACACACACACATACCGCGCACACACACGCACACGCCACGCGCACGCACACACACACACATACCACGCGCACGCACACATACACACATACCGCGCGCGCACATACACACACACATACCGCGCGCACGCACACGCACACACACACGCGCGCATACCACACACACACACACGCACACGCACACGCACGTACCCCAGGCCTGGCAGCAGGAGGGCCCGAGCTCCACGCCCGTGCTGTCCTGAGCCTGCCCTTCCCTGGGTGACACCACCGGCCAAGAAGCGATGGCTGGGACAAAGCGGCCCGTGCCAGGGGCTTGGGGACGGGAGCAGGGGTGCCCGGAGGAAGGGCCGGGAGGAGGGGGCTGGGCCGCCTGCAGTCCCCAGGGCCTCTGGGTGAGCAGACCCTGCCCCATCCCCCAGGCCAGTCTCCAGAGCCCAGGCACGGCCCAGGGCTTCCGAGCGCCTGGCAGGTCTGTAGCCACAGCGCCCCCCAGTGGCCCGGCTGAGCAGGAGCCTGGGGTGCAGGTGGACCCTGGCAGGCCCTGAGCGGGGACAGGGTCTGAGTGCTGGGCTAGCGGGGAGCCCGCAGGAGGTAGGACGGTGGCCTCTGTGCCGGGAAGACCCTCGGCAGCTGCGGGTGAGGGCGGGTGGGACACGGTACCCACAACGGAAGGCAAGGGAGACCCGGAGACGCCGGTGCGGCCGGGGACCGGGCCTCAGCCCACCCCGCGGGGAGCAGGCTGGCCAGGCCACAGACGAGGTCCTCACCCCTCAACACAGACACCTCAGGAGACAAGGCCAGCAGCCAGCAATGAGGTTAGAAAGTTTCATTCGAACCTGCCCCTCGCCAACAGTGTCCACTCAGCTGGCCAAGTCCGAGACACTGCTGGCAGGGCAGACCACCCCCTCCTGGCCCCCCGCCCCCCACCCTCCATCCCCCTCCCACTCTGCTGGCCGGGCAGACCCCTCCCCGCTCCCCGTCCCGCGCTGCTGGCCAGAGCCTGGCAGCGGACTGAGTGCAGCCCTGCCCAGCCCCGGGCAGTCACACCCCGCCCGGAAGCCAGTGGCTGAGGCCCGGAGGTCGGGGCGGGCCGGGGCCTGGTGGACGGCTGGTCGAGGGCCAGGCCGCGTGGGCCGGGCTCACATCACCGCCTCCATGTGCAGGATGCGCAGGGCCTCGGAGATCTGGGCGCTCGTGTCCACCTGGCCGTACATGCCCACCAGGAAGGCGCGGTGCAGGAGCATGGCCGCGTGCTCTGCGGGGACAGGACGGTGGGTGGGCCGAGGGGCAGGCTGCGAGGCGCCCGGGGGCAGTGGGGCGGGCGGCACCCACCTTGGCAGAGCAGGGTGTACTCCGGCAGGTTCCGGAGGGCTGTCTGCGCCACCTCGAAATCCCGGCTGCCCAGGCAGTACATGAACGTGGGCAGGAAGTCGGCTGCGATGCTGAGAAGGCAGGTGCTCGGTGGGCACTTCCTGCCCCCCCAGGCGGCCAGGCCCCGCCCCCGCCCCCGCCCCCCGCGCACTCACCTGGGGTTGTTCTGGATGGAGCGCAGGGCCAGGCTGAAGGCCAGGCTGCGGCACGCCTCCTCCTCGGAGCTCATGAGCCGTTGGAGGTTGGTCTGCAGGGCAGGGCGGGTGTGAGCGGGCAGCCTGCTGTCCAGGCACAGCCTCAGCCCCAGGGTCAGACCCCCAGACCGGCTGACAGACAACGCCGGCAGGAACCGCCCCCGGTTCCTCCGTCCCGGGCCAGCTCTGGGGGACAGACCCGGGCCAGCTCTGGGACAGACCCGGCCAGCTCTGGGGGACAGACCCGGCCAGCTCTGGGGGACAGACCCGGGCCAGCTCTGGGGCAGACCCGGCCAGCTCTGGGGGACAGACCCGGCCAGCTCTGGGGGACAAACCCGGGCCAGCTCTGGGGCAGACCCGGCCAGCTCTGGGGGACAGACCCGGACCAGCTCTGGGACAGACCCGGGCAGCTCTGGGACTCAGACCGTCGGCGAGCTCAGCCCCGAGCAGAGGGTGGCCCTGCCTTGGCCCATGCTCCACGTGGGCACTGGGACTGGCTCAGACACGTGCTGCCCACCCCGAGGGCTTCCCGCCAGGGCCCGTGGGCTCCCCCACACCAGCTTCAGGAAGCGGCGCAGAAGCACGCGGGGCAGAGGTCCGCACGGGAGGCCGGTCACTGACCGAGAAGAAGCCCAGGATCTCCGGTCTCCGCCGGGACATCTCATCTATGTCGCCCAGAACCTCCAGCAGATCTGTGGGGGCGGGCACGTGAGAGGGCGGGCACGTGAGAGGGCGGGCGCGAGAGGGGGCTGCAGCAGGGCCGGCCGCAGTGCCTGGTCCCGCCCGCCCGCCCGCCCGCCCGCCCGCAGGGACAGAGGTCAGGAGCTCCCAGGGCCCTGGCCCAGCTCAGCGGCTCCCTGGGTGCCGGGTGCCCATCACGGAGCCCATGCCCCCGGAACCTTCCGCACTGTCCTGGGCGCTGGGTAAGGCCCGGGGAAGCACCCCCGTTCCGCTGGCTTCCCACGTCCGCCGGCCAGCGGGAGGTTCTGGGTGCACACCTCCCCGAGCCTCTCTAGCCCTGAGAGGCTGCCCAGACCCTCCCCCTCCTGCCAGGTGGCAGCTCAGCCCAGCACCGCACTCACTGCACCCAGGTCCCCTTTGCTGGTACCACCAACCCCCTGCAGAGTCTCCCCGACCTGCTCTGCCCGGAGCCACCTGCCCTCCCTCCAGTGCCCTCTGCACCCCGCGGGGCAGCACCCAGCCCCTCCCGGCCCGCCTCACCCTCGACGGTCTGGCCCCGGGAGAGCCTCTTCGTGTACGGGGCCATCTCAGCTGCGGTCAGCGGGCTGAAGAGGGACACGCTGACCAGGGGCAGGGAGCCCGCCGAGCCCTCGTCTGGAAGACAGAAGCCGGCCTGTGGCGGCGGACGCACGGCCGCCCCGGATGCCGTCCACGCAGGTCCGGGCGTCAGGACCACGCTGAGAGCCCGTGGGCACAGCGGATCGTCCTTGTCCAGCAGCCCCGGGTCACAGGGCCGGGCACGCAGGAGGGCCTGTCCCTCCTGTGCTCTCCTGGCATACAGCAGGCGCTCAATAGAGGCATCCGGTACTGGGCTCTGTGCGAGTGTTTCATGGCGAGCCACACCCACACCCACACCCACTCACACTCCACCCCCACACACCCCACCTCCCACCCCACAACACCCCCCCACACACACACACACACCCACCCCCACACCCCACCTACCCCCCCCCCCCCACGATGCGCAGTAGAGCGCCCTGCAGGCCAGCGCCCGGGCTCACTCAGAACCAGCGGGCGGGGACGAGGGAGCACCGCTGGCCCTGCGGTGGGTGTCGGTCACCGTCACTGCTAAGGGCCACAGATGGAGACCAGACGGATGGTGGGACCTGCCAGCTTCCACGGTGGGGCGGGAGCTACGGGGTCACCGGTCAGGGCTGCATGCTGCTGGGGGGCCCACTCACCCTCACCCTCCTCGTCCAGGCCGTGGTCGGCGCGGCCATCCCTGCTGGGCAGGCTCAGCCCCGCCAGGAGGGACTTGAGCGTCACCAGGTCGCTGCTGTCGAAGGACAGGTCGCTGGGGAGAGGGCACAGGGCGGTGAGGACAGGCTGCGGGGAGGGCGGGCGGGGCTGGTCCCGGCCGCCAGCGCCAGCGCACTCACTGGAGGGCGTCCGCGTGCTTCTGCAGGAAGGCGGCGGCGGCTGGCGCGTTACAGGCGACGTACTGGTGGGTGAACTGCACGAACTTGCTCAGGAAGGGCGCCAGGTGGCGGGAGGACTTCCTGTAGTTCTGCAAAGGCCGTGTGCGAGGAGCTCAGAGCCCGGCCCCAGCCCTCCTCCCAGGCCCCGCCAAGGCACCGCCACCTCTGGCCGCCGGGCATTAGGTGGGGGTCCCGAAGGGTCAAAGGGCCTTGTCCTTCACGGCCTCTGTGCAGACAGGGAGCCGTGACCACAGGCCACAGATTCAGCAGAGGCACAGCGGGGGAGACAGCAGCCCTGAGTCCCTCGGGTTTGAGAAAACAAGGGGTTTGCCCAGCCTTGGGAAACGAGAGGCCTTCCTAGGCGGCTGGTCCCCAGCGTCAGCCAAGGGGCTCTGCTGTCCTGCAGGGACCCAGGAGCCCCCACCCAAGGGCCTGGCCAGGACGGGGGAGCGGAGGAGCTGAGTGGGGCGTGGTGTCAGAGTGGGGAGGGGCAGCTGGCTAAGGGGGGTGCACCCACCAGCAGCAGGCGAATGAAGGAGCGCAGGCAGTCCCACAGCGCCCCCTGGTGCTCGCTCTGGAACACCTGCGGCTGCAGCAGCTCCAGCACGCCCAGCACGTGCAGGAAGAAGGTCAGGTGGTTCTGCTGCCGGAACTCCTGGAAGTTGAGGTGGGTGCGGCCGTGCAGGAGAGCGGCGATCATGGGCAGGTGCCTGGGGGAAAGGAAGCGTGCTGGATGGTCCGCCCGCCATGTGGGCAGACCCCACCGGAGTCGCTGGAGCGGCCAGCCGATCAAGGTCTGGCCCAGAGCCTGGTCCCGGGTCTGTGAGGAGGTGCGAGGCGCTAGCGCCCTGGTCTGGATGCCCCTGTCCTCCCGCAAGGCCCCGGCCAGGCCGTGCAAATGCCCGCGTCAGCGTCAGCCTGACCTGCCCTCAGGGCATCGGGAGTGGGCCTACCTGAGCAGCAGGAGGGGGTGGGCCACCGCCAGCTTCCGGCAGGCCATGTTGGCGTCGGCCACGCGGCTCTCGGCCGCCTGCGAGTCGCTGGTGTCGGCAAGGAGGGTGATGAAGCGGTGTGTGAGCACGTCCAGCTGGGAGGAAGGGACAGAGGCTGGCTGCTGCCCGCACACCGCACCGCCCGCCCCAGCCGCTGCCCCTGAAGGAGCCGCATAGACACCACGGGGCGTGTCCGGGCGGCCGAGGTCTCTCCTCCAGGACCAGCAGGCCAGCAGCGACCAGGGAAGCCTCCTTCCCCAGCGCCTCTGCAGGCCGACACACCCCAGCCAAGGTGTCCAGACGCGCACACGGAGCCAGCCCCTTCCCACAGAATGGCTCTCGCTGTCGCCGAAATGGCCTGCGCGCGGGGGAAGCCGACGTGTGTGGAGCGTTGGAAACGGGAGGAAGGTGATCAGAGAAAGCCACTCCCCGGCGCCAGGACCGGCGCGGAGGCCCTCCCCCACCTCCCGCCCTCCCCCCAGGAGAAGTGGAGGCAGTGCCCCGCAGAGCCCACCAGAGGCGGACAAGCAGGTGGGCCCGGCCATGGCAGAAGCCACACAACGACGAAAAAACTCCACCCGTGCAGCTGTGGCACACGTGGGCCTCAGAGGGACCACACGGAGCGACGGGAGCCGCCCAGAGGACACACGAAGTCCGTCCACAGGAGCAGCAGCTCACGGCGGGGAGAGCGGAGATGACGGGAGCGGCGGAGGGCACGCGGCACGCTCCCTGGCTGTGCAGGCTCAGGGCACCCGTCAAACCTCACACACACCCCGCACCTCACACACACGCCCAGGGGCGGGGGGCCCGCACTGAGGACGACGGGGACGCAGGAGACAGGTCTCTGCTCCACACCAGCGGGCTTCCCGAGAAAAGCCACACCCGGCGCCCCCACGCGGCCGGGGCACAGGGCTGCCCGCCACGACCGGCTCACAGCGGATTCCGGCTCGGCTTTCCGCCTCCCCGCCCCTGTGAACACCCGGTGCCCCCTCGGGCCCTCACCTTGCAGATGCTGCTGGCGGTGGCGCCCACGCTGCGCAGCAGGGCCTCGGGCGCGTGCACACGGAGCTCCGGCCGCTGCAGGTAGAGCTGCACCAGCAGGTCCCGGCAGCGCCGGCCCGGCGGGCTGGGGGGACGGGGACGGGGTGAGGCCGGGTGTGTGAGGGGTGAGGGCCAGGGCGCCTCCGCTGCCGGAGCCGAGCCCGTCGGCGGGGACGCTCACCTGTCACCCCACTGCTGGACGCCGCCGGACAGGTGCGCCGTCACCTTCCGGATGTCGTCCTCCCCGCGGCAGCAGCTGAGCAGCAGGGGCAGCCGGGCCTGCAGGAGGTCGCCGTCCGGGCTCCTGCTCTCGGCCTCGGCCAGGATCAGCCCCACCAGGCCCAGCAGCTCGGGGGCCTGGACCCGCAGCGCCAGCTCCTCCCGCCGCTTCTGCAACGGCAAACGGTCAGCCAGCCCGGGCGGGCCAGCGGGCTTGCACCCCGCCACCCCCGCCCGCAGGCGGTGCGCCCGGGACCTGCCTGCGGGGTGCGCTGGTCCCTTCCCTGCCAGATCCGAGGCACGTGGATGCAAGCCCAGAGGAAGTCCAGGGAGGCCGAAGGGTCAAACCTGGGGAGCAGAGCCCAGGGTGAGGCCCGCCATTCCTGGCTCAGAATGGAAAGCAGGACGAGGGGGCAGACGGAGGAGACCGGCTCCCTGGGAGGACAGTTAGGCCACAAACACCTAGGGCTCCTGAGGAAGGACCCAGATCAGCCGTGAGGGGACCCGGGTGGCCCGACCTGCCTGACCTCTCTGCCCCACGCTGGCCCTGCCCACCCCAGGCTTGCAGAGGGTCATTTGGTGCCCGCGTGGCACAGTGTGGAGATAGCCGTGGGTATGACTGAGGAGCAGGGGCAGCTCTGGGCCTGGCTGCCTGCCCTGATGGTCCTGCAGCAGGGACACTGGACCAGCACGCTCTGTACCTGGGAGGCAATGTCCACTGAGGGGCCCTGGCCTGGGGCCGTGGTGAGGAGGGAGAGGGGAGGTGCTGGGTCGATGCCTGGGCCCTGGCCGGTGGGAGGCCTCACCTGTGCTCCCGGTTCTTGCCCAGCAGCACGCGGATGCACTGGTGCAGCGTGGACCAGTTGGACTGGTGCGTGAGGAGGGCCAGGAGGTAGGGCCGGAAGGAGGGCACCTGGGGGCCGGGCTGACCTTTGCCCTGGGGAGGGAGGAAGCCTGGTAACCCTGTTCCCAGGAGGCAGCAGTGGCTGCCCGCACACCCGCCCGGCAGCCAACTCTGCAGACGACACGTGGGCTGAGTGACCCGCCTCCTTGGAGACGGGAGCACACACGAGTGGAACGTCAGAACCACCCACGCCCGCTCACTCTCGGCCTGGCGGCCTGGCGGTTGGCTCCAGGACAGCCCGGGCGCCGGAGCGGCTCACACTGACCAAAGGGGCGCAGCCGCACCAGGAGGTCCCAGCCTGAGTGAGCAGTGCTCACAGCCCCTCCCAGGCCCGCTGCTTGCTAGCGCCCTCTGCGGGCAGGTGGGCACAGACGCCGCTCTCAGAGGGCCCGTCCCCCAACAGCGGTGCTTCACTCCCATCTGTCGGCACGGCACCGCCAAGTTCCCTCTGAGCATCTGGGCCCACAGCACCGACCCCCAGCTGAGTGCCAGCAACCAGACCTGGCGGCTGGTGTGGCAGGCTGGGGGAGCCTGGATGAGAATTCGCCCCAGCTCTGCGGGCGGCAGGGCCCCGGGGTGGCCAGGGCCCGGTGCCGGTCCTCGCCGCGCGCCCACCTTGCTCCGGGAGAACAGCAGCCGCTGCTGCAGGTCGGGGCAGCTGCCGATCACCTCGGGGTCCAGCGTCTCCAGCCAGTCCACCAGGAGGCCCGAGCAAGGCCCCAGCCGCACGGCCTCCAGGCTGCAGGGGGGGAGGGGGGCTCAGCGACGCCCTCGGAGCTGCCCTCCGGCCCTGCCATCTCGCACGCAGGCTCACCTGCTGCCCGCAGCGTCCTGCTGCCCCGCGGCCGGCGGCTCCTCCTCCTGCAGCAGCAGGGAGCTCACCACCGCCACGGGCCTGGGTGCCGGGAGGGCGGAGGCGGCCGAGAAGAGCGCCGTCAGCAGCTCCTCCAGGTGCGGCGACCTCACCTCGATCAGGCCGCGCAGGACTGCGGAGGCAGAGGCGACCGTGTATCACTCCGGCAGGGGTGGAGCCGGTGGCCGTCAGCCACCTGACTCCAGAGACAGTCCCTGGCCTGTGCCCACAGCGGCCGGGGTGCCAGCCCAGGCAGCAGCATGGGTGCGGCTTGGGACCTGCCTCAGGGTGAGCTGGGGAGCCACAGGGCTGGCTCCCTGCACTGGGCGGGGCCTCTGGGGGCGGCGGGGGAGGGCCTCACAGGCCCACGTACCTTTGCTGATAAGCTCAGGCTCCACGCCACACTTCTCCCCGGCCCTCAGGGTGGCAACGAGGGCCCGGACGGTGGAGCTGATCACCTCCATGTCCCCACGGAAGGCCAGGGCCTCCGCCAGGTGCAGGAACCCGCTCCGCACTGCAAGACACGCCCGTGTGACCGCCTGGCCTGGCGTGGCCTCTACCCTCACCTGTCAGCCTGGGCCCAAACGGCCGACCCCTCGGGGCCCAGCTGCCCTGCCCTCCCTGGGAGCCTCCCCAACACGACCCCTCCACGGCCTGGCCTCCCACAGGAGCCAGCCAGGCCCTCCGGGCGCAGGCCCGGGCACAGCTGTCTGTGCGGACAGGGCGTCGCTCCCCACGGACCGGCACAGGCTCCTCCCACCCGCCTCACCGTCGCTGGTCCTGCGCTGGGCCGAGTACTGGGTGGCGAACAGCTTGAGCTGGGCCTGCAGGGGCCCAGCCTCCACGCCGGGGCTGTCCAGCCACTGCAGCATCTGCATGAGCACTTTGAGGAACAGCGACGAGAAGCCGGAGTCCTGGGGCACGCAGCGCTGTGGACAAAGGGCACAAGGCTGACCACCACTGCGGGCGAGGCACCTGCTGTCGCAGCTCATCCTCAGCGGCTCAGGGGGCAGACACAAAGGGCAAACACGCACGTAAACCCGAGCAGGCCCGGCCAATCGGTGCGTCCAGGTGGGAGGGACCAGCGGACACCCCGGGCTCCCGGCTGCACCCTCCCAGGAGGGTGGCCCGCCCGCCCGCCCGCCCCGTGCGGCAGCCCACCTGGTACTGGCTGAGCAGGCGCAGCAGAGGGCAGGCCAGGAAGTGGTTCCGCTGCATGGACACGGCCAGGGCCCCGCCGTGCGGGGAGTTGAGCAGCGAGGCCATGGCCTGCAGCAGGCGCACCGCGACGCCCGTCCCCTCGGGGCTGCCCTGGCGGACGCGGGCCAGCTCCTGACCCAGCGCCTGCTGCAGCGCCAGGGCCACCGGGCGGGCGCTGGAGAGCTGCCACCGGGAGCCCGGGCTCAGCGGGAAGACCTGGCAGAGGTTGGCAGACACGGCCGTGAGGGGCGCTCGGCCCTCACCCTGCGTCGTCATGACCACGCTCCCCTTCTGGGCCAGAGGCCGTCCCCGCACGGCTCTGCGTCCAGGGAGGCGGGGCCTGCGTGGGCCCCGCTCAGGAGAGGGACAGCGAGCACCCTGCCACCTCAAACCTCCATCCACAGGCCGGCCTCCGTGGCGGAGGCGCAGGGGGCGTGCGAGTGGAAGGTGGCACTGCAGCTGGTAAGCGTGTCTGCGTGTGGAGGGACACAGACACAGGACCACCACCACGGGCTCGGGTGCGCGTGTCAGGAAGAGGCAAAGCACGGGCGCAGGAGCCGAGCGGGGGCGGGGAGAGGGGGCGGGGTCTCGGTTCAGCCAGAGGCGGCGGCACTGAATGTACTAGAAATCACCAAAGCCTGCGCCCTGCGGACACAGTGTGCCGCGCTCGAATCCCTTCTCAATAACAACGCAAAGGCACACGCACAGCTGCGCCTGGGGGGCCGCGCCTTGGGGGCTGCGTGTGATATGCAGGCTCGTCTGGACACGAGGGCAGGAGCCCGCTGGAGCCAGGCCGGAGGCCGGGCCACTGCCGCAGAGCCATGGCAGCTCTGGGCCCTGTTCTAACACCCAGCGCGTCTCACAAGCATCCAGAGGCGGCCCGTGCTGAGCACGAAGGCACAGGGGTCAGCGGAGCCTCAGGCCAGCCCTCCCGGGCAGGAGGAGAGGGACAGCGGGGACGCCGGCTGAGAGACCCAGCAGGGGGCCGCACCTGCAGGAACACGCTGGCCAGGTCGTCCTCGGGGCCGAGAACCCGCACCTGGGTCATGGCCCGGATCCTGCCCTGGCCCGGGGGCGGCTCCGGGCTGCTTTTGGGTTTGGGCGCCTCGGCGCTGTCTGCAGGAAGAGGGAGTGGCGGCTGTAAGTCCCGGCCAGTCTCCCCCGGGACCAGCCAACAGGGCCCGCCTGGCCAGGGCCCCCACCCGAGAAGAGCGGGCGTGAGGCTGGGCAGGGCCGGGGCAGGAGCCGCCACCCCCCGGGTCCGGACTGGGGTACCTCGCCGCGGGGGCAGGGAGGCGGTGAGCAGGGAGTGGAAGGTCTGGCCTCCGGACGCTCCGCGCTCGTGCTGCACCTCCACCAGGTGCGCCATGTAATCTGTGAAGCAGCAGCAGAGTGAACACCACGGACAGAGCAGCAGCAGGAGTGCCGGGGACCCGCCCGAGGGCGTGCTGATGCCCGGCTGGCTCGATGGACAGCGATGGCCCGGCCTCCCGACAACCCCAGCCTCGACTCGTGCTCGGAGCTGCAGCCCCTCCCCTCGGCCCCAGATCCCAAGCACAGGTGCTGCCAGGTCGCAGGGCTGACGGCCCTTACTCTTGTCCATGATGTTCTGCTCCAGGGTCTGCGGGTCGTGGGCCACGGCCTGGTCCAGGTGCTGCAGAAGCTTGCTCATGCTGGACACGGGGATGCCGAAGGACTGCACGAACAGCAGCAGCTGCTGCGGCTCCAGGTCCTGCAGGGCTGGGGCCACACTCCCTCAGCCGGCGCCCGCAGGCAGTGCGGGTGCGGCCGGTCCCCCGCCCCGCAGGCAGTGCGGGTGCAGCTGGTCCCACGCTCGCGCCAGGCTGTGCCGGCCCTGTGGCTTCTTGCCTCTCGGCTCTGAGCTCCCAGAACCACCCGTGGCTCTGGAGCCTCCCAGGGCCCAGGGTCCTTAGAGGGCATCCTCCCGCCTGCCCAGCGGCACCACTCCCCAAGCTGCCCCCGTGGCTCAGCCTACACTCCCAACGGCATCTCCCAGCACAGGCGCCGCCCTGCCTTCCTCCCCAGCCCGGCCCGGCCCGGCCGTACCCGCGTCCACCAGCCGCGGCACCTCGGAGCGGATCATGCGCAGCTTCAGCCAGTCGGGCAGCAGCAGTGCCTCCTCGGACGTGTCCACCAGGAAGGCTGTGGGCAGGGGCTTCTTCTCGGGGAACCAGATGTCCAGCAGGGCCTGAAACTCGTCGTCACCCGCTGCAGAGAGCAGCAGCGTGAGCGGCAGACACGGCTCGGCCCAAGAGCCGGCCCGCACTGAGGCCCGGGGGGACGGGGGAGCTTCCTCGTCTCATCGGGCAAGTCTGGGCTCTGGGCGAACGCGGGGGCCAACCGAGAGGACCTGTCCTTCGTGGAGCCGTGTTCCTGCTGGGCCGGGAGGGAGAGGGCGGGAGCCCAGGAAGGTGCCCAGGCACTGCCCACAGACACCCCACATCTCACAGGCCATGTGGCCGGCAGTGAGAAGTCACGGCCTGTCCCTCTGCTGTGCGCTCCCCGGAAGCCTCTGGACAGGCAGGGAGAGCACTCGGCATCGCGTCCACTCCAGGGACCCCACGAGGGCCGGGCCCTCCCACCCTCTGCCTGCGGGACAGACCAGAACCGCCCGGCCCCCCCAGGCTGCTCACCGCGGGGCGGCCCCAGCGTCAGCAAGATGACCATGGCGTGCACCACCAGGATGTGCATGGTGGCCGTCTCCCCGCTGCTCCAGCGAAGGAAGACCTGGTCCTGGGACTCGGACTGCAGGGAGAGGCGGGTGAGGGCGGGGGCCTCCGGGAGCAGGGGCGGGCGGGGCGGGCTCCGGGGGATGCCTGGCCTTACCCAGCTGTACACCTCCTCCCCCTCCTTGCTCTTGCGCATGCGCAGGACGTAGCGGGAGAAGATGGAGAGCAGCGCGGCCAGCACAGCGTCCGACTCGGCGCCGCAGGAGCGCTTGGCGAAGAGGTGGGACATGATGGTGGAGCGCTCCACGATGAGCCGGGCCACGTCCTGGGGAGCCAGCCGTCAGCGCCCTCGCCGCGGCCCGCGGCCGGGCCACAGCAGGGCGGGGCGGCCCAGGCCGCTCAGACACAAGGACACAAAGGGCCAACAGGGCTGGGACAGAGGGCAGGGGCCTGATGCTCCCTGGAGGGGACACAGCCCTGACAGAGCCGCCCACCCAGCGTGGAGAGGGTCTGCGGACGCCATCCTGCGAGCGACAGGCGTGTGCGACCCTCAGGACCCAGAGGGGAGGCCGGACCCCGGCGAAGGAGCCAGCCCGCGGGGACCCTGTCTCCGTGAGGCCTCACCGGTACCTTCAGAGCCACCGCCACCTGGGAGAGCAGAGCAACCCCCAGAGGCGAGGACAGACGCGGGCTCCCGGCAGGAGCGCGCAGAGCAGCGGCACGGCCCAGAGCACAGGGCGGCCGGCCCGGAGTCTCCCGCCCCGACGGCCGCTCTGACCAAAGGCCCAGGGGGAGCAGAGCCTCACCAGCGCCAGGTCGCTGTGCTGGCCCTGCTCCTCCACGGGCGTGTGCTGGGACAGGTAGACCAGGTAGGCGCTGACGGTCTGCGGGTCGGTCTCCATGTGGATGGCCTGCTGCAGCGCCAGGGCGGTGGAGGCGCTCACGCTGTGGAACAGGGGCAGCCGGGGCAGGTCGCGCAGCAGCCACTGGTAGCCCTGCAGCGTCTCCGCGTCCCCCGAGTCCTCCTCGGCCGGCGGCTCCTTCTCCTCCCCGTCCCGCTCACGCAGGCTGCCCTCCGACAGCACCAGGGACAGGCCCTGCGGGCAGACGGGGGTCAGCGGCCTCCAAGCCTCCGCAGGGCAGGCACCCCGACGGGGTGGAGGGGCGAGGACAGGCTCCCGAAGCCCGGGCGCACGCAACGGCCACGGGACGGACGCCGCATCCATCGCTGCCCGTGGGAGGGAGCGACACAAGCACGTGCTCAGCAGCCCAGACACGCGTGCCAGGTGCCAGCTGCACGGGAGGAACACGGGGACAGCGCAGAGGCGGGTCTGGCAGGTGCACAGCACAGCCCTCCTGCAAGGACCGGGCAGGAGATGGCGGGCACCGCCGCCGGCTGGGAGGCCGCCTGCCGGGTGGCGTGCCAGGACGGCGGCGGCTGCGCTCACCTTCATGGCCAGCACCCGGGAGGCCACCTGCGAGGAGCCGAGGCGCCGCAGGAAGTAGTCCAGCACCTCACACGTGGTCTGCTCGTCCGCCTTGGGGCCCAGCAGCAGGTCCTGCAGGCGGCCCAGGAGCTGCTGCTGCTTCTGTTGCCTCTGCAGGGACAGGGACCTCAGGGTGGGCCAGGGAGGGGGGAGGGGGCGGGGACGGACGGGCGGGGCCAGCACCCACCTGCCGCTTCTTGGCCTTCTGCTCCTTGCTCCCGCCCTCCTCCTCCTCTTCCCCGGCGGCGGCGTCGTCGGCCGCGTCGTGCAGCAGGAACTCGCACAGGCACTGCACGGGCAGCACGTCCAGGGAGCCCTCGCTGGCCTGCACCAGGTCAGCCAGCCAGGGCATGGACTGCGACGAGGCCTGCAGGCCAGACGCCGCTCCTTCAGCTTCCGACCGTCCTCGTCCCCGCCCTCGCCCGCGCCGCGCCCCAGGTCCTGCCCCCGCGGCCCCGCACGCAGTCCTGTGCGGCCGGGCCTGGCACGGGCTCCCCCGGGGCTGGGTGCTGCAGCCCGCCCCTCCCCGCACTCGCCTGCCTCTGGATGATGTTGAGCAGGAAGTCTGGGTTCCGGCTCCGACACAGCAGGTGCCCGAGACGGAGGGACTGGTTGAGGCTTTTCACCTGGTCCAGGATGTGGGGGGGCGGCCTCCGCGGGGGCCCCCTGCAGATCAGAGCACACGATGGCGTGAGAAGTCGCTCACGCAGCCGCCGGGCAGCAGAGGTGGGGCTGGGACGCCTGCTGCCCCGGGGCTCCCTCCTCCCAGGCCACACCATCTCAGGGCGCCCCCACCCCCCCAGACTCAGTAAGAGCCGCACGATGGGCTCGAGCAGCCCGTACTGGGGGTCGAGGCTGGTGAGCTGCGACAGGAGGAGGCTGCTGCTCTCGGTGATGGTCTGCTTGGTGGACGCGGCGGCCAGGTGACCCTCGAATGCCAGGATCTCCTGCTTCTCGCGCTGGGCGGTCTGCAGCTCCCGGCTCAGCATCTCGGTGCGCGTCTCCTCGTCCGTCAGGGTGCACGGCGGGTAGGAGTAGTTGCTGGCCCAGGAGGAGGTGTGGTCACCCGGCCATCGAGCGCTCAGGGCCCCTGCCTGGTGCCCAGCTTCTGCCGTCAGGCCCCCCTGGAGCCCGCCATCCAAGTCAGACATCCACACAGGAGCCTGTGTTCTCCGGAGCCCGGGCCTGGCTACCCGTCCCGCTCCCCCTCCACACAACAGCCGAGGTGTGCAGAGCCGTGTCCCAGCCTGGGCCACACGCGGAGCCGCACACGTGTGCACACAGCTCCGCTTTCTGGGCTCACCGAGGGGCGAGCAAGGCGCTCAGGCTGAGCCGGGCCTGCTGTGCACAGAGGCGGGTCACCTGTCAGCCAGCAGCTTCCACACCTGCTCCTGACACACCATCCTGCCTCCGTCGATCCCACCAGGCCCGGCTCCCGAGTCCTCTCCTGTCTGTCCTACCTCCCCCACCCTCCGCCTGCCCTGACCCTGCAGCCACAGTGCCGGGCCCCCTGCAGTGAGGGGCAGGGCTAACGCTCTGGGAACAGATTCAGAAACGAGCCCCCAAGGAGCAGGGACCCCGAGCAGCTCGCCGACCTCAGAGCCGCAGGAGCCCAGCCCGAGCGCCACCTCCCGGCCCCCTCAGGGTCGCCAGCAGCAGGGGAGCCAGCGTACTTGGTCATCACCATCTCCATGAGCATCTTCAGCGTGGGGTACTCCTCCCAGGCGGCCAGACCTGCGGGCAAGGAGACAGCAGGTGGCAGCCAGACACAGCACTCCCTAAGCCCCCCCAGCACTTGCCCCCCCCCAGCTTGTCATCCCCACAGCTCCACCCAGGCCGACAAGCCAGCCGCCCAAAGAGCCGCCCAAAGAGCCGGCCGCGCGTGCTGGCCGAGGGCTCACCGATGTTCTCCGGGTTGAACGCGGCAACCACCAGCAGGAGGGGCCAGGCCTTCCAGTAGAGGGTGGAGATGGCGAGGTTGGGCGGCTGGTACCTGAAACACACGGCGTGGGCGCCAGCCTCAACGCACGGTCAGCGAGGGACCCGGCCAGGCCGGCCGCTTCCCCGTGCGCTAGCGACCGACCAGCTCAGCAGCTGCTCTGTCAGTGACCACGGCCGGGCCTGGCCGGTTTGCTCAGTGGATAGAGCGCCAGCCTGTGGACTAAACGGTCCCGGGTTTGATCCTGGTCAAGGGCACATGCCCGGGTTGCAGGCTCGATCCCCAAGAGGAGGCGCGCAGGAGGCAGCCAATCAATGATTCTCATCGTTGCTGTCTCTCTCTCTCCCCCCCTCACCCTTTCTCTCTGAAATAAATAAAAACACATTAGGTAAATAAGTAAACAAAGTATGCAGCCCAGACCTGTGCCTCCGCCTGGGGGAGGGCCTAAAATTCAGGGGTGGCGACGGAGGCACAGCTGTGGACGCACTGAAAACAGAGTCACGAAGAGCTCAGGTGGGCTCTGGACCATGGGCTGAGGAGCAGGGAGCTGTCCAAAGACCAAGCGTGCGAGGGAGAACACAGGGCGAGCCCGGGCCCGGGCCCGAGGGGAAGGTAAGGCCCCTGAGCCCCAGCGGCGCAGGAGAGGGGCTCGGACTCCAGTGGGCTGGCTTCTCACGGTAGCCCACGGGGGAGGGAGGGAGGGCTCGCCCAGGCCTACCCCGGGGGCAGCTGGATGTTCTCGGGGTGGTGGTAGGTGCACAGGTTCAGGACGGCGTCGAGCAGCTGGACCCGCTCCACCTTCAGCACTTCCACGTCTGAAACGCAAAGCGGAGCCCGTCAGCGGACACCACGGCCCAGGCCAGGCTGCGGCGCCGGGGAGCAAGGGGGACTGGTCCCCAGAAGCCGGAGGGAGGGAGGACTGACGGGCAGCAGCAGAAGCCACCTTGGGGAAACTGAGGCAAATGTGCACTGGGTGCACCTCAGCCGGTTGAGAGCAGGCAGGACTGTGGGGGCAGCAGCACAGCGGGCGGGGAGCGGACCTGAGAGCCCGCAGAGCTGGCCGGCGCCAACTGGGCCAGGACAGCCAAGAGACCTTACCGTCGGCCTGCACGGCAGCGGCGCGCTTCACCAGGTGGTCAGCGAGCTCCATGGCGTCCGCGGGGCCGAGGGGGAGCTCGCGGGACAGCCCGATGACCAGGATGCGCATCAGCGTGTCCTCCAGGATGGGCACCTCCGAGCAGAGGCGCAGGAAGAAGCTGTGGGGGGGGCAGGGAGAGGCTGGGCGCGGGGGCGAGCGGGCGGCCGGGGGAAGGATGGTTTGGAAGGAGGCGGTAGTTCAGGAGCCACCGGGGCCGCGCTGGGGTGAAGGGGCCCAGGAGGCGGCGGCAGAGTGGGATGGATGGCCTCCCGGAGCAGGCCCACCGCCCGCCCACCGCCCACGCCCACCGCCCACGCCCACCGCCCACGCCCACCCCCACCCATCGCCCATGCCCACCACCCACGCCCACCCATCGCCCACGCCCACCACCCACGCATCGCCCACGCCCACCACCCACCGCCCACCGCCCACCCATCGCCCACGCCCACCGCCCACCCATCGCCCATGCCCACCGCCCACGCCCACCCATCGCCCACGCCCACCGCCCACGCATCGCCCACGCCCACCGCCCACCCATCGCCCACGCCCACCCATCGCCCACCCATCGCCCACGCCCATCGCCCACCGCCCACGCCCACCCATCGCCCACGCCCACCGCCCACGCCCACCCATCGCCCACGCCCACCCATCGCCCACGCCCACCGCCCACCCATCGCCCACGCCCACCGCCCACGCCAACCACACACCCACCGCCCACGCCCACGCTCACTTGCGGTCGCTCTCGGGCGGCCAGTTGTCCCACTTGTAATAGGTCTCGGGCTGCTCGGTGAACAGCACCTTGTGGAGGCTGCGGGCGGACAGAGCGTCAGGTGGTGCCCGGGACCACTCCAGCCCCCGTCAGCGCCAAGGCAGGCACGTCTCCCAGGGCGTCCATTTCCCAAGGCCTGTGACGCCCCACACCCTTCCCGAGAGCCTGCAGCAACCCCACAAGGCCCGCGGGCTGGCAGCCGACCGGGCGGTGTGTGCACGCCCCAGCCCGGGCAGACGGGACCCCACCTCCGCCTGTCCGGGTCTGCCCGAGGTCACAGCACAGGATGACCTATGCCAGCGGCACAAGCAGCTACTGCTGCCCACCGGCCGCGCTGAGGCTCGTGCCAGCCGTGGCCACACCCCAGGGACAGCCAGGCTCCCGCGGGCCAGCCCCGCCCCTGCCCGGTGCTCCCGCAGCACGGCCCCCGCACCAGTGCACGTAGTCCTTGGGGGCCATCTTGCTGATGGAGGGGACGACGGTGTGGAGCCACCACACGGCGTCCCTCTGGATGGCGGCGATCTGGTTCTGGAAGGAGCGCAGCACCTCGAGGTCTGCAGGGCACACGCAGGGTCACCGGGAGCCTGCCCGGCCGCTCGGGCGGCCAACGCCGCCCAGGGTCCAGGTGAGGCGGGCACCGGGAGGGAGGCCTGGCCCCGGGGCACCCCGCGCCCTGTGACTCCGACCGGGGCCCCGACAGCCCAGCCTGGCCCGATGCTCACTCTTCTTCTCCCCCTTGTCCCAGGCGATGCCGGCCTCCTTCACCTGCGCCGTGATGCCCAGCATCATGGACACGGCCAGCACGTCTGTGATGTGCACCACGAACCGCTCCTGCAAGCACAGCCAGCACAGCGGCTCGCCCCGAGGCCTCACCCCGGGCCCGCACACGGGACGCCGGGCCGGACGCCGGGTCCTACGGACAGGAGGGCCAGGCGGGAGGCCGTCTAGGGACCAGGAGCCCGCTGCAGGGAGATGCAGCCGACAGAGCGGACAAGCCCCTGCCCCGGAGAAGCACGCACCACAGTGGGCCCCGATGTCTGCCCCTCAGCTTCACCGCCCTCCGCCCGTCGCTCCCTCTGAACCGCACAGTCCCCATCGTCTGGCTCCCCTCAGTCCGCACCTCCACACCAGCCCCGAGGCTGCTGGCCCCACGGCCACTGGGCCGGCCCTCCCTGGCCCTCACAGGACGCAGCCCCGCTGCCCCGGGACTGGCCGCTGCACCGGGGCACCCTGTGGCTGAGAGCACACGGGCGGTATGAGGGCCCACGGCGGGAGCACAGGGGGCGGGGAGTGGGGGAGCGGAGGGAGCGGAGGGGCGGGTGGCGGGGAGCGGAGGGAGTGGAGGGGCGGGTGGCGGGGAGCGGAGGGAGTGGAGGGGCGGGTGGTGGGGAGGGGAAGCGGGGGGGGGGGGGAGCGGAGGGAGTGGAGGGGCGGGTGGTGGGGAGCGGGGGGGAGGGGAGGGAGCGGAGGGGGGGGGGGTGGGGAGCGGAGGGAGTGGAGGGGCGGGTGGTGGGGAGCGGAGGGCCGCGGAGGGGCGGGTGGTGGGGAGCGGGGGGAGCGGAGGGAGCGGAGGGGCGGGTGGTGGGGAGCGGAGGGCCGCGGAGGGGAGCACAGGGGGGCGGGGGAGAGTGGGGGAGTGGAGGGAATGGAGGGGCGGGTGGCGGGGAGGGGAAGCGGGGGGGGGGGGGGGGGGAGCGGAGGGAGTGGAGGGGCGGGTGGGGGGGAGCGGAGGGCCGCGGCAGGAGCACAGGGGGCAGGGGGCGGGGAGAGTGGGGGAGCGGAGGGAGTGGAGGGGAGCGGTGGGGGTGGGGGTGGAGGGGCGGGGAGAGTGGGGGAGCGGAGGGAGTGGAGGGGCGGGTGGCGGGGAGCGGAGGGCCGCGGCGGGAGCACAGGGGGGGCGAGGGAGAGTGGGGGAGTGGAGGGGAGCGGCGGGGGGGGGGGGGGGAGCGGGAGGTAGGGAGCGGAGGGAGCGGAGGGGCGGGTGGCGGGCAGCGGAGGGCCGCAGGGGGGAGCGCCCACCTTGAACTCCATGTCCAGGTACTGCGGCTCCTTGCGCTCCTGCATGAGGCCCAGGCAGAAGGCCTGGAAGTTGATCTCGTGCTTGGTCTGCTTGACGATCTCCCGCAGCAGGGCCCGCGAGGCCCGCAGGTAGTCGTCCTTGTTGGTCAGCAGGTCCTGGAACACCATCGCCAGGAACTGGGAGACAGAGGGAGCTCAGCGCCGGCCTCCGGAGCACAGCGGCGCCCTAATCGGGTTACGCCCCACACAGACCCGCACGCCCGTTCCCAGACGCCGGGCGCCCGCTCCCAGGGCAGCACTGCAGCGCTCCGCCCTGGCAGCTGGCCTGGGGAGCCGGCCCTCGCCTCAGCAGACACGGGCTGCAGAGCAAGCCCCAGGAACGAGCAGCCGGCTCAGCCCCACACCCAACTCTAAGCAGACCTGGTCCACCACCTCCTCTCCTCACACACCGCTGCAGGCGGCACAGTGTGACGCCTGGCACTGTGTCCACGTTGACATTTTACATACAACCACGTGGTTTAAAAGCCCGCACGTGTTAGTCACAGGCGTGTTGCTCAGGTCTCTTCAGGAGGGACACTGAGCAGACTCGGAGCTGCAGGGACCCCAGGGACCCTCCGGAGCCGAGTGCACCGGCTCAGGGTTCCCGGTGCCCGAGCACAGCGCCCCCCTCCGAGCGCTCTCCCACCCACAGGGCGCCAAACACCTGGCCGGGCGGTGAGGCCAGCCCTCTCCAGCCCAGCCGTGGGCCCGGCGGAGGCTCAGGATGCAAAGCCGCCGCCTACCTTGGGGGCCAGCTCGGCGCTGTGCTGCAGCACCGTGTGCAGGATCTGCATGTTGTTCGGGTTCCGGGCGTTGGAGAGCTCGTTGAAAATCACGAACTTGATGGTGGTGCCCAGGTTGTCCTTGTGCGCGTTCAGCAGCTCCCTGGACACGAGCCGAGCAGATGGGCTGCCTCGGCCCCCTCCCGCCTCGGCACCCTCCTGCCCAGAATCCCTCCCTCCAGCCCCAGGCCCCCTTCCTCCCGCCCCCGGGCCCTCGGCCTGGGCCGCACCTGATGCAGAGCATGTAGTGATTGAGGAGGACCTTGGGCTTGAGGCGGATCTTGATGAGGTGGGAGATGACGTCCATGTCCTCGGCGCCGTGCGTGCTGCAGTTCATGCACACGGACATCAGCAGGTCCTGGGCCGGCCGCGTCAGCTGCAGGGAGGTGAGTCACCAGTCACCGCCAGCCCCGGGCTCCGCCACACCGGGCCGGGAGGCGGCCGTGGCGCCCCTCACCTTGGGGTTCTGCAGCCACATCTCCAGCTTCTGCACCGTCATCAGCCGCACTTCCTTGTACCCGCAGGTGGACGTGAGGAGCCGCAGGAGGTTCCGAGAGACGTTGTCGATGGGCTGGCGCCGGTTGAGCTGGTCCCGCAGCATGTCCAGAACGTACTCCTCCACGCTCTCCGTGAGGTCCTCATACCTAGGCCAGAGGGCAGCGAGGGGGGGCGGGAGGGAGCGCGGCTCTCCTCCCCGAGCCCAGCGCCTGCCTTCCAGCCAGCCCCCACATGTACACTCCCCCCCACACACACGCACATTCACACACACACACACACACTCACTCACACCCACACACACACACACACACACTTACACTCACACACACACACACACACACTCACTCACACTCACACACCCACACTCACACACACACACTCACACACACAAACACATATACAGTTACACACACACACACATATACACACACACACATACACACACACACATATACACACTCACACACACACTCACTCACACACACACACTCACACATATACACAGTCACACACACATATACACACACACACATACACTCACACACACACACACACACACATATACACACACACACACACACACACATATACACAGTCACACACACACACACACTCAAACACACACTTACATTCACACACACACACACTCACAGGCGGGGCCGGGCCGCACCTACCTGGGCATGAGCTGGCCCTCCTGCTCCGGGCTCAGCTTCTCCTCGGCGATCAGCAGCTCCGCCTGGCTGTCGTCCTCCTCAGTGAGGGAGGGGTGCGGGCTGCTCCCTGCAGAGGGAGGCCTCATGACGCGAACCCCGTCCCGTGAGCACCTGCTCCCCTAACGCCGGCTCCCGGCGGGAGTAACCCCAGCCCTCCTGCCGCTGAAGCCCGCTCCCTCCCCAGCCAGACCCGCTTCTCACCAGCACTGAGGTCCCCGCCGCTGCGCCCCGCCTCGCCCTGCAGGAGCACGCTCTTGGGGGGCATCCTGGTGTTGAACGCCGTCTGGATGTTGTCCACGAACGCCTTGCAGTGCGGGCTGTCCACCCAGATCCGCTCCCCCAGGGAATCCTCGATGTACACCTGCGGGGACAGAGCCGACGTCCAGGCCCCGGCAGCTCGCTTCTGCTGCCCTCGGCTGCACGAGGCCGGGCTGTGGGAGAAGTGGGGCCAGTGCTGCCCCAAACGCTGCCAGCTGCGTGGAGCGGGGCTCCCAGGACCCCCCCGTGGCCGTGCCGGAGACAAGGCGTCCAGGCCATCAGCCGCCCTGAGAGGACCTGTCCGCTTCCTTCTCCTCCTGGGTCCCAGCAGCGTCCTCCCCCGGCACTCCGTCTTCTCCACCCCGAGCAGCGGTGAGCGGCTCACCTTGACAAAGATCTCGGGCCAGTTCTCGTCCTCCTCATACGCGGCCATGAGCAGGCTGCACGCCAGCACGGACACCAAGCTGTTCCCCTTGGCCTTGAAGTTGATGGAGGCGTCCCGCCGCAGCAGGCTGCAGAGAGCCTAGGAGACGGCGCAAGGGTAAGCCTCGCCCTGCACACGGGCAGAGCCGGCCTGCTGGGGGCAGGGTATGTGTGTGCGCGGCGTGTGGCTGGGAGGGGACAGCTGCCCTCCGCCCCGCGCTCACCTCGATGACCCCTTCGGTGGCGAAGATGTTGGGCTTGATCTTGGCCAGGTACATGAGGCTCAGGTACAGGGTGCTGTCGGGCTTGGCCCTGGTGACCTTCAGCTGCTTCACGGCCCCACACAGCACGCCCTCGATCCTGTCATCGTTGCCCTCCAGCTCAGCAGCCTCGATCTCATCCAGCAGTGCCGGGGGCGGGACTGCAGACGGAGGGCAGAGAGGCTGCCCGTCAGGATCCCCGGAAGCCCTGGGACCGCCCACCCACCATCCTGCCTCCCGAGTCCTCTCCTGTCTGTCCTACCTCCCCCACCCTCCGCCTGCGCTGACCCTGCAGCCGCAGTGCCGGCCCCCCTGCAGTGAGGGGCAGGGCTAATGCTCTGCAGACTCAGATTCAGAAACGAGCCCCCAAGGAGCAGGGACCCCGAGCAGCTCGCCGACCCCAGAGCTGCAGGAACCCAGCCTGAGCGCCACCTCCCGGCCCCCTCAGGGTCGCCAGCAGCACCGAGGGGCTCGGAGACGGCCCGGCTGGCTGCCCAGAGCAGCAGCACCACCAGGAGGAGCAGGGCAGGGGCTCTCGGAACGGGCAGGACAGCGACGGCCAGGCAGGCGCGGCCCCGATGGCCTTCGTGCGGAGCCAGCCTCCTGGCCTCCCTGCCTCCCGCACCTCCACCTGAGTCGTCCCGAATCTCATCTATTTGTCTACAGGTCGCTCAATCTGCTCCAAGTTTCCGAGCTAATTAGCACGATGCCATTCCGAGCCTTCCTTTTCTTTCTGGAGGCGGCAGCTCCGTGGGTGGTCGATCCCTCATGGTGACCTCCCACCCCCCAGGCGCCTGTGTCAGTGTCTGCAAACAGCCCTCTGAGCTCCACCCGTCTGTTCCTGTAACTTCCTCAGAGGCAGACTGAGCACGGGCACCTGCTTCTCCAGTGTCGCCCCATTTCTACCCTAACGGCACCCGGGAGTTACCGCCCCCTTTTAGGTGCCAAGAGCAAAGTCAATAGGGCGGTCGGATGGATTGGGACTGTCAAGGTCCTGCCTTGAAGACATCCTAAAGGCCAGACATTAAAGAGGTGAGAGCAGCCTTTTCCCTACTCTGCTAAACACAGCCCTGGCTGGTGTGGCTCAGTTGGTTGAGCGTCTTCCAGCAATGGGAGGCCGCCGGTTCAATTCCCAGTCGGGGCATGTGTCCGGGTTCTGGGCTCGATCCCCAGTGGGGGGCGTGCAGGAGGCAGCCCATCGACGGTTCTCATCAATGTTTCTCTCTCCCTTCCTCTCTCTCTCTCTCTCAAACCAATAAAAAAAAACCTGTAAAGCGGGTTAGCGTTCAGAATGTTTTTAATAACCATATTTCACTTTATCTCCACAACCACCTTCCAAGGAGGTGATGCTAAAAGCAAACAAAAGGACGCCCAGGCCTAACTGAGTGTCGTGGCTCAGCCTGCAGACACTCGGGCTTCCCCGCCCGAGCGGCCCAGGTGAGGCCCCTGAACGAAGGTCAGGGCAGGGGCAGCTGTGCCTGATTCACCTCCAAGGCTGTACCCCCACCCTGCAGGTCCTGGGGTCCCTAGTGGCACCAAGCCAAACGAAACCCTCCCCCACCGCCGCCAGGTCCTGACCCCCCGCGTGCCGCCCAGGCCTCGCTGCTCCCCAGCACAGCTCCAGCTGCCGGGCGCGGGCCCGAGACACCTCAGCCCTCCATCGGGGCCAGCCCCTTCCCCACAGCTGCCAGCCCAATGTCTGGGACGTTTTGACATCTGGCAGATCTGACCCACGGGACGCCAGGGAGCCACTAGGTATGACCAATGGGGACGGGAGGCAGGAAGCAGGGCAGGGTCAGCCACCGGGGTAGGGCCTGTGCCAGTCCTGCTCACCTCACCCCGTCCCAGAACTCACTCGGAGGCAGAGGTGCAGGCCCCTGCCCTCCGTTCTCCAAGAACCCCCCTCCCCGCGGGGCTCAGCCCCGAAGCGGCCTCCAGGGATCCGGGTGGAGGGCACAGGGTGGGCGCCACATTCTCGGGGGGAGCCTAGGGTCCGACTTTACCTTCGATGGGGACCACGGACGGCTCTTTAATGGAGGGAGAGATGGCGCGTTTCTCTGCCACCGCGGCCTCGGCCAGGCGCCCCAGGGCACTCAGAGGGGGTGTGGCGGGCAGCTTGGGGCGCTTGGCCAGGCCGGGCAGGGCCGAGGCTCCAGCCAGGGCGGCCGCGGCGGCATCCCTCTTGCGCTCGGACGGCAGGCCGGAGGGCGCGGGCTTCAGCAGGGCCGACGCCGCCTTGGAGTCACTGGCCTGGCCCTTGGAGCCCAGAGCGATGAAGTCGCCAGGCGGAGGGTGCCCTGCGGGGGGGAAGAGGGTGAGAAACGTGGGCCTTCACACCGCGGCCCAGGTGGGGACCAGGCAGGGCTCCAGCCTCCCGCCACCTCAGGGGGCCAGCGAGGGCTGGGGTGGCAGGACCCAGGCCACAGGGTCCCCAGCAGGTGCTGAGGGTCCCGGTGCCAGCTGCCCGCCGGGCCGCCCCTAGCGCACGCGCGTCCGCACAGCCGGGCACTCCGGGGCGGAGAGGTTACGTGCCGCGGGCCTGGGTCCCAGCGGGCTGGCCGGCCGCCTCCCGCAGCCCTGCCTGCGGCCCGGACACCGGGACGCCGCCGGGAGGAGCGCGCACCTGAGGTCTTGGCCGCCGCGCTGGGCCGGCGCACGGCGGGGGCCTTGGCGCGGTTCATGGCGCGGCCTGCTCGCCGCCCCGCGCGGGCCGTCACCGGGGGGCACCAGCGCCAGGCGGGCGCCCCGCTCGCTCATTCATTCCCCCGCGGCCGCTGCGGCCTCGGCCCGGGCCCCGCCGGGCGGGGCGGGAGCGAAGGAGCCGCGCGAGCGCCGCCTCGGAGCCGCCGGGAGGGTCGGGGTCGCAGGCAGCCGCGAAGCCCCACAAGCTCCGCCAGCACCGATTCCCCGCCGCCGCCGCCGCCTCCGCCGCCACCACCACCACCACCGCCACCACCACCGAGGCTACCCCGGAACCGGAAGTCGACTTCAGCGAATCAACTTCCGGGAAAACCAGAAGCAAAACAACGCGGCGGGGAGGGCGGGCACGGCGGCGAGAGGGGCTGCGGCGCCTGCGCGGTGCCTGCCGCGCCCTCTGGCGGCGGGAGGCCGGCGGTGTCTCGCAGCCGCGGATGTCTGTCCCTGGGCAGCCAAGCAGGCGGCGCTATTGAGCGGCAGGCCCCAGGGTGCCTGCTAGAAAGGGTGGCATCAGGGTTCCAATCTGCCTGCGGGACCCTCAGAGACCTGCTCTCCCATGCATGGGTCAAAGGGAGGCTCTGGGGTCC
This sequence comes from Nyctalus aviator, assembly GCA_036971965.1. Taxonomy (NCBI): domain Eukaryota; kingdom Metazoa; phylum Chordata; class Mammalia; order Chiroptera; family Vespertilionidae; genus Nyctalus; species Nyctalus aviator. Next base: position 96,271,974 of record CM072927.1, on the reverse strand, counting down.
CCACGGTGGGAGGGAGGAGGGCACAGGGGACACAGCGTAAGAACAGGAGAGACTTGCCAACTCCAGCGGTTCCCTGGGGGAGGGAGGCCACCCCCATCACAGCCTGGGGCTGGGTCACTGTCACAGCGACAAGGCTCCTTCGTGGCAGAGGACAGGGCTCCATGCCAACACGGCCGACCCTCACACCTCCTCGTCTTGGGGTGTCTCGGGCCATCCTAGGGCCTCACAGTCCTGGGGGAGTCAGCCCCCTCCCCACCAGCAGCAAGAAACCTGGAGCAACAGCCTGGCCCAGTGGTTGGCAAAGTAATTAGCCAACAGAGCCAAATATCAACAGTATGACGATTGAAATTTCTTTTGAGAGCCACATTTTTTAAGCTTAAACTTCTTCGAACGGCACTTCTTCAACATAGGCTCGCCCAGGCCGTGGTATTTTGTGGAAGAGCCACACTCAAGGGGCCAAAGAGCCGCATATGACTCTCGAGCCACAGTTTGCAAACCACTGGCCTAGCCCAAAGCCCAGGCCTTTGCCCGAGACCTCCTCTGGGGGCGCCATAAGGGTCCCTAAGAGCTGATGCCCCGCATGGCGCGTGACCAGAGGGAGACCCCAGGTGCCCCAGAGCAGCTGGTGCAGGTAACGGAAGCCCAGGAGTTAGAGCTGTGTCTGCTGGCAGGGCTGGCGGGGCCTCAGGTGGGAGGTACCAGGGTTGTCAGTGTGGGTGCAGTGCAGCTGGCAGGAGTCACCATCGGTGTCCAGCATCTGGACAGGTCAGTGCAGCCCCAGGGGGTCCAGAAGCTGCTGCCCAGGGCCAGATGGTCAGGGGAGGAAGCCGGTGAGGGTCAATCAGCATATCCCTTCTTTATTAGATAAGATATATAAAAGAAAACCTCCTGGGACCCTGGGACCCACCCATCTGTCTCTGTATGGCCTGCCTTTCCGTGGGGACCGAGGGTGGCACACCTGGCTTACTTTGGGGTGATGAGTGATGAGGGGGGCAGGCTTCTGACCCCAGAGTCCCTGGTCATCTCTGCCAGACCCTGGAGCAGGCGAGAACCCTTATCCCCCTCTCCGGCTGGTGGCACACCTCCCGTGGGCCCGCTGCCCCTGAGGGAGGAGAACGACTGGGGCAGCCAGAGGGGGGACTGTGAGCAGGACGGCCCAGCCCGAGCAGAGGGGAAGGGGGCCGGCGGGGCTGCAGCTGCTGTGGTCTAACTGCCTCTGGGCCGGGAAGCAGCTGCGCCCACTGCCGCCGGGGCCCGGGCTGGGCGGGACGGGCAGTGTCTCCCTGTCTGGCCCAGACCCGTGTCCCAGCGCTGGAGCAGAGGCGGGGGGGGGGGGCGGTGAGGTACACGGGGATGGCCACAGGGTCATCTCCTGACTGCCTTGTCCTCTAAGCTTAGAGCCCACTTCACTCACGCTGGAGGCCACGGGGTGGGTGACAGCGTCAGGCTGTGAGCCCGCGGTGGGGCCCGGCGGGGCCTCGGAGAGCCGCTGGGCTCACGGGAGATCTGCCCAGTACGGCCGCGGGAAGGCGTGGGGGCCATTCAGAAACTGAGCCCTCGGCGAGGGGGGGGGGCTGGGAGGGGGTAATGGGGGGGGGGCCATAGAACACTGACAACAGTAAAGATTGAAAAAAAAGAAGCTGAACCCTCCCCAGGCCTGGCGGTTCCCTCTATTCTGTTTCATTTTTAACAGCTTGGTAGTTGTGAACAGTAACACACGCACAGGGTCCCACAGGCACACCTAGACACACCAAGAGGTGTGCAGAGACCCCCTCCAATCCCCCCTCCCTCACCCCTCCTCCGAGGGACCTCTCTGTCCACCTGCTGACCCTCCCAGTCTCCCCTTGGGGACAAGCTCGGACACAGGCGGGGACCCTCCTTCCCGGGGACCCAGTGCGTGTGCACCAGGCCTGCACCTGCCCTACGCCCAGCGCCCGTGGTTGTGTGCCCCGTACAGGGACCCGCTGCTGCCACTCACAGCTACGCAAACTTCGCCCCGCCGTGGCCCTAACCACGGCCACATGGCGGTGTCCCGCCCTCCATCCCAGCCGATGCCCCAGAGGTAATCCTTGCACACCCCGTTCCACACGTGGACCAATGGTTCTGGCCCCGATTTCTAGAAGTGGGCCTGCTGGGTCCGAGGGCAAGTAAGGCCACTCCTGTTCCTTCAGTCCCTCTTCTTCCCCTCCCCGTCCCCCCCCCCAGCCATGTGAGAGGCCCTGGGCCCTGCAGGACGTGGGCCCGTGTGGGGGCTCTGATAAATGGGAACGGAACTGCGGTGTCATTGTCATGTGGTTCCCAGTCACGGCCTCTTTCCCCCGGTGGAAGCCTTTGCTCCTTCTGTCTTTCCTTTTTCTATTTCTATGGGCCCCGGGTGTGGGAGGGAGACAGGCCCCGAGCGAGGGCTGCACGTAGTTTTCCAAGGATACACCTGCTTTCTTTGTGTTCTGGCACGGCTTATGGTGATTTTTGCCTTGTCTTTTTTTTTTTTTTTCCCATGGAGTCTGGATTTTTATTTTTTTAAATTTAATTTAATTTTTTTAATTGGTGTTACCTGTTTCTATTTATTTATTATATATTTTATTGGTTTCTTACAGAGAGGAAGGGAGAGGGACAGAGAGAAACATCGATGAGAAACATAGATCAGCTGCCTCTTGCACACCCCCTACTGGGGATGTGCCCACAACAAGGTACATGCCCTTGACTGGAATCAAACCTGGGGCCTTTCAGTCTGCAGGCTGACACTCTATCTACTGAGCCAAACTGGTATCGGCTAAAAATGTTTTTGTTGGTCAAAAATGGGATCAGAAGCCAGATGGGGGTGTCGGTCAGGAGCGGCCTCCGGGCGCCCTCTCCTCCTTCGTGGGCGGCCTGAGTGCAGGCGGAGGACCGGGTCAGCCCCGGGCCAGCTCCTCTGTGGTAAACCCGGGACCTTGCCCTGGATAAGAGCCAGCCGCTCCCACCTTGGGGCCCAGAGAAGCGCTCCGGGGCGGAAAGGGCGGAAAGGGGCGCTACCGACTCAGAACGCCCGCGCCACGTGCCGAGCTGCCAGCACCGGGCCGCGCACCGCACACCCGCAGCACAGGTGCCTCTGCTCGCCCGGCACAGGGGACCCGGGCGGCACAGGGCGCTGGAGGAGCGGCGGCCGGCCAGCTCCACGCTGGAATAGCGGGTTCCGGAGGGGCCAAGCCAGCGGGTGCCACGCAGCTCCGTGGGGGGACCCGGGCCCTCGAGGCCGCGGGCAGGACGCTGCCGTGGGAGGTGGGCGGGGCGCTGTGGGGCCCGGCGGGCGGGGCTAAGGCGCGCACTCTGGGTGGTGGCACGCGGTGGGCGGGGCCTACAGGGCGGGGCCTATGGCGCGCGCTCTGGGTGGTGGCGCGCGGTGGGCGGATCCTACATAGCGGAGCCTATGGCGCGCGCTCTGGGAGGTGGCGTGCGGTGGGCGGGGGCTAGGGGCGGGGCTATGGCGCGCGTTCTGGGAGGTGGCGTGCAGTGGGCGGGGCTCGGCGGGCGGGGCCATGGCGCGCGCGGTGTGGGGTGCGCGGTGGGCGGGGCTGCGTGACGCGCGCTGACGCTGATCCCGGAAGCGGTGTCAGATGCTGGGCGGCCGGGCGGGCGGGCGCGCTGGCGGCGGCGGGGGGACTTGTTGTTCTTCGCGAAGTCGGAGCCGGAGCGCGCGGCGGGGGCGGCGGCCCAGGGGAGCGCGAGCGTGAGCGCGAGCGGGAGGAGAGCGCGTGCCCGCGAGGAGTCGGCCGCGCCCCCGCGGTCCCCGCGCGACGCCAGGTGAGGGGCGCGGGCGGCGGGGTGGGCCGGGGGCGCGGCGGGGGCCCATCCGGGCCGCCTGGGACTCGGGGTGAAGTGGGGCGGGACCGAGCTCCGCCGCCGGCACCTGCGCCAGGTGCGCTGCCCGAGCGGCGGCGGCGTGTCCCGGCCCCGGGACCGATCGCTTCCTTTCTTCGCGGCCGGAGCCCGGTCTGGGAGGCGGGGCGGCGGCCCGGCGTCTCCGCGGCCCTCCCGCTCCACCTGCCCGGCCCCGCGGCGGGACGGCGCCGGCGAGCACACCCGCCACGTGCCGGAGCGCGTGGCCGCCGGGCCCTCGGTCCGGGGCGCCCGCGTGCTGCCCGCCCCGCGGCCCCTTCTCGCCGCGGCCGCTGCGATCGGGGTCCCGGAGGGAGGCCTGGGGGGGCGCACGTGTCCCCCGAACCCGGGGCCGCGCGGCGCGGCTCTCCTCCGGGAACCGGCGTCTCCGGCGGAGCGCGTCCTCCCGCGGGTCTGCCGAGTTGGGGAGCGGAGGACTGGCCCGCCGGAGCCTCGGAGGGGCGGGCGGGGGGACCGAGCCGCCTGGCTCCCAGGAGCCGCCGTCGCCCTGACCCGCCGGGTTCCCACGCCGAGCGGAGTCTTCCCGCCAGGACACCCGCCCTGGCCCCGGCTCTGCGGGGCATCCTCCCCGGGGTCCCCTCTCCGTCCGGCCACCAGCGGACCCGCCAGCCCCCTCGGCAGGCGCACGCCCCCCGGGGCGGGGAGGCGGTGGGTGGAGGTCTGGGTGCAGGGCCCCGGGGCGGGAGGAGGGAGCTCTCCCCGGGTTCCGGGGCGGGAGGGGGGCGCCTGCACCTGTTGCTTCAGGGCCGCGGGGAGCTCAGAGCCGGCCCTCCCGGCGGCCCGGGTCCGAGGGCTGCCTGTGCCTAAGGCTGGAAGCGCACCGCGAGGCTGGGGCGGGGTGTGAACACGGGACCTCCGGGGCCGCAGCGCCCACCCTCCCGGCGGCCTCGCCGAGCGGAGCCGGCGCCCGGGCTCCGGTCTGTGCCCGCAGCCGAGCAGCTTCCCGCCGCCCCGGAGTGTGTTTACGGCCGCCCCAGGCGGAGCAGCCTGCGGGGCCTGGCCGCCCGTCTAAAGGCTCCGAGTGGAGAGTGGACCTGGGTGTCGTCCGTCCACCGGGAAGTGCCGCTCTGCCCGCTGGGAGCGCCCTGGGGCTGCTGCCTGGAGTCCACAGTGACTCACCTCCGCCTCTGCCCCCCTTCCCCTGCCCCCCCTGCCTCTCTGCCCCCCTTCCCCCTGTCTCCCTGCCCCCTTCCCCTTACCTCACCCCCTGCCCCCCTTCCCCCTGCCCCCTTTCCCCTTACCCTACCCCCTGCCCTCCTCTCTGCCCTCACCCCCACCCCCTGCCCCCCTCTCTGCCCCCACCCCCACCCCCTGCCCCCCTCTCTGCCCTCACCCCTACCCCCTGCCCCCCTCTCTGCCCCCACCCCCACCCCCTTGTCCACCCTCTCTTCCTCCCTGCCCCCCTCTCTGTCCTCCCTTCCCCCCTGCCCCCCCACCTCTCTGCCCTACCCCTCTTCCCCCTCTGTGCCCCCACCCCCCCCCCCACCCCCTCTGTGCCCCATAGTGGAAGGTACTGGCTCCCTGTGGTGTTTACTTTTGCTTTTCATAATCACACACTTGTCATGCTTCCTCTTTCTTACGGTTTCAGGAAGTCGGAAGTGTCAGCTTAAAATTTGAGTTTTAGGGCAGGTAGGGATGAACCTCAGATCACACAGTAAACACACAGTCACACACACTCATACACACAGTCACTAATATACACACACACAGCCATAGACATACTGTTACACACACATAGTCACTCGTACACATACATTCACACACAGTCACTAATATATACTCACACAGTCACACACTTACAGTTACACATACATAGTCACTCATGTACACACACAGTCACTCACACACACGGTCACACAGTCACAGGCACACACAGTCGCTCACACATGCACAATGATACGCATACAGTCATACTCACTGTGTCTCAGTGAAGCCGTCCTGGCCCTGGCCCAGCCTAGCACCTGCCTGCTCTCCTGTCTGCCTGCCTGGGAGCCCGGCACACGTTGGGTGGACGCTGCCCTCCAGGCCCCTCCTGGGTGCAGTGTGGACACCCTGCTTATGCACAAACCTCGTCTCCCAGGCGGGTGGGCAGGGGTAGGTGTGGGGGGGTAGGGATAGATGCAGGGGTAGATGTGAGAAGGCAGGGGCAGGGGTAGGTGAGAGGGGGCAGGCCTTGGGCTCGGCCAGTATGGTGCTCAGGAGAGGGTGCCCACGACTACGGGAGAAGTGGGGAGCCGTGCAGATAGTGGGGGCTCTCGGAGCCAGAGGTGCAGGCCTGGGGGCTGCGGGGATGGCCGCCCTCTGCCTAGCTGGGCTGCATGGCGGGACTGCGGTCAGGGTCCTCCAGGGAGGCTGGGGGACAGCCAGGCCCGAGCTGCCGGCCGGAGCAGGGAGGGGCTGAAGCCGCAGGCCAGGTTCGAGAGGGGAGGCCCTGAGGGCGATTTCTGGGTGACGGTGTGGTGGGTTGTCACCTGAGCTGCGGGTGCAGGACGGGCAGCGGGACCCGTGGGCCTCGGGCTCCCCGGGGGCTGCCCCGGGCCACGCAGGAGGGGCTGGGAGAGGACCCCCCGGAGCTGGGGAGCAGCGGGTGAGGAGAGCGGGCCCAGGGCGCGGGCTGGGTGTGGCTCGGCCTGCAGCCGCTGGAACTGCCTTAGTCACCCAGCAGCCGGGATGACACAGCTCCCGAACCGCACAGCAAGGTGGCCAGACGTCCTCCGGCGGCACAGTCATGCCTTGGAGGGCAGCCGGCCAGGCCAGCCTGAAGCCGGTGCGCGCCGGGCTGGGGTGCCAGTGAGGCTCTGGAGCACCCCCACTGAGGGGCTCACTCTGGGCGCGACTGCAGTGGGTGACAGGGCAGGTGGCAGAGGGGGCCTCAGGGTGGGCGGGTGAGTCAGCTGCAAGGAGCCCCGTCCCTCCCTCCCTTCTCCCTGCTGCCCCTGCCCTGCCAGGACCTGCCCCCCCATCCCCCCCAAGCCGGGAGCCCGGCGTGGAGGCGCGTCTTTATCGGTTGGCTGGGCGGGCTGACGGGCAGTGCCCGGCGTCCTTTCACTTCCTTCAGGGGGGAGTGCTGAGAGCCCCCCGCCCCCGAGGCTCACCCAGGCTGGGCAGCGGCCAGTCTAGGTGAGAAGTACACCTTCCAGGGTCCATGCCTCCTCTTCTGCCCGCTGGCTGAGCCCAGGGCTGCGTGGGTGGGTCACCGCTCCCCGTGCCATCACTGACGGCCCGAACCCGGGTCCGGCCCAGAGCAGCCAGCGCACGCGGAGGGCCACAGCCTGGCCGAGGGGAGGAGGCCGTGGCCAGCAGCCGGGTTTGCTGGGAGCCGAGAGGAAAGTGACCGGGGGCCAGACCCCCCTCCTCGCCGCCTCCTGCCGGCCGGCAGGACCGTGCTCGCTGCCCTGGGGACCGGCCCTCTGAGGAAGTGGGCTTCCCTGCTCGCCGGTCAGACGTGCCTCAGGCGAGGCTCCCAGCTCTGGGTAGACAGCCAGCCCGAGTTAGAGAGGGAGCCACCGCAGGGACAGGTGCTGCTGGCACACCGGACCGGGGCCTGTGGGAGGGAGGTGAGCCCGTGGCCGCCCCAGGTGGTGCTGGGTCCACTCAGCAGCCCGCCCGGCACTGGGATCTGGGTGTGGGTTTTGATGCTCGAGGGCTGGGCCCGGGCGGCGTTTGGTGTTTGGTGCGACCAGTGCGGTGTGGGGACGCCGGCACCGGCCGCGGGCTCTGCCGGTGCCAGGCTGCCCAAGGCTGCAGTCTCACCCGCTGGGTCACACACAGAGTAGACGGTGTGAGAGCAGCCGTGTCACGGGCTGTTCACTGACCTCCTTACAAAGCACTGTCCTCATGTTGGCGTGGCCGGTCTGCACTGGGTCCCGGTGGTGTTTGGGTACATGGAGACCCCAGAGGAGCAGGTTTCTGGGCTGTTCCTCGCTCGGCAACCACCCGTCGCCCCTACATTCGCACACACACCCTCATGTCCCGCTGCGCCTCGAACAGAAGGTCTGTGAACTGAGACAGGAGCCGAGGCCAGGCCCCAGGTGGGGACCCGGAGCCCCCTCCTGTCTCTGCCGGGCTTCTGCCTGGGCCCTGGCCCCCAGCCGCCCAGGGACCTCGACCTGGTGGGTGTGGGGGCGTGACCTCCGGGGGTGCTTGCAGGGGAGGGGAAGCCCATCCTGTGTGCATCCTGGGTCCATGCCCGCATCCCAGCAGACATCGGAGTGGGCAGGTGGGCCCTGAGGAGGCTGCCCTGCGCTGGCCCAGCCGCTCTGGCTGTGGACGCAGCTGCCCGCGGGTGGGGCCGGCTGTGGGAATGTGCTCCGCTCTGTAAACAGCCGGTGACTCACCGCTCAGCTATGCCGGCTCCGGCCCCCATGACGTGTGGCTGGGCTGGGAGCCCGGACACCGCCACCCTCCTCGGTGGCAATGAGGGCGACGGTGTGGAAAAGTTTCCCACAGCCCGCGCTCTGCAGCGCCTGACCCCGCGCCGAGGGGGCGGGCCGGGGCGCCGCCGGCCACCCCGACGCCAGGGTCACGCTGCTGGGAAGCAGCTCTGAGCGCTCCGTCGTCCCAGGCACACGTGTGTGACCACGTGAGGGCGGGAGCCGGACCTCCCTCCTCCCCATCGGGGCCCCAGGAGGGGGCCCCGGACGTGGTGGGGCCACAGGCCTGGGTGCTGAGGCCTGGGTTGGGTGCTGAGGCCTGGGTTGGGTGCTGAGGGGGTGGTGGGTGGTGGGGGCCCAGGGTGCTGTGGGAGGGTCCTGCTTCGGCTGAGGGAGGGCGGGTGGAGTTGTGCTTGTGATGGAGGCTGATGCGGCTCCAGAGCCCGGGGACCCTCGTGGTGTTTGTCTCTGGTGTCGGGACGCCCCGTGGACCGGGTCCTGCGAGCTGGCAGACAGCCACCAGCAAGCCTGGGCCCCCCCCGCCCCCGCCCCTGCCACGGGGACACGGGGTGAGCTCCCTGCCCCACAGCCCGTGGTGTCTGCACTGTTGCCCCAAAGCCATTGTTGCTGTGGGCTTCTCTGTTTCCATGACAACCATCAGGGGTTGGCTACTTCCCAAGGTCGCCATGGCAACTATCAGAGGGGAGTCATGCTTGGGATGCTTGGCTGGCTTTTTCATGAATGATTAGAATGTGTGACACAATGCAGACGCAAACACCGGGAGGGCGGCGCGGGCTGGCGGCGGGGACGGCTCCCGCCGGACGGCAGAGCTCCCAGGCCAGCGGCGGCCGCTCCCCACCTGCCCCCCTCTGAGCCGGGGCAGCCGGGGCAGCCAGGGGGAGGCGCTGATGTCGCGGCGGCAGAGCCCCTGGCAGAGGTAGGCCAGCGGGAGGGCGGCGCCTCCAGCCCCGGGGCCCTTCCTCTGGGTGGCGGGCTCCTGCCGGCAGGTGCTGCCCCGAGGCGGGGGGCTCCGTGGTGCCTGTCCTGTGGGCTTCGGCCCCTAACGTGGGCCCTGCACTCCCAGGTGCCGCGGGAGAGTCCGCAGAAGCCTCTCTGCTCAGCCCGCGTCACCGGGGGCTGGGGTGGAGGCGTGGCCGGGCATCCCCCAGGCCAGGGCCCCACACCGCCCGGGCCAGGGCCTGCCCTGCCCGCCCGGCTTTCGGGGCGCGGGAGCTGGACCCAGGGGGGTGAGCCGAGCCTCCTCGAGCCTCTCGGCTGCCGGGACGGCCCTGCTCGGTCACCGGTGGCGGCACAGGCGGCCCCGCCCAGCGGGACTGACCCCGCGGCCTGTTCTCTGCTTCCAGTTACGATTTCCGGGCAGTTCTGTGCGGGTGACGGCGCCCAGGTTATGACGACTAATCCCAAACCGAACAAGGCGTTAAAGGTGAGCGGGCGCCCTGGCGGGCGGCTCGGTGGGTCCCAGGTTGGGTTGTGGGCTTGATCCACAGTAGGGGACGTGCAGGAGGCAGCCAGTCAGTGATTCTCTCTCCCTCTCCCCTCTAAGAAATCAATAAAATTATATTTAAAAAAAAGGTAAGCGGGTGAGGGGCAGCCCAGGCCGTCTGCACCGTCCGCCGTGAGGAAGGAGGCCTGTCGCAGGGCTGCGGGCTGAGGGAGTGCCGCCGAGCGAGGGGCACAGTGAGGCTGTGGCCTCTGGAGGCGCCAGCCCTCAGGCCAGGAGGACCCCTCAGGGTGGGGGGCCTCGGGGTGGGCGGTGGGTCTGCTCTGACTCCCTCAGCCCGAGGCTGGCTGTGCCTCGGGCCCCTGTCTCTGGTCCCGGGTCGCCTGCACCTGGCACCCGCCTGCCTGTCAGTCCTGCTCCAGGCTCTGGGGGCCCAGGGCAGCACCCTCCAGGCTGTGGCCGTGTAGCCGGGTCGTGGCCACGGCGTGCACCTCGGTGACCTCTGGTGGGGGCGGGGCTGCCCTGTGCCCGGCCGCAGGTCAAGAAGGAGACGGGCGAGAACGCCCCGGTGCTCAGCGACGATGAGCTGGTGTCCATGTCGGTGCGGGAGCTGAACCAGCACCTGCGGGGCCTGTCCAAGGAGGAGGTGGTGCGGCTGAAGCAGCGCCGGCGCACGCTCAAGAACCGCGGCTACGCCGCCAGCTGCCGCATCAAGCGGGTGACGCAGAAGGAGGAGCTGGAGCGGCAGCGGGTGGCGCTGCAGCGCGAGGTGGAGAAGCTGGCCTCGGAGAACGCCAGCATGCGGCTGGAGCTGGACGCGCTGCGCTCCAAGTACGAGGCGCTGCAGACCTTCGCGCGCACCGTGGCCCGCGGGCCCGTCACCGCCTCCAAGGTGGCCACCACCAGCGTCATCACCATCGTCAAGTCGCCCTCGGCGCCCTTCTCCGCCGCCTCCTAGTGCCGGGCCGGGCGCGGGGGCGCCGGGCACGTCCCTCGTGCCAGGGCCACGTGCAGAGCCCACGGGGCGCCCGTGGGGCCGGCGGCGAGGAGGGTCCGCGAACCTGTGTGCCGCACGCCTCCCTGCACGCGCCGCACGCGCCCACTCACACGCACACGCACTGGCCGCCCTCGGTCGCCCGCTCTCCAGGCTGTCGCTTTAGGGTCTGTCTCCCCGGGGGGCCTCGGGGGCTCCCGGCCGGAGGCCCCAGGGCCCTGCCCACCTCCAGCCTCAGCAGCTGCCAGCAGCGGAGCCTCGTCCCTGCTGCGGCTGGAGCCCCACTGCCCGGGCCGCCAGCTGCCCAGGAGGAGCCTTCTGGGCCACACGCACCGTGCCGCCGTGGCCACGCCCTGTGCCGGGCGGCGGGCCAGGGAGGCTCCAGGGCCTGGAACAGCCGCTGCTCACGGGCATCGCGGGGGCCATGTGGAGCGCTGCACGGTGTCCCTGTGTCAGTGACGAGGGAGGTACCCAGCTCCCAGCTGCAGCCCTCCAGCCCTGCCGACCCGCAGAGCCTGGGCTGGGGGTGGGGCTGGGGCGGGAATGGGAGGGGAGGGGAGCTCGGTGGAATGGGTTGGCGCAGGGGGTCTGCTCAGCCGTGGGAGCTGGAGGTGGAGCTGGGCTGCGCCTGGTTCCTGCAGCCTGAGGAGGGAGGAGAGGGGTGCAGGAGGCAGCACAGGCCGGAAGGTGGCGCACCTGCACGGTGTCTGCACAGAGGACGGGACCCTGCAACCTTGGTGCTTCATCATCACCTGCACCCTTCTGGGAGCCACGGGTGACCTCGGTGACCTCTGCCGGGCTTCCCGCCCGTCCTGGGAGGAGGCTGGGCAGCCCCAGCCCGAGCCCCCGCCGCCTGAAGCCCAGGCTCCTGACCCCGCCCGGGAGGACCAGCAAGCTGTGAAGGCCGCCGCAGGGGCCCGCCGCCTGGAGGAGGGCGGGGGGCCGCGTCCGTCCCGGCCGCCGCTGTCCCCGAAGGACAGTGACCGCTGGCCCGCGGCTGCGTCCTGTCCTGGGGGCAGGGGGCTGGGCGAGCGGCCCCAGAGTGAGGCGGGTGGGTGCTGTCGATGCCATAGCTGTAGGTAATCCACATTGGATGTCAGTAAGGACCGGGGAGTATTTAAAAGAGAAGTATATATATATATATATATATAAAATTCTATACACATTTTATCGTCGGGTTTTGTACCTCTTCCTGTTTGATACTGTACATGTACAGCGGGCTGCGGGCGGAGGGTCCAGATTGGAGCTCTGCCCGCCACCTGTCTTCCCGCTGCCCTCTGGGCCCCGCCCACTGTGCCCAGGGCCTGGCGGGGGTCCCGCTCGGTGCCCACTGGGTTCCTAGAATGCCCGGCTACCCCCTTCCCCGGGCAGGGTCGCAGGAGGCGGCCTGGTGGGTCCCTCGTGCTTTCCCTCCCCGATTATGACCGTCACTGTCACGTTTAATAGGTGGACTTTATTTAAGAGGACAGGGAGGCCCTGGGCTTCAGACCGGAATCTTCCGCGGGCTCCTGCCTGCCTTCCCAGGGCGGCCCGCCCTCGCCTCGGCGCTAGGCAGTTCCATTTCAATATTTATTTTGTGCTGCTTCTGCCCCGACGTAAATTATTGAGACGACCCTCTCGGGCCGTCCCCGTGGGCTCGCCGTGCCCGCAGCCACACCTAATTTATTGCTGTACATCTCCGCCAGACGCTTTTGTACCTTCGCAATAAAGACCCCTCGTTTCAGGGGTGTCTCCTGTGTGGTTGGTGGTCCCCCACTTCCCTTCGCCCGAGCCGGGTGCCGCTGCGATTGGTCTCCCGAGCTGCCTGGTCCCGTGCCGGGCGGCCAGCGGGAGGGGCAGCAGGGTTCCAAGGTCCCACCTGCCCTGGCCGGGGGCTGTCCACGGACACAGCCTCTGCTGTGGCCACTGTCACCCTGAGCTGGTCAGTGGCAGCCACAGGTGTCCCCAGCTGAGCAGATCCCTGGGGCCGGCCCAGCTGATCATCGAGAGCCTCCAGACCAGGAGCCAGAGCCTGTGTGTGTGAGCGGCGGGCGCAGGCCCTGGCCTCCCGCCCCCCCAGGCCCTCCACGTGGACCGCGGGGCCGAATCACAGCGAGAACACCGAGGCCCAGGCGAGCCGCTCCTGGCCGTGGCTGAGGCAGGCCCCCACCGGGAGGCAGGCCCCACCCTGAGCGGCAGCCCTGACGCCCCGGGTGCCCTCGCCGGCGGGCAGGAGCCGGGACACCGGCTCTGTCCTCACGCTGGGCCTGGTTCTGCCCACGACAGGAGTCTCGGGGCCAGGACGGAGACTCCCCTCCCTCCAAAGCACCAAGCCCAGTACCGCCGTCTGTCCCTGCACAGCCCGCCCGCCGCCCCCGCGGGTCCCTGGGCCTCTGATGGCCGTGCTCAGCGCTGGGAGCTCAGGCCCGCGGGGGCGTGCGGACTCCCCTGGCCGCCTCCACAAGGCCCCCGCCTGGCCGGCACCTCTCCCCCCGGGAGGGCCGAGCCGCTGCCAAACCGCGGACCGAGCCTGGGTGTGCGGCCCGACGGCCGCCAGCTGCAGAGGCCAGATAAGCCTCGGGGGACCTTCCAGCGGGTGCGGGGGGGGGGGGTCTCTTATCAGCAGCCGCCCAGGAGCCCGTCCCAGGCGCAGGGAGGACCCCGCCATCGTGGACACCGCTGGCCACTCGGGTGCGGAGTCTGGACCTGGCACCTCTGCCTCGTCCCCTGGTGACGCGGGAGCAGGCGGCCCGAGGGTGGGGGTGGGAGGGGGGCCGAGGGCGTGGCCACTGGGCCTCCTGCCTGTGGGCAGCCTGTGCCACTGCCCGGCCCCCTACACCTCCCCCCCCCCACTCCCACCCCACCTGCTGACAGCCAGACACGGGACAGACCAAGACTGGCAGCCTCGGCTGCAGAGCCCGCCCCTCCTGCCAGGCCCCGCCCACGCGTGACCCCGACCTCCAGGCGCCCAGAGGTCCGGCAGCACCCAGACCCCCCCCCACACACACACACACACACGGAGGAGAGGACAGGACGCGGCCTCCGGGCCCCAGCTCCTCCACCTCCCGCTCTTATGTGTGGCCTGGACCCGCGTGGGCGGGGCTGGCACTAGGGAGCTGTGAGGGGGTCCCAGCCTCAGGGGCGCGGGGCAGGGCATTCAGTGAGCTCCCCGTCCTGTCCTGCTCGGAGCTGGGACGCTGCCCCAGTACCCGGACTTGGCACCATGGTTCCCTTTCTCCTCGCCGCCCGCACCCATCAGGGCCCGGCCCCAGAGGCACAGAGGCCACGGGAGTCCTAGAACACCCAGGTTTATGCATAAATAAGCTCGGCTGGTGGCCCCGCACCCCCAGGCCCTCACGGGGAGCACCTCCGGGTGAGGGATGGGGAGCAGCGCCCGAGAGGACCGGCCAGACCCGCCCCACGGCCTGAGTGGTGCTGCCGCCTGCGGCCCGGGACCCCCACCTGGGACCCGCCAGCAGGGCTGGCACCGGAGGACAGCCGGGCGCCCGCTCCCACGGGCCGGGCCGGCGGGAGCTCCCGGGGAGGCCGGCCTTCGGCGGAGGGTCGGGGCGAGGCGCCCTGCCTTCTCCCAGCGGCCAGACCCCGGCCTACGGGTCCTCCAAGGGGATCAGCATCCGCTTCTCGATGCTGCGGCTCCTCCTGCCCCCGCCCCCCGCGCCGGGCGGGGCGCCGGGCGGGGCCTCCTGCGTGGCCTGCTGCGTGTAGTGCTGGTAGGCGGGCGAGAAGTTGTGGATGGCGTCGCTCACGATGTCCTGCGGGCTCATGGTCTCCCGGAGGCCACTGGAGATGCTCTGCATGGGCGCCGGGGGCGCTGCGGGCGGCACGGGCTGGTCACACCGCCCTTCTCCCCTCGTGCCCAGCCCGGCACCGCCCGCTCCTGCCCTCCCTCGGGGGCTGCCCAGAGCAGCCACGGGCCACTGCTGCCCCCATGGGCCATGTGCCAGGCACACCACACAACCGGCCCCGTCGGCTGCCCAGGCGCCTGGTGTGGGGGGCAGGCGCCTGGGGCCCGTGTCAAACGGCCCGCCCCTCCCCGCCCACTGCGTCCGGTCTGCGCCCCCCGGCCAGGTGCAGACGGGGCTCCTGGCCGCTCCAGCCTCGCCCCGTCCTGCCCAGCGAGTGGACATTTGGCACGTGGGGACCCGGATGGGGCACCCCGCGCCACGCCCCGGGCCCCCCCCCGGCTCCCCTCCGCCCGGCCGCAGGGCCGCCCACCTGGCGAGCTGTCCTTCTCGGCGTACCCGCGGCAGGGGAAGGCGTAGCGCAGGGCAACGGCGGCGAAGAGCATCTCCAGGCAGATGGCGAAGTTCTGGTAGCCGGCGGCCAGCGTGCCAGCGCCCACCCGACTCCCGTCCGCCGCCCGGCCCTCGCGGATGGCGCCGCAGCGCTCCAGGACGGCCAGCAGCACGCCTGGCGGGGACGGCCACTCAGCACCCGCCGGGCGGGCACCGCAGCCAGGCCCGCCCGCCTCCCGTCCTCCGCTGCCAGGGGCTGGGAGTGCCCGCCGCCGGCCCAGGGCTGACGGGCCGCCCTCCGCGGCCACCCCCACTGCGGCCAGCGCCCGCTGGGGGCCCGGCCCTGGGCGCCGGCACCCACCCTGCCAGAAGGAGAGGAAGATGACGGCCTTGATGGTGAGGAACTTGAGCACCGGCTGGAAGGGCCGCAGCAGCTCCCGGGTGGCGGCGTAGAAGAGCAGCAGGGCGTAGAGCGCCAGGCTGACCGAGGCGTTGTACACCAGGGTGACGTAGAGGTAGCCGCTGTGGACGCTGAGCACGGGGCAGCGGGGGTCAGGGGGCAGCGGGGGTCAGAGGGCAGCGGGGGTCAGAGGGCAGCGGGGGTCAGAGGGCAGCGGGGGTCAGAGGGCAGCGGGGGTCAGAGGGCAGCGGGGGTCAGAGGGCAGCAGGGGTCAGAGGGCAGCGGGGGTCAGAGGGCAGCGGGGGTCAGAGGGCAGCGGGGGTCAGAGGGCAGCGGGGGTCAGAGGGCAGCGGGGGTCAGAGGGCAGCGGCAGGTCAGCGGACAGCAGGGTCAGGGGGCAGCGGGGGTCAGAGGGCAGCGGGGGTCAGAGGGCAGCGGGGGTCAGGGGCCAGGGCCGGGCCAACAACAAGCAGACCTGCACCTTCTGCCAGAGGCGCAGGGGGCGCCAGGGGTGGAGCTGGGGCCCCGCAGGGAGTCCGGACCCAGCGGTGAGGATGTGGCTGCCCCTTCCCCACCTGCCCGCTCACTGCCTGGTAGGGGTGCCTGTGTGAACGTGTGCATGTATGTGTATGTGTGCGCGCGTGTGCATGCGTGTGTGCATGTGCATGAGCATGTGCATGTGAGCGTGTGTGCATGTGTGTGCGAGCGTGCGTGTGTGCGTGTGCATGTGTGTGAGCATGTGTGTGTGAACGTGTGCGTGTGTGTGTGCGTGTGTGTGTATACCTTGGTCCGAGTGCCTCGATCCAGCCCTGGCTCTCCCTCAGGCCTCGGGCCTGGGCTCCTCGCCGCTCACCTGGGACAGGGCCTTGCCCACACTCTCCTGAGAGGAGGGGCCTGTCCCAGGGGCTGAGCCCGGCCCACCCCCCACGCCCGTGGCCCACCCCCACGCCCGCGGCCCACCCCCACGCCCATAGGCCACCCCCACGCCCGCGGCCACCCCCCACGCCCGCGGCCCACCCCCACGCCCATAGGCCACCCCCACGCCCACGGCCCACCCCCCACGCCCGCGGCCCACCCCCACGCCCATAGGCCACCCCCACGCCCGCGGCCACCCCCCACGCCCGCGGCCCACCCCCCACGCCCGCAGCCACCCCCCACGCCCATAGGCCACCCCCACGCCCGCGGCCACCCCCCCACGCCCGCGGCCCACCCCCCCACGCCCGCGGCCCACCCCCACGCCCATAGGCCACCCCCACGCCCGCGGCCCACCCCCACGCCCCCGGCCCACCCCCACGCCCATAGGCCACCCCCACGCCCGCGGCCACCCCCCCACGCCCACGGCCCACCCCCACGCCCACGGCCCACCCCCACGCCCGCGGCCACCCTGCCAGCCTTACTTGAAGTCCCCGTCGTGGTATTTGCCAACCGCCTGCAGGACGATGGTGACCAGGGCCATGACCGGCTTCACAACGCAGAACTGCAGCGTGGCCTGGGCGTGGGCGAGGGGCAGGGAAAGTGGGGGCGCAGGGCGGAGGGGTGTGGGGGGCGCAGGGCAGAGGGGGTGAGGGGTGATGGGTAAGGGGGGCGCGGGGGGGAGGGGGGTGAGGGGGGGGTGAGGGGGCGCAGGGCGGAGGGGGTGATGGGTGAGGGGGGCGCAGGGCGGAGGGGGTGAGGGGTGGGTGTGGGGGTGCAGGGTAGTGTGGGGTGAGGGGTGTGGGGGCGCAGGGCGGAGGGGGTGAGGGGTGGGGGTGGGGGCGCAGGGCGGTGAGGGGGTGAGGGGTGTGGGGGCGCAGGGCGGAGGGATGGGGGTGGGGGCGCAGGGCGGTGAGGGGGTGAGGGGTGTGGGGGCGCAGGGCGGAGGGGGTGATGGGTGAGGGGGGCGCAGGGCGGAGGGGGTGAGGGGTGGGTGTGGGGGGCGCAGGGCGGTGAGGGGGTGAGGGTTGTGGGGGCGCAGGGTGGAGGGGGGTGGGGGCGCAGGGCGGAGGGGGTGAGGGGTGGGTGTGGGGGTGCAGGGTAGTGTGGGGTGAGGGGTGTGGGGGCGCAGGGCGGAGGGGGTGAGGGGTGGGTGTGGGGGCGCAGGGTGGAGGGGGCGAGGGGCAGGGAAAGTGGGGGCGCAGGGCGGAGGGGGTGAGGGGTGGGGGTGGGGGCGCAGGGCGGAGGGGGGTGAGGGGTGGGTGTGGGAGCGCAGGGCGGAGGGGGTGATGGGTGAGGGGGGGCGCAGGGCGGAGCGGGTGAGGGGTGGGGGTGGGGGCGCAGGGCGGAGGGGGTGAGGGGTATGGGGGCGCAGGGCGGAGGGGGTGAGGGGTGGGGGTGGGGGCGCAGGGCGGTGAGGGGTGTGGGGGCGCAGGGCGGAGGGGGTGAGGGGTGGGGGTGGGGGCGCAGGGCGGAGGGGGTGAGGGGTGGGTGTGGGGGCGCAGGGCGGAGGGGGTGATGGGTGAGGGGGGCGCAGGGCGGAGGGGGTGAGGGGTGGGTGTGGGGGGCGCAGGGCGGTGAGGGGGTGAGGGTTGTGGGGGCGCAGGGTGGAGGGGGGTGGGGGCGCAGGGCGGAGGGGGTGAGGGGTGGGTGTGGGGGTGCAGGGTAGTGTGGGGTGAGGGGTGTGGGGGCGCAGGGCGGAGGGGGTGAGGGGTGGGGGTGGGGGCGCAGGGCGGAGGGGGTGAGGGGTGGGGGTGGGGGGGGCGCAGGGCGGAGGGGGTGAGGGGTGGGGGTGGGGGCGCAGGGCGGAGGGGGGTGAGGGGTGGGTGTGGGAGCGCAGGGCGGAGGGGGTGATGGGTGCGGGGGGCGCAGGGCGGAGCGGGTGAGGGGTGGGGGTGGGGGCGCAGGGCGGAGGGGGTGAGGGGTATGGGGGCGCAGGGCGGAGGGGGTGAGGGGTGGGGGTGGGGGCGCAGGGCGGTGAGGGGTGTGGGGGCGCAGGGCGGAGGGGGTGAGGGGTGGGGGTGGGGGCGCAGGGCGGAGGGGGTGAGGGGTGGGGGTGGGGGCGCAGGGCGGAGGGGGGTGAGGGGTGGGTGTGGGGGTGCAGGGCGGAGGGGGTGATGGGTGAGGGGGGGCGCAGGGCGGAGGGGTGAGGGGTGGGGGTGGGGGCGCAGGGCGGAGGGGGTGTGGGAGCGCAGGGCGGAGGGGGTGATGGGTGAGGGGGGGCGCAGGGCGGAGGGGGTGAGGGGTGGGGGTGGGGGCGCAGGGCGGAGGGGGTGTGGGGGCGCAGGGCGGAGGGGGTGATGGGTGAGGGGGGGCGCAGGGCGGAGGGGGTGAGGGGTGTGGGGGCGCAGGGCGGTGGGGCGGGCGGGCGGCGCCCTCACCTGCTTGCAGAAGCGCAGGAAGCCGATGGAGTAGGCGGTGCCCCGCAGGCAGCAGGTGCTGTACAGGCAGCTGGACCTGGGGGTGGAGTCCCTGAGGCCTGTCCGAGCCGGCCGCCCGCTGCCCGGGGCGAGGGGGACCTGGGCCGGGGGCGCTTACGGGATGGGCTTTCCCCGGATCTCGGCCAGGATGGCGCTCTCCCCGCCCAGGTACTGGAAGCAGAGGCTCAGGAAGCTGTAGATGACGAAGGCTGCGGCCAGCCGGGCGGGCAGTGAGCCCGGGCGCCTCGCGGGCACCGCCCACAGGATGGTGACCCCACGCCGGCCCCACTCACGGAGGACAAGCCGAGGCTCAGGCCACATCGCAGGACCCTGCCCTCCCGCCCTCACGGGCTCCCAGCTCAGCTCTGGGACCGGCCCGCCCCTGAGGGCACAGGGCGCCTCTCTGACGCCCACGGCGAGCCACCCGCGGCCCCGCGTCCCTCTGGGCTCTGGGCGCCCCCGCACCTCAGCCCCCGCAGGCGATCCCGGCTGTGCCCCCCCCACCCCCCCAGGCGGATCCCGGCTGTGCCCCCCCCCCCGCAGGCGATCCCGGCTGTGCCCCCCCCACCCCCCCAGGCGGATCCCGGCTGTGCCCCCCCCCCCGCAGGCGATCCCGGCTGTGCCCCCCCCGCAGGCGATCCCGGCTGTGCCCCCCCATCCCCCCAGGCGGATCCCTGCTGTGCCCCCCCCCAGGCGGATCCCGGCTGTGCCCCCCCCCCCGCAGGCGATCCCGGCTGTGCCCCCCCCCCCGCAGGCGGTCCCGGCTGGGCCCCCCCCCCCCCAGGCGGTCCCCGCTGGGGCCCCCCCCGCAGGCGGATCCCGGCTGTGCCCCCCCCCAGGCAGATCCCGGCTGTGCCCCCCCCCCGCAGGCGGATCCCGGCTGTGCCCCCCCCACCACCCCAGGCAGATCCCGGCTGTGCCCCCCCCCGCAGGCGGATCCCGGCTGTGCCCCCCCCCGCAGGCGATCCCGGCTGTGCCCCCCCCCGCCCGCAGGCGGATCCCGGCTGTGCCCCCCCCCCCCGCAGGCGGATCCCCGCTGCGGAGCGCCCCGGGGGCCTGGTCGGCGGACTCGGGGGGACTCGGGGGGACTCGGCGGGGACCCGGGGGGACTTGGCGGGGACTCGGTGGGGACTCGGCGGGGACTCGGGGGGACTCGGCGGGGACTCGGCGGGCTCGGGGGGGACTCGGCGGGCACTGGCTCACCCTCGTAGCAGTCCCGCAGGGAGTCCAGGTAGACGTGGTGCTGGCGGCTGCCCAGCAGCAACAGGCTGAGCCACGAGTCGAAGGCGTAGACGGGCACCAGGAGCAGCAGGCGGACGATGTACCGCTGCTCGCTGGGCACCGTGTAGGCGCGCAGGTGCAGGTAGATCTGGGGGGAGAGGGCGTGGGGCCGCCACCCTGTGCGGTCTCATCCCGGTGCATGTGTGCACTCACTCACTCACTCATTCACTGACTCACTCACTCATTCACTCACTCACTTATTCACTCATTCACTCACTCACTCACTTATCCATTCGTTCATTCATTCACTCACTCACTCATTCATTCATTCACTCACTCACTCACTTATCCATTCGTTCATTCATTCACTCACTCACTCACTCATTCATTCACTCACTCATTCATTCACTCACTCACTCATTCATTCATTCACTCACTCACTCACTCATTTACTCACTCATTCACTCACTCACTCATTCACTCACTCACTCATTTGAGGAGACCCTGCCAAGGGCAGTCCTGGTCCCAGGGGCACAGACATTCCGGAAGGCAGTCTGGCATTTCGACGGGGACGGTACCCTTTGACCCCCAAAGAGCAGATGAAGAAAGGCTTGCAGGTGTTTTTCAGTGGTTGCCAACCTAGGCACCGGGAGGTCAGGGCACATGGCCAGGCTGTGGGCTCCATCCCCGGTGTGGGGCGTGCAGGAGGCAGCCGGTCGATGATTCTCTCTCATCACTGATGCTCCTCTCTCTCCCTCTCCCTCCCTGAAATCAATACAAACGTATTTTACTATTAAAGGCCACGAAGTGCTGGTCTGGCCGAGCACCCTGAGGACCACGCCGGGTTCGGCCCTGCACCAGGGTCCACACAGCCAGAACGGGACGTGCCCTGGGAGGACGGGGCAGACACGCCAGGGTGCGAGCGGGAGGGCCCGACGCCCGGGAACGCACCGTCCACACGGGGAGAGGCTGCCCCGCCCGGGGCAATGGGAACAGGTGACAAAGCTCGTGGTTTTTCTACGGGACGTACAGAGGTGACGGGCCTGGCCGTGTGGCGCAGTGGATAGAGCTTCGGCCTGCGAACGAAGGGTCCGATTCCGGTCAAGGGCACGCACCTCAGCTGCAGGCTCCTCCCCGGCCCCAGGGCTGGCTGGGGCGTGTGCAGGAGGCAGCCCATCGGTGTCTTTCCCTCTCCCTAAAGATCAATGGGAATGTCCTCGGGGGAGCAAAACAGCAAAGCGACAGGGTCCTGAGGAAGAGCCGGCAGCTGGCGCCTGGCTGCGTATTCCGAGGGCTGCCAGGAGGAGGCGCCGTGAGCAGGGGCGTGGCAGGGAGGCTGCACGGAGGAAGTGCCCGCACAGAGGCCTGCTGCCAGCGTCCCAGGGCGCAGCCCGAGGGCAGGCGGGGGCAGGTGGCCTCAGGAACAGCCTCCTTATCGGCCGCTCACTCCCTCGCTGGTGAGAGAGTGGACTCTGCTCGGGGAGCCGGCCGGCCGGGCTGCGTGGCCTTGGCCGGACGCTGCCCTCGCCGGCCTGGTTCTTGTCTTTAAAGCAAGGGCTTGCGCTCCTGTCTGTCCGCTGGGCTCCGCTGGGCAGAGCCTGGCAGGGGGCGGGTGGGCAGGGGTGGGGGCCGAGGGTGGGGCCGAGAGCTACAGCCCAGCATCTCCGTCAGCCTGTCCAGGCGGTGGGACCCCGGGAAGCACAGACACACACACACACACAGAGAAGGTCCCGGATAGACAGACGGGGAAACCGAGGCTCAGGCTGCAGGGGGGACGGAGACAGCCCACCCTGGGCTCTGAGTGCCCCCCTGTGGCCTTTGCTCTGCAGACGACAGCCTCCCCCGGGTGGCTTCGTGCCGATCGGCGTGCCACCCACCTGCCCGTCTTCCCGCCTCTTCCAGGCAGTCCTCCCTGATGGCACCACCGGAAGGGAGCCCCTCCCTCCCTCCGCGGCACCGGGGTCTGCCTGGCCCACCCTCACACGCCTGTGTCTATTTTACGTCTGGCATTTCTCCTTCTTCTTTTTTTAAAATATATTTTATTGATTTTTTACAGAGAGAGGGATAGTTAGAAACATCGATGAGAATCATCGATCAGCTGCCTCTTGCACGCCCCCCACCGGGGATGTGCCTGCAACCAACCAAAGTACATGCCCTTGACCGGATTCGAACCTGGGACCTTTCAGTCCGCAGGCCGACGCTCTGTCCACTGAGCCACACCGGTTTTGGCGTGTCCAGCATTTCTACCTGAGGCCACGAAGCAGGCGACTCTCGCCGAGAGCGGTGCCCACGTCCCTGCCCGCCAACCCAGCCCCCACGCCAGTGCCGGCTGGAGAACCCGGTGGGCAGCTCTGCTCGCAGCTCCCGCAGCCTGCCATGGCTCCGGCACCCGTGCTGAGGGCCGCTCCCCACACCATGTCCAAGGCCCCTTCACCCGGGGGCCCTCGCCCTGGTGGCCACCAGCTCCTGCCTCCCACCTCTGCTCACCCGCTCCCGGGCAGACGTGTCCTCTGGGACAGCTCTGACCCTGCTGACTCTCAGCGCACGCAGAGCAGGTCCCAGCCCTCAGCCGCCTCCGGGGACGCCGCCCGTCAAGGAAGGAGGGCCCTTCCCCTCCGGCCAGGGGAGCTGCCAAAGACCCCGCCCTCTCCAGCCTCAGTCTTCTCCTCTGTGAAATGGGACCATTCTGCTGCCCTCTGAGCAGGGCTGATGAGCAGGGGGGACGGCTCTCTGCCCTCTGCTGGGCAGACCTCACCTTCCCGCCCCCCCACCCCGCCTGTGCCCTGGCTTGCTGCCACTCGGAGAGCCCGGGCACGGCCCCTCCGTCTGTCTACCCGGCTCTGACATCAGCGCCACGGCCCCGCGTGAGGCCACCATCCCAGCCGGGCCGGTCAGGGCCCGGTGACGGAGGCGCGGAGGGAGGCTTACCTGGTGGCAGGTGAGCACCAGGGCGGCCCACACGAACACGCCCGAGACGCCGCGGGCCAGCGCGCTGGTGAGGAACAGCTGGGGGGCCTGCGAGCTGTTGCCCCCGCCGGCCATCTGCGGCCCCCAGGGCGGCGGAGGGCTGGGCTGCAGCCGGGTTGCTGACGCCTGGGAGGCACCTGCCATCCCCAGGAGTCCTGAGGGGTCAGCCATCTGCAGGGCAGGGAGGACAGGGGGGACGGGGGGACAGGGCAGAGGTGTCTGCGGGCAGCCAGGGCCAGCGGGGAGGGAGGGTCCCCCTCCAGGAGCCCACACGCTGGCCTCCCTGTGGCTCCCCCCAGGGGACAATCCTGCCCCTTCCCGTCTCCGGCTGCCCGGCCCCTCTGCACGGGGAAGCGGCTCCCGGGCCCGCGGCTCCCGGCCCGGCCTGGGCTGGACGTCAGCCTCCCGCCTGTGACCTCTGCGGCCGGGCTTGCGGGGAGCCCGCCCTCAGGGGCCGAAGTTGTCTGGGAGAGCGGTGGCGGCCTGCTTGGCGGGGGGAGCAGGTGGCTGGAGGGGCCGGCCCAGCCCCGCGGGCTCCGGGACGCTGGGGCCCGGCTTTGTCACCGCCTCCACCCGGCTCCGGCTCCGCCGCTGCCACCCTGCGGGCCGCATCCCGCCCCGGGCGGTCCCGGCTCCCCCTCCGCCGCCCCAGCCCCGCACCTACCTCCCGGCAGGAAGCGCCGGGCCCAGCCCGCAGGCCCGGCCGCCAGGGGAGCCCGGCCGGTCATTTGTGCGGCCACGTGGCCCCCCCTGGCGGCCCCCCTGGGGTGGGGCGGGGCCTCTGCTGGGGGCGGGGCACGGGGCGGGGCGCCACCTGAGCCACCTGCGTGGCGCCGGGGGCGTGGCCTCTTATCGGGGCGGGGCCACGAGGGGCGGGGCGCCCACCTGAGCCACCTGCGCGGCGCCGGGGGCGTGGCCTCCTATCGGGACGGCGCCACGAGGGGCGGGGCGCCCACCTGGGCCACCTGCGCGGCGCCGGGGCGGGGCCTCCTCTGGGGGCGGGGCCTTGGGAGGAGCGGCGGCCCCGCCCCGGCGACACCCGAGCCCCGGGCTGTGCTCCGCGGCAGCTGGTCCCCGCACCCGGGCCGCCGGGCCTCCCCTGCCCGCGCCCCCGCCGCCAGCTGGCCGGCTGCTCCCCCGAGAGACGGGCGGCCTGCGGGTCCCGGAGGCAGAGCGGGGCCGGGGGCCCGGGGACAGACCCTGCGGGTGGGCAGGGGCAGGACGGCGGTGATGCTCGCACATCGCGGCGGGTTCAGAGCTCGGACGCCCGAGGAACGTGCTCCGGGAATCTCCCCTCAGTTAAAACGCCTCCCCAAGGGGTGACGGAGACATTCTGGGTTTGGGGGGCCCTGGGCTCTGCTCGGCACCTGACTCCCGCGCCCAGCCCCCCTCCCCCGCCCCAAGGTGCGAGCTCAGCCCGGGGAGGGGGGAGGACGGACGGAGGCCTCGCTGGTCCCGGCCCCGCTCCGGTTCCACGGGCTGCGCCCCGGTGCGGAGGTGCCTGCTCTGTGCGGTCTGGGACACCCCCGCCCCAGGGCACTGGGGGTCACGCCCACATCGCTGGGATCGCTGGGCCCAAAGGCTCATCCCTGTTCCCATGGTCCCCCAAGACACAGGAAGGCCCAGGGTGAGGCCACAACCCCTGGAATCCACCGCCTGCTCCCCTCACTGTCCTCCCGGGGAGCCCCAGCCCAGGACAAGCCAGCCCCTCCCAGCCCGAAGGCCCCCCGCAGCTCTGCCCGGACCCCCTGCACCGCGGCCTCAGTGTCACCAGCTCCCATCGCCCTGAGAGCTGCTGCCGAGCCTCCCCGAGCTCCGAGCTCCGGACTGGGTGCCGCCCGGTGGGCTCCACCTCCTCCAGCCAAAGGAGTCCCTCCTGGCGCCAAAGGGCCCACCCTGAGCCCCACCCGCCCGCGGCCCTGTCCCCGCACCCAGGGGCCGGCACAAGTTGACTCAGCACGCAGCAGGGCTGCTGCCTCCGGACAAGGGCTCAGGCCTTGAAGAGTGACAATCCATATATATATTTTATTGATTTCATAGAGAAGTGAGAGGGAGAGAGAGAAACATCAACGATGGGAGAGAATCATGGATCAGCTGCCCCTGCACGCCCCACACTGGGGATGGAGCCCACAACCCGAGCACGGGCCCCGACAGGCATCAAACTGTGACCTCCGGGTTCATAGTTTAGCGCTCCACCGCCGAGCCCACCGGGGGCAGCTCTGCCCTCTCTTCACACGGTGCAGAAAGGCAGGCGGAGGCCCGGTGGTCTCCTGCCCCCTAGCTCTGACAGCGACAAGTGGGACGAGGGGATTTTAAAAATTACATTTATGTTTTTATTTATTTAGGGGGCAAGGGGACTTTGACATCAGAGCTGATTTATGGCTCCCGAGGGTCCCCAATTCCCGGGAAGGTCCTTCCACTCAAGGCCCCCCTGGTGGAGGCCAGACCATGTTGCTCTGGGCTGTTCTCCCAGGCACATTCTTGTTCAGCCGCCGCCTCCAGGAAGGCCTCCAGAGAGCCCTGAACCTCTTGTACACCGTGGGCAATGGCTTTGCCTCATGGGGCAGCCTTGGCTTCAGCTTGGCCCTTCCTGCCAGCATGAGCCCGTGTGCCTTTCACAAACCTGGGCTCTGCTTGACCACCTCACAGGCCCTGTGCTGCTCTGGGCCTCTGCTTTCTCATCTGCAGAGGTGAGTCTGGGGCCATCCTCCCCTCCCTGGGGTACAGCCTGCAGGTCTCTGCCTTCACAGGGGCCTGGGACCCCCTCTGCTGTGCCCTGAGCTCAGGGGAAGATGGCCAGGTGGCCCTCTGGGGCCCAGGGGCCGTCCTGCAGATCAGGCGTGAGCAAGGAGGACGCTGTGGGTGGGTGAGGCGACCCTCCTTGGGGAGAGGGAGGGGCCCGGCTGTGCTGAGCCCGCCCACAATGAAGCCAAGGGCCAGCCCAGGTCCCGGTGGCTGTCGGAGGCCGGCTGCTCTGCACCCTGGGGCTCTCTGGCAGAATGAGACCTTGACCCTGGGCAGCTGGTGTCAGGGCCCACACCCACTCGGGAGGTGGCCAGGCCGGCTGGGCCTGATTTTCCTGTCAGGCTGGACTGCGACCAAGCCTGTCACAGGACAGACCTGCCAGCCCAGCTCCGGGCAGCCGGGACCTCTGGCCACTGTTTACTCTGACCAGGTGGCCAGGCCCGGCAGGACAGGGGCTGGGGGTGCGAGAAGCTGCCTGCCAGCCCCAGACCTGAGTGCCCTCGTCCCCAGTGACCCACTGCCCGCAGCTCTTGGCCTCCATCTGGCACCGCACCTCCTTCCAGACCAGCGGGCAGTCTGGGGACATCTCTGAAGGCAGGTGGCTCCTCTCCCACGAGGGACAGGACCCCCTTTCCCTGCCCCAGCCCCTTCCACAGCTGAGCTGTGCCCTGAGCTGGCAGCCAAGGCAGGGCCACCGGACACCCCGCCTCCCCAGGCCCGCCCCTGGGGTCCTCTGGCTCTCCTCTGGCCCGCCCCTGGGGTCCCCTGGCCCTCCCCTGCTGACGCCCGGCAGGGGCAGGACGTGTCGCTGAGCTTCGTCCCGGCCACACCAAGGCCGTCAGCTCAGCTCCCATCACCCAGGGCGTGGGGTCAGGGCCACTGGGCCAGGACTCAATGTCAGCCACGGGCTCAGTGCTCAGGCCTCCGGTCATACCCGGGGGAGCCGGGGCAGTGGCTGGACCCCCGGGCCCCTGACCTCCCAGCACTCCCTGCAGGACAGGGAAAGCCTGGAGGACAGCCTGGTCTGGCCGCCCACCAGCCTGGGGACCACAAGCCACTCCTCCCTCCTCTGGGGCTCAGGGGGCGGGGCTCTCTGGGGCCCCTCGGAGTGGGTGAGCAGGGAGGGAGGGGTCGCCTCTCGGTGGTCAGGATCCCTCCTCACCTGGCCAGGCTCGTGGGTGGTGAGCCTGACTCACAACACACCGTGCCTGTGATGTGACCTCGGGGAACCCTGGGCCTCCCTCAGCTGTTCCCACAGGCGGTGCAGAGGTCAGCCGACAGAGCAGGGGCACAGGAGGCCCCTCACCTGCTCCTCTCAAAGGCGGTCACCTTTGAGACCGGTGTGCTCAGTGGTTAACGTGGGTTCAGTCAGGGCACAGGCCCGGGGTATGGGCTGGCTCCCCAGTGTGGGGTGAGCAGGAGGCAGCCGATCCATGCTTCTCTCTCATCGATGCCCCCCTACCTACCACCCCACTCCCTCACCTTTCCATTTGGATATATTTGTATTTTTAAATATATATTATTTTATTGATTTCAGGGAGGGAGAGAAACATCAATGATGAGAGAATCATGGGCCAACTGCCTCCTGCATGCCCCCCACTGGGGATGGAGCCCACAGCCAGGAATGAGTCCTGGCCACGAATCCAACATGACCTGATTCACAAGCCCATTTTCAACCGCGGAGCCACACCGGCCGGCAGCCCCGTTTTGGTATTTATAACATCATTCCCAGGCCATCCACAATTATCAGCTTAAAAACCAGCCTGCTATACTTGGCCAGCCACCTTTTTTGCTTTGTCCCTGAGCCTCGTGGCCTGCGCTTCCCACCCAGCAGTCCGCCTGGGTGCCCGCTGCACTGTCACTGTCCAGGAGCCGGGGAGCGGGAGACGGGCGAGGCCCAGACACAGGGATGGGTGTCCCGAGAGGTCGAGGGGGTCCCCCTGCCAGGCACGGGGCTCAGCTGTTCCCAGACCCAGTCAGAGCCCCAAAAGGACGGCAAGGAGGGCCGTTTCCGGGGCTGCTGCTCCGGTGACAGACTGGCCTAAACCCACAGGACGAGGCGCTCCCCGTTCTGGGCCGGATCTGAAATTGGGGCGTCTGGGGCTGAGCCCCTCAGAGGGTTCCAGGGAGGGGCCTTCCTGCCTCTTCAGCCTCTGGGCATCCCTTCCATCTCAGCCTCCTTCCTCACGAGACCCCTCTTCCAGTTTCACTCGGCCCTGCCCCGTTCACCAATGAGGCCACTTAACTCCCCGGCCCTATATGGCCAGTGGGCCCGATGCTCCCCACGCCTGCTCTAAAATCAATAAAAACACAAAAATGAAAAAAAGCCGGTCCCAGCTGCTGCCAGACCTCGGGCCCAGCCGGCTCCTCCGCCTAGGGTCCTGCCAGCTGGGCATGGTCTGGTGGGCTCCTCCATTCCCGGGCCAAGGGACTGACCAGCCCAGCAACCCCGTCAGCCCTGGGGACCCCTGACTTCGTACCCGCCTCCTGCCCCTGCCCGGCTTGCTGCCCGGTCTCCAGGAAAAACTGCGTGCCCTGGGCCTGCCTGTACCTGCCCGTCAGCGGAGTGTGCACTGCGGGCCTCAGATGCTCTGGGTACCAGGTGGCATCCTGGCTCCCTCAGGGGCATGGCCTCTGGGGGAAGGGCTGTGGCTCTCAGAATCTCAAGGTGTGCGATTTTCTCCCGGAGCCCCCACCCCACTGGGCTGCTTGAGGCCTCAGCCTGGATACTGCACCCCTCCCCTATGCGCGCGCGCGCGTGCACACACACACACACACACACACACAGGTGAATGCACCCCCCCCCCCCATCACACAGTTCACTTCCTTGGTGCTACCTGGGCCGCTGGGTGTGAGGGTGCTGGGCCCCGTGAGGCCCCCGCCCTCTGCTGTCCCCAGAGCAGCAGGGTCGGCCTGGGGCGGGTGTGTGGGTGTGTGAGGGGGGTGAGGGACGACTCTGGCCTGTTCTCACCCAGAACACTCTCCACTGCCAGGCCTGCCCTACCTGCCCAGCTGCCCCTGGGCCACACCTCCCCATGCCCCACCCATCATCCTGTGGGGGGTACATGTTGGCCGCAGAGACCCCAACATCTCCATGTGGGCTTTGTCTGGACCATTGGCCAGTGTGGCTGCTCCTCTGGCCCCCGGGAGGAGAGGGTCTGATGCCCACTTTACAAGGTGAAGTGGGGACACAGTGCCCGTCACACCCAAGTGCGGCAGGGCCCCCCCCCGCCCTTCCCCCTCCCCCCGTGTTCACCAGGAAGCCTGAGGGTGTCTTGGGATAGCCCCTCCCAATATTAAGGGAGTGCCCACTAGCAGGCAGGGGTGGGGGGAGGCCGAGGCTGGGGTGTGGGCCCAGCAGCAGGGAGGTGCTCCCCGTGAAGTGGGCGCAGACCCTCAGGTCCTGATGGTGTGGGCTGGAAATTAGCAGAGGAAGCCGGCGAGTGCAGGCTGTGGGTGCCCGGCGCCCCCGTGGCCTGCGGCACCTGCTCCAGGGCTGTTTCTGGGCTTTTCTCTTAGAGCCTTTCTCCTGATTCCCCCCTTCCCTCCCCTCCCCCTCCAGCACACGGTCCTCCGTCTACAGTCCTGCCCAGCCCCGGGCGTCACTCCGGGCGGTGAGGGTCCTCCGTCCTGTGCTCTTGTGGGCTGAGGAGACAGAGCCTGGAGCTGGCTGTCCCTGCCCTGAACGCAGGCGCCCGGCCACCCCGCCTCTGCCCTGGGCTCTCAGCATCCTGGGGGGAGCACGCCTCATCAGACGTCCCAACTTCTCACCCTGGCTGGTGTGGCTCAGTGGACTGAGCGTCAGCCTGTGGACTGAAAGGTCCCAGGTTCGATTTGGTCATGGGCACATGCCCGGGTTACAGGCTTGATCCCCAGTAGGGGGCGTGCAAGAGGCCGAAACATTGATGTTTCTCTCTCCCTTTCTCTCTGAAATCAGTAAAATTATATATATATATATCCTTCCTCCCACTTCCCTGGCTGAGCCTTCCACTCTTCACCATCTCTCCAGAGCCAGTCCTCACTGCTACCAAGCAGTGTCCCACGTGAGACGGGCGTGCCGTTCCTGGAGTGGTCCTTGCAGCCTTGCTGGCCTGCCCCCCCTTCCACCACCTCCTTCCTTTGCTGGAAATGCCCTCCCCTGGACGGTCCTCCCCTGGCTGGTGCCATGCCTCGCCCTGGCCCATCGAGGTGACCGCACACAGGAGGCGGGAAGACCGGAATGGAAGTCAGCGCCCTGTCGACCCCCTCACTCAGGAGCCACAGGAGAAGTACGATGAGCGGGGCGCAGCTCCTGGGGCCCTCGCCGTGGGAACCAAGCCCCTGGTCCGCCACTCCAGCTTCCTCCCCCTCCGGCCTCTGTGCCGAGCTGGAGTCACAGGCTGCAGGAGGCGGGGGCAGTCTGGGCTCTGCACTCGTTTTAATACAAAAGCAATTCCTCCACTTGCCGGTCCCTCACCGAGGGCCAGGCCTCCTTTCAGTTCTCAGACCTGAGACACCCCCGCTCCCTCCGTCCCAGGACGGCCAGAGGCCAAACGAAGTCTGCGGGAGCCAGGCCCCTCTCTCAGCTCAGGCGCAGGGCTCCCAGCGAGAGGCCCCGCCTCCCCCGGGCTCTGCGCGCCGCAGGTGAGGCTGCAGGTCCAGGTCACCACACCTGGCAGGTCTGAATCACCTCCCTCAAGGCCCTCAGCCCCTCCATGCTCCTGTCCTTCACGGCCACGGCCAGGAGGACGGCTCTGTTTCCGGCTTCTTGAGACACAAAGGCCACCAGGTTCTTTGCGAAGACGTGGATGAGAGGCTGGCGAGGGGAGGGAGAAAGCACGTCACGTCTGGTTTTTATGCTGGAAGTTCCCCCAGGAGCCAGGCCGGCTCCCCGCCCCCAGGGGCCAGGCTGGCTCCCCGCCCCCAGGGGGTCAGCACCCCAGCGCTTGCTGCGACAGGGCTCCACGCTCAGCGGCTCAGAACATGCCAGGCGCACACGGCGCAGAAGGACTCTGCCAAGGTGAGAACGATCCAGAACGGAGCACGGACGGCCACTGTAAGGTCTCACAATGGGGTCACACTGGCCGGGGGCGGGGGGGGGGGCGGGGGGTGCACGCTGGTAAAACGGGGGCCACTGGTGAGATGCTGAGGGGCTGGGAAAGGATCCCCGGGCACACACCTCACAACACGACGTGGAAAATGCCGTCGCCCGGGTGGGGCAGCTGCCGTCCAGACACTCTGCGTCTCGGGGACGATTTACAGGCCCAGAAGCAGCTTTCCCCCACGGAGTCCCCCAGCCCGTTACCTCGTCCTGCCCGAGGAGGACCTTGGTCGTGAGCACGGGCTTGCTGATGTCACTGGTCACAGTGCTGGGCTCCAGGGCGACCAGGGTGCCCATCTTCCCGAACTGGGTCACCACCACCAGGATGTGCGAGCTGAAGGCCGTGCAGACCACCTGGGTGGGGACCCCACACACTACTTCCGTCTTCTGTTTGGACGTCAGCAAGGGCTTGCCCTCCATGGCTGGCTCCTGAATGGCGCCCTGGCTGACATGAGACAGGAAGGGGAGAACCGAGCCGGCGGCGCAGGCAGAGGGCGGCACCCGTCGCCCCCCACGGCCACATCAGAATTACAGCCAAAGCACAGAAGCGCCTGAGAGCCGGAATGGAAGCCGCACAACTGGACGTAAGGGGGTGGAGGCGTGGATGGGCTGGTCCCACACCCACATGGGACATTTTCTCAACCGGAAGGGATATCCTGGCTGCAGGGCCGCCCGCCCGTGGGGGGCACAGGGTCCCAGGCCACACCAGCCCCAGCCCCAGCCCCGGTTCCACGGCCGGAGAAGTGGCTGTAACCTTGGGCCGGAGCACCACGGGGGCTGGCGCTCGGCGACGTGGAGGCAGCCGGAGACGCCGTTCCGTTTAAGGGGCCGGCGCACTGTCCTCCTCCTCCTCCCAGCACCGGGGCGTGGGGGACCAGACACAACGGGGAGGGACTGGCTCCCTCCTGGGGGTGCTCACAGGGTCACTGTTCCTGTGCTGGGACCGCCCCTGCTGTGGGGGTGACTGGCCCCCGTGTCTGTCCCCACCGGCCTGGCCCAGTGAGCCCCCACCCAGGCTTTTCCGCACGAACGGCCCGTCCCGGCTCAGGCCTCAGAGTCGGCTAAAATCTCTCCGAGCTGCAGCTGGTGACAGGGAGCACCCAGCCTGTCAGAAAAAGACCGGCCGTGCCTCACAGCGGGGCCTCACTGGGCACCTCCGAGCCCATACAGATCTGACGCGCTCTCCGGGCTCCTGCCAGGTGGCCCCAGCCAGTGGCCGACTTAGCACCCGGCGGACAGCTCCAGGCCACAGCAGGTGGCAACCCTACACAGCCGTGAGCCACACCCTCGGGGGGCAGACTCAGTGAGCCCCAAGGCAGCTCTGCCACTGTCCTCCCAGCAGGTCCTCCCAGCCAGCTGGCCTGGAGGTCAGTCCTCCCAGGCCGCCAGCAAGGCTCAATTACAAGACGGTGCACCAGCCCACAGCGGGCGCACCTGGAGCTCCCAGCGCAGGTGCCTGGGGAGGCTGAGCCATGGGCCCTGCGGGAGCCCTACTGCACAGGCCTCTGCCGGCTCCGGGGACAGGCGGCTCTGACCCCCACACAGAGGCCGGGGCCACGGGGCGACGGGGCGGGAGGAGATTAACCTGTGGACAGACAGGCGGTGGTGGTGGGGACGATGGGGGGAGAAAAAGGCACATCTGTAATACTCCCAACAATGAAGATTTTGAGAGAAAATAAAAACAGGAAGGAATGGAGGGCGGCTTGGAGGCGGGAGGAAAAGGAGCAAGTCGTCAGGGCCAGAGCCGCCTCGGGCCCCGAGCGAGCACCGCGGGCAGCAGAACCGGAACTTCCGCAGGCGCCCAGGTTCGGTGACCACACACACACACACACGCACACACACACACACGCGCACACACACACGCACAGACACAGACACACACACACACACGTGTAGCCGGCAGGCCGGCAACAAGGGGGATGCCCGCCCCGCCCCGCCCCCGGAGGCCGCGAGGGGCCTCACTCGCTCCCCGCTCCGCACCCGGGCGGCCTCCCAGCGGACGGCCCTCCGCGCTGCCGCCGGCAGGTGAGCCAGCCGGGCCGCCGCCCCGGGGCCGCCCACGGAGCCTTCGGTCCCGCGCGGGGGGACGCGACTCGCCATCCCGCCCACACTCACCTCGCTCACCGCGCCCGGAAGTGACGCAGACGCGGATCCGCCCCCTAGGCCCCGCCCCGCTGCTCTGCCGGAAGTGCAACCTTAAGGGCTTCCGGTCCCCCGGAGGGCCTTCCGGCCTGGGTGTAGCTGGGGGTGAGCAGCTGGGTTCCGGCTCCTGGGAAACGCCGGGCTGGACGCCGGGGAACGCGGTGCCGGCCCTGGGGGAGAGTGGAGGATGGGCTGCTGCTTCAAAGGCCTGTCAGCCCAGGTGAACGAGGACGGAGGACGGGGCTGCTGTAGAAGGGACCAGCCTTTTGCTGGAGCCAGAGGCCCGGGCGTGGCTGCCCACCGGCACCTGCCCAGCTGGGAACTCCAGACCGGTCTCCCCCAGAGCCCTTCGTGTGCAGGACTGTGACCCCGGCCTCACAGCACCGGCCAGGCCCACCCGCAGCCCGGGCCGCCGGGCCAGTGGGGAGATGACTAAGAGGGAACATCTGGGGTGAGGGGGTTCTTGCTAAAATCGGAAAAAGCAGAAACAACAGAAGTGGAGGCCTCGTTGAACTGGAGCCGGGGAGCCTGCGAGGGGTGTGGCCCAGGAGAGAGCCTTGGTCAGAGCCCTTTGCCCCCTAGCAGGGCGGTGTCTGTGTCAGGGAGGGCGCCTCCCTCCCCCCAAGCCCATCTGGGGAGCCTTTCACACCCAAGGGAGCAGAAGAACAGCTAACGTTTATGTGGCCCTTAGTGTGTGCCAGGCGGTGCTGTAAGTGCTTAATTCAATCTTAGCAACCCCGCTGAGTAGAAACATTTCACAGAGCTGACAAGGGCTGGATCTGGGCTTCAAACCTCCACTTCTCTCATTTAAAAAAATATATATATTTTATTTATTTTTTACAGAGAGGAAGGGAAACAGATAGAGAGCAACGCCGATGAGAGAGAAACATCCATCAGCTGCCTTCTGCACACCTCCTACCAGGGATGTGCCCACAAATGAGGTACATGCCCTTGACTGGAATCAAACCCAGGACCCTTGAGTCCGCAGCCGACGCTCTATCCACTGAGCCAAATGGGTCAGGGCTCCCTCCTTTTCACAGTTGGGTGGAAAACCCCTCTGCCTGCTCTTCAGCCTCCCTTCCTAAGGCACCTGGCCAGGAGGTGGGACTGTCGGCTGAGCTGTCTCAGGCCAGGCCAAGGGAGTGGGAGGGGATTGGATGGGATGCATCTGCACCTTGAGCAGGAGACCTACGTCCAGCTGATGGTCCTCCCACGCCCTCCCACCTGCCCTCCCTGCTCCTCCTCCCCCCGCAGGTTGGTGTTTGGGTGGTTATATTCCACCTGATCCTCTTGCCGAGAGCGCACCAGTTCTCCCGTGCCTCTGCTGTCACCGTCACTCCTGCCACGTCCGAGGCATGATAGGTGGTGCAGGAGGGCGGACATCTATCCCGGGGGCGGGGGCGGGGCGGGGGGCAGTCTGGCCTTCCTGGTGGCATCTCTGTCGGCTCCCTGGGTCATTGATGGGCCTGGTAGCCGGGATGCCTGAGCTGCAGGCACTGGTTTCCTGGTTTGAAAGTTCTGTCTTCCCGTGGGGCTTTCAAAACTTTACTTTTGTTGCTGGGACCGGTTTGGCTCAATGGATAGAGCGTCGGCTTGGGGACTGAAGGGTCCCGGGTTCGATTCCGGTCAAGGGCATGTACCTTGGTTGCGGGCACATCCCCGGCGGGAGGCGTGCAGGAGGCAGCTGATGAATGTTTCTCTCATCATCGATGTTTCTAACTCTCTATCTCTCTCCCTTCCTCTCTGTATAAAATCAATAAAATATATAAAAAACAAAAACCAAAACAAAACAAAACAAAACTTTACTTTTGCCAAAACCAGTTTGGCTCAGTGGATAGAGTGTCAGTCTGCGGACTGAAAGGTCCCAGGTTCGATTCTGGTCAAGGGCATGTACCTTCGTTGCGGGCACATCCCCAGTGGGGGGAGTGCAAGAGGCAGCTGATCAATGACTCTCTCATCGATGTTTCTAACTCTCTATCTCTCTTCCTTCCTCTCTGTACAAAATCAATAAAATATATTTTTAAAAAAACTTTACTCTTCAGCACTGGTCTCCTGGGTCACATGCCCAGCAAATGGCGGAGGGGGACCCTGAGAGGCCCCCCCCCAAACACACACACTGCTCAGCCTCCCTTTCTGCGGACGTCACAGGCAGGCTGCTGGAGGGGGAGACCAGCCTTTCACTGAAGCTGTAGGTGGGTCTTGTGCTGATACCACAGCAGAGTGGCCCTTGAGACTCTTCCTCTCGTGTGTTAACGTAACGCCCCTCGCAGGCCCACACTCAGCCTTTCCGTCCAGTTTCCTGCCGCCCCCCAGCCCGCAGCACCCATCCCCTCTGGAGCCCCAGCACCCCGATATGTTTACCCCCGTTCTGCTGACTCCCCGCCTGTACAACCCACGTCTAGTCCAGCGAATGCTGCTCCTTCCCAAGTGATTCCCAATAAACATGCAAATCGTGGCCCAGGCCTGAGAGCTCACGTCACGTGGCCTTCGTGCGTGGCCTTCGTGTCTGGCTTCTCTAGCTCAGCATCGTATTTTTCTTTTTAAATATGTTCTTATTGATTTCAGAGAGAGAGAGAGAGAGAGAGGAAGGGTGAGGGAGAGCGAGAGAAACACTGACAGGAACATTGGTCTGCCGCCTCCTGCCCGCCCCCTACTGGGGGCGGGGTCCGCAGCCAGGTGTGCGCTGTGATGGGAATCAGACCAGAGAGCTGGTGCTGGGAGGACGCTCCACCCCGGAGCCTCCCGGCCGGGCCTCAGCATCTCGTTTGGAGGCTCATCGGCCTGTCGGAGCCTCAAGCCTTCAGAGGGAGGGTCCTGCCTGCTGAGGGTTTGCTGACATCACAGCGGCAAGGGGGCCTCCCCGGGGGCCCGGCGCCTGTGGAATGGCGTCCCCCCTCGGGTCTCCGGGCCCAGCGTGCGCCCTCCAGGCTGTCCCCATGCAGGGCCTCTGCAGGGGCGTGAGGCCAGGCGTGGCAGGGACCCAGCAGCCGGTCCAGGGTCCCGGTTCCCCGCGGCCGTGGGGACTGCCCGTCCCTGGAGAGGGGCGATGGTGTGGAGGCAGGGCCCTCTATCAGGGGGTGAGGTAATGCAGGAGTGTGGACAGCAGAGGTGGCAGGCGGAGTAGGGCTGAGGCCTCCCTCCTTGCTGGGTGTCCCCCTCACCCCCGTCTCTGGGGCAGTGCTGCGGGGAGTGACGCGGGTCCTGGCCTGCCCGGCCTGGTCACCGCCCTCCTAGCCCGCCTGGTGGTGATTTGGCCGCTGCTTGGGGGGCGGTGTCCCCAGCGGGGATGGCAGCTCAGGGTCTGAGCCCCTCGGCGCCCAACGGAGGTGGTCTTGGGGCGGGGGAGCGGGAGACACTGAGGTTTTCTTGGAGAAAAGGAATGAAAGAGCTGCCTGAGGACCCCAGCATTCTAATACAGACATACCCGGGCCCGAAACGCCAGTGCTTCCTGAGGGAAGGTAACAAGAACCATCAGCGCTGGGACCCGGGGCACAGTGCACCCGGAGGGGAACGGACCCCCTGGGGCACCGCCGGCTGGGCCTGTCCTTCGGCCGTGTCCCAGCGGGTGTGGACCTGCCTGCTGGTGGGCGGGACCCGTGGGCGGGACCAGTGCCTGTGCTTGGGGCTCTGTGGACAGGAGGGTGCTCGCTGAGCATCACACAGCAAAGGACAGAACCGAGCTTTGGACCCACTTCCGTCCAAATCTGAGCTCTGGGCCTGTCAGTGTCTCTGCCCGCCCCCCACCACCACACCCATCCCAGAATGAGGCGCCCGCCCGGGGAAACACCCGCTTCCCGCACTCACGTCTCTGCCATCGGCTCCGCTGTTTTAATATGTATGAGGAAGGGAGAGAGAGAAACGTCAATGATGAGAGAATCATGGACCCACTGCCTCCTGCACGCCCCCTGCTGGGGATCGAGCCCGCAACCCAGGCCCGTGCCCTTGACCAGAACTGAACCTGGGACCCTTCAGTCCACAAGCCGACTCACTATCCACTGAGCCACACACAGCTAGGGCTGCCCTGCTCCACACACGATTCCCGAAAGCCTTTCTGTCAGCAGTTTAAAGTCTTCCTTCCCCCACAGGGCTTGTCTCCTACGAGGAGGGGCCAGGGGCCAGGGCTGCTGTCTAGGGCCAGCGAGCGGGTGGCTGACGGGCAGCAGTGGCGCCTGTGCTGCCAGACAGCCCCGCTGGGGGGCGGCAGAGGCCGCGGAATGCTTGGGGGAGCATTGCCGGCTGAACCCGTGTGGACTGAAGGACCAGGAGCCCTGACTCCCCGCTGCCGGGGGAGGGGCTGACCTCCTCCCTGTCCTGGCCCAGGCCCCTGCCTGCGCCCCAGAGGCACAGCTCCGTTCATTCCGACCGGAAGGACCTCCGCCCCGGTGGTCTGACTGGGACACCCAGCCCGTGCTGGGGTGCAGGTGGGTGTGAGGCGATGCCTCGGCGTGACCCAGCCGCCTGCCCCTCCCTGCACCCTGCACCCCGCACGCCCTCGGCCGCCTCTGTCCGGCTCCCTCGGCCTCCCAGGGCCGTGGCCCGGAGCTGCCCGCGGAGCAGAGAGCCGGAACCGGAGGAGAACGGGCATCGGGCTTAAACTCGTTAAACCCGTGAACCTCGGGAGGGAGGTCTGCCGGCCGCGTAATCTCGTTGGGCCGCGGTAATTTGTTTAGCCGTGCCGATCGCCGAAGGTTAATTCGATTGGGCTCGGCTATTCATTTGTGCCCGGATTCGCTAAGTGCCATCGGAGGGACAGGAGGGCTCCATCCCAGCGGCTTCGCCAGGGGCGGCCATGCCTGGGGGACCCGCCCTCGCCCCTCTCCCCACACCTGCCCTCCCACAGGTGCTGACGGCTGGCGGCCTTCTGTGGCCGCCTGGGGTGCCTCCTCCACGTCTTCACCCCTCCTGGGCCCCGCCCCCCCGCCCTCCCTC
The DNA here is from genome assembly GCA_036971965.1 of Nyctalus aviator. Lineage (NCBI taxonomy): Eukaryota > Metazoa > Chordata > Mammalia > Chiroptera > Vespertilionidae > Nyctalus > Nyctalus aviator. The sequence continues at coordinate 96,234,215 of CM072927.1, read as the reverse complement.
GGCTGCCCTCCCCTCAGGAGCCAGCTCCAGCCCCCCTCCCCGGGGCCCCCTCCCCGGGCTCCCCTCTCATCACCGGACCCTTCACTGGCGGTTACGTTGCACCTGGCGTTCTCGGAGCCCACGCTCTCCCGCAGCTCCCAGCTGTCTCTCCTCCTGCCTATGACTTCTGGAGGAGGGAGCGGGGGGGGGGGGGGGGGACTGCGGGAGGGGCCCCAGGACAGCCCCCTGACCTCACCTGCCCCCAACCCACACAGGCACTGTGGAGGGCACCCTCCCCTCCACCGACCTGGAGCGGCCGAGAGCACGGGGGGGGGGGGGAGGGGAAGGGGGACACACAGGCCCGCCGGCCGCCCCAGCCCGCCTCTCCGGACCCCCCAAAGGCCTTCCACGCCCCGGCCTGCCCGCCTCGGTCCTGTGCCGGCCACTCAGCAGCTCTCAGGGTGGATCTACGTCTGGACAATCTCTTTAGAAGATCTGAGCTGGCCCCTGCGAGCCCTCTTTACAGATGAGAACACCGAGGCCCGGAGGCAGCCTCTCGGGCCTCTGAGCGCGAAGCTGTGTGACCTGTGGGCCCAGAGCTCATCCCATGCGGAGGACGGGGGACGTGGCGGCCACACGGAGGTCAGCCACCCCCATGCTCCGGTCAGGCCTAAGACCCTGCGGCCATCAAAAACGATCCCCTGCCGAAACCGGTGTGGCTCAGTGGATAGAGCCTCAGCCTGTGGACTGAAAGGTCCCGGGTTCCATTCCGGTCAAGGGCATGTGCCTTGGTTGTGGGCACATCCCCAGTGGGGGGTGTGCAGGAGGCAGCTGATCAATGCCTCTTTCATCAATGTTTCTGTCTATCCCTCTCCCTTCGTCTCTGTAAAAAAATCAATAAAATATATTAGAAACAAAACAAACAAACAAACAAAAACACGAACCCCTGGTGTCCCCAGGCCCGAGGCCTAAGCCCTGAGCCCTGAGGCCTTGGGGCCGGGAGGAGGGAGGAGGGAGGAGGGAGGAGGGAGGATTCTGCCCGGATCAGAGTGGGAGGTCTGTCTGGGCCGCGGAGCTCAGAGCCAGGGACAAAGTGGGGACGCCCAGGGCCTGAGTGAGAACGAGTTTCTCCACCCCCGTTGGGCCTGGGTAGCACCTCGGGGCGCGGCCGTGGTGGCAGAGTCTCGCTGAGCCGGGGCGGGGGGAACAGGTGAGGTGGGCGGCGAAGGGCAGCAGGTCTCTGGGATGGGCAAGCAGGGGGGCAGGGAGCGGAGGAGCCAGGGACGTGGCCTCTTCACGGGCGGGGTCCACGCTGCATCCATCCGTGTGGGACCGGGAGAACGTGGGAGGGGCGGGCCCGGTCCCCGGGCAGGGGGGAGGCTGAGCCCGAAGCCCTGTCCCCCAGCAGGACACAGGGTGGGCAGGGCCCAGCTGCCTGTGCCCTGTGGGCGCTCAGTGCACCCCCATGTCCCTCGGGCCCCATGGAGAGTCCCGGGAGGCCGGCGAACACAGAAGCGCTGTCGCTGCCGGACAGGAGGCCGCAGCCTGGAGGGCGCGGGGACAGCCAGTGGCCTGAGAGGACGAGGAGCAGCCGCCCGCCCCCTCCCCCTGCAGAGCCCGACTCTGAACTTGGCACGGGGGGCCGGGCTGCTGGCAGCGTGGAGCTGACCACGGGGTCTTCCTCTCTGCCACATGCTCTCCTGCGCTGGCCTCTTGGCCTCTGTGTGGCCTGGGGGCGGGGGGGGCAGCACAGCGAGGAGCAGAGAGACCACTGACCCTCTGAGCGACACCTGCAGTGAGGAGGCGGCTCTGACCGCAGGGCTCTCCGAGAGCCGGCTCCCAGCCGGAGGGCGTCCGCGCGGGAACATGGCCCGAAGGGGGCGGTCACCGGCCTGAGCCCCGCCTGGCCGGCCTGGCGGCGCCCCGTGGAGGCGGCCGCTGGGACTCTGAGTCTGGGCTGGGTGTGGGGGACCTTCGGGGGACCCCGAGGGGAGGAGCCAGCCTGCCTGGGTCCCGGGAGGACACCTGACAGTGTTGTTACTGTTCCTTTGGCTCAGGAGCAAAGGGCTGCATGTTAGCTGTGGCTGCAACAAGTCACCCCAGTGTTTCATGGAAAAGGTCACTGTACGTGACCCCTGGGGCTGACCCCGGTCAGACCGGCCTGCGCCCCCAGCAGCACGGGCCTCGGCGGGCGGCTCTCGGCTGCTCAGACAGGAGACCGAGCACCGGTCCCTGAAGAGCCGGGTGCAGGACGGCTCCCGAGGAAGACGGGCAGGGGAGCCAGTGCTCACAGCACTGACCATCAGGAGACGCCGGTGAGAACCGGACGCCCTCCCCCCGCAGAGGCCCCTGGGAACGGACGCACTCGGACCCCGCGGTGCTGGCGACACGCAGCTGCCGGGACTCCAAAGGGCCTTGGACTCACACACACACCAGCCCCAGGAGCCCGCCAGCTCCAGAGACACCCCAGCGGCACTGAGTGTCAAGGGCAGAACAGGCCTGCCTGGGCCTTAGGCCACAGGGCAAGGTCTCCTGACCAAGGGGAGGTGCCGCCCGGCCCAGGCCCAGTGCTGGGTCTCAGGGGCCGGGCGAGGCTCTCATCTTGGGCAGAGCAGGGCGGGCCAGGTGGGCCAGTGGCCAAGAGTCGCCTTGGGTAACAGGGGCACAGCCCTGCTCCTCTCTCTGACTTTTATTTTAACTTTTCTTTTTTCAAAATATACTTTTATGGGTTTCAGAGAGGCAGGGAGAGGGGGAGAGAAACATCACTGAGGAGAGAGAATCACTGATGGGCTGCCTCCCGCACCCAGGCCTGTGCCCTGACCGGGAATCAGACATGACCTGGTTCACTGGGCGATGCTCAACCAACCAGCCTCTGGCCGGGCTCTCTGACCTTCCTTACCTACAGACCCTGCTCTCCTGGGGATGGGATGACCCCGCAGGCTCTGGGTGACCCCGAGGGGTGTCTGTGGGGGCCTGGGCTCTCTCCCGAGCCCTCCGCCTCAGGCCGCCCGGTGCCGCCAGATCCATTTCCAGTCGGTGATTAACCAGATTCACGAAGTGGATGAGGAGATCGGGTATAAATAAATATTCCTGGAGCTGTTCCACCCCCTGCGGGCATGAACTTTGAATAATTGGAGAGAATTATGCTGAGGACTAATCAAAACTTTTTTCCTTTTGCTAATTACCTCTGGGCTTCATCAGTGTCAGAGTCTAATCAGCTCCAGACATCTTAATCGGCCCTGGGGAGGTGCAGGGAGCAGGCGGGTGACATACTGGGGGCCAGGAGCTGGGGCGGGGGTCCCGCCTGGTCTGGGGTGGGGGCTGGCAGTGGGGACGGCGAGGGCGCTGGGGGGGCGGGGGCAGCCGCCTCCGATGAAGATGAGGGAACCCTCCTGGCCAGGTCCCGGGGCCAGCTTCCCGCTGCTCCACCCTCCAGGCCTGCTCTGCATTTACCGGGCGGAAGGACCGCGGAGATGGGCTGAGACCAGGCAGGTGGGTGCCCATGCCGGGCCCGGGGGCAGGCCAGGCTTCTCAGCTGGGATTCTTGGGGTCTGCAGGGGAAGGAGGCGTTGCTCCCCTTGGTGAGGGCACAGCTCCTGGGGCCTCGGTCCTTCCCTAAACCCCTTCCCCCGGGGACACGGTGCGGTGTGACCTGGCTGGGCCCGGCCTCTCCGGGCCCGTCTCCCTCCTCTCACCCTCATTGGGGTCCACGCCCAGGGGCGTCCAGGCACAGCCGTGCACCCCTGCGGGCAGAGCAGGGCGGGCCAGGTGGGCCAGTGGCCAAGCACCGGCTTGGGTGACCGGGGCACAGTCCTGCTCCTCTCCCTGACTTTTATTTTAACTTTTTTTTTTTTCAAATATACTTTTATGGGTTTCAGAGAGGCAGGGAGAGGGGGAGAGAAACATCACTGAGGAGAGAGAATCACTGATGGGCTGCCTCCTGCACGGCCCCTACTGGGGATGGAGCCCGCAGCCCAGGCCTGTGCCCCGACCCGGAATCAGACATGACCTGGTTCCTCAGGCCAGGTTCATCGTCCCTCGGGCCAGGCCCCCAGGGACGGCCCTGCCATCCTCTGTGGAGCCGCCCGCCCCCAGGCCCAGGCCCGGGCCGGCTTGTTCTCAGAGGCTCCGTCCCCGCTCCGTGATGGATTGTGTGTTTGCTATTTTGGTTGCAGAATAATGTTTATCACTTCACACAACAGTGCCCCCCACCCCCCCACCCCGCCCCCGCGCCCAGACCCCGGCGGAGAGCTGCCTCTGGGGCTGCGTTCGTGACTCTGATTTCCCACCCCCGCCCTGTTCCCCTTATTGCATTCCGGGCTCTTTTTGGGCGTCTGAAACGAGCCTGCGTTTTCCAGGTGATATTTTTTAATAAAAACCATCATTTATGATTATTTTGCTTCTCCGCTGTCAGCCTCCTCACTGGATTTCTGCTCACCGCGGCTCCCGCCTGCTTCCTCGCCCACACAGACGGTGTGTGTGTGTGTGCGCGTGTGTGTGTGTGTGTGCCCGCGTGTGTGTGTGTGTGCGCGCGTGTGTGTGTGTGTGTGTGTGTGTGCCAGGCTTCCCTTCTGCACCCCCACCCGCCCTGTCCCCTGTCCCCCGCCCTGCCCGGGAGTGTCACCAGCTCACCTTTCAGGGAGTCAGGGAGGGGCTGGGGGGCAGGGCTGCCACGGGCACAGGCTGTGGGCTCTGCCAGGCTCCTGCGGGCACTGGCACCCAGAGAATTAGGAGCTACCCCCCTCCCCCAGCACTAGGGGAGACTCAGTTCTCCCATCTTTGAGACTCAGTTCTCCCATCTTTTTTTTTTTTTTTAATCTATTTTTATTGATTTTAGAGAGAAAGGGAGAGGGAGGGAGAGAGAACATCAGTGATGAGAATCATTGATCAGCTGCCTCCTGCACGCCCCACCCTGGGGATCCAGCCTGCACCCCGGGCCTGTGTCCTGACCTCCTGGTTCCTAGGTCGACGCTCGACCCCTGAGCCACGCTGAATGGGCTCCGTTCTCCATCTTTAAACCTAGGGCTGTGCATCATTCATTCATTCGTTCATTCATTCACTCACACACACTGACTGCTCTGTGCCGGGAGCAGCTACACGCTTGTCCCAGCCCCGGAGCCGCCTCAGCCGCCCCTCCCTGCGCACGGAGCCCCTCCGCTCTCACCCCCGCAGAACGCAGCCCTCGGCTGCCCCACGGTTCTGCTGTGTGACCTTGGGCACGTGGCTGACCCTTTCTGAGTCTTCTTGGTTTTCCTTCTCTGGGCTCCCTCCTCCCTTGGCTGCACAGGATCGCTTTCCCATCAGCCCCAGGGGATCCTGCTTACAGCAGCAGCAGCTCCCCGTTACCCTTCCAACCCCCCACCTCCCACCCCCCACCTGCTGGCTGCTGGCCAGTCCCTGGAGGGCCAGGCTGGCCTGAGGCCTCAGCTCCAGGCTGCTCCTCCCCTGTGGCCGACCAGCGGGTCAGGCAGCCAGAGCCTGCACGGCAGGGGCAGCCACAGGCCCTCCACCTCCATCCGGCCACGCTCTGGACCCCTCGCCCTGGCAGATTTTGGAATCTGGAAAGGGACCTGCTGGGTGTGCCGGTTGGTGGGGCTCCCAAGCAGGCCTGCTGTGGGAGGAGGCCCGTGGAGGGGAGGGGGAGCCGCTTCTCCAACAGCAGAGGCAGGAGAGCATCTATGAATATTCATGAATCCATGAATATTCACGATGATCATCAGGCACCTCCTCTCCTCCCCCTCCCCTGGGTGCCTTCAGAGCTTTCCCTCTTCTCCGGGCCTTGGTCCTGCGGCCCCACCAGGCGCGGAGGGACCTGGGGCTCAGGACGGTGGGGCTCCCGAGTCTGAATCCACAGCCCGAGCCTCAGTTCCCCTTCCTCCCTCCGCGGCCCTCCTGTCCCCGGAGTGCCCGGCCAGGCTGCGCCCTCTCTGGATCCGTCCTCCATTCCCGGGTGCCCCGGGTGCTGGGGATGAAGCTGGAGGCGGGGGTCCCTGAGGGCGGCCAGGGGGTCCCTGAGGGCAGCCGGGGGGTCCCTGAGGGCGGCCAGGGGGTTCCCTGAGGGCGGCCAGGGGGTCCCTGAGGGCGGCCAGGGGGTCCCTGAGGGCGGCCAGGGGGTCCCTGAGGGCGGCCGGGGGGTCCCTGAGGGCGGCCGGGCCAGAGGCAGGTTCCCGGGAACGGCCAAGGGAGGCCGGGGTCAGGCGTCCTGACTCGGCTCCGGAACAGCGGCCAAGTGAGGCCGGGTCCTCGCTCAGGAGCGGAGTGAGGGCTGCCGGCCCCCTGAGCCGCCCGCCGGCCTCACCGCAGGTGCAGGTGCTGCTCAGAGTCGGGGGCCAGGGCCCTGCAGGCGGGCGGAGCCAGCCGCCTCGTGCCTCCCGCTTGGTGCTGCCTTCCCGGGTGGGGACGGACGGACAAGGCCCCTTGTCTGTGGTTTGTTCAGGCTGACCCTGCGTGAGCTCAGGGGTGTGCCCTGTGCTGCTCCCCGGAACACGCTCCCCCCGGGCCCCACGGGGCCACCGCCGACATCTGTGGGCGAAGCAGGGGAGAGGGGTGCGTAAGGAGGGCTGGCCACGGCCCAGGGCGTGGCGGGACAGATGGGCCCTCATTCCCCATTTCCATTCGTTATGGCTCTGCCTGCACCATGGGCTGCCCCCGGCCCCGCCCCGCCCCGCCCCGCCGGCGCTCCCAGCTCCTCTGGCCTGAGGGAGCCGCGTGCGTTTAGCGAGGGGCCGCCTCCCGCTTCCTTGGAGGCCACAGCGTTTGGGGATCAGTGGGGTCCCCGGGCACCGGCCAGGCCAGGAGAGGCAGTGTGCAGCTGCCTCTGCCCGAGAGGCCTGGGCGAGGGGCTGGAGTGCAGCTCACAGGCACCGCGGAACTGCCCGGGCCTGCAGGTGCCCAGGCAGGGAGACACAGGGACCGGGACCCGCTCGGGGCCAAGGTCCCAGGAGCCCACTCGGACCCGCTGCTGGCAGCCAGCCTCTGGGAGTGGGTGGGTCTCGGTGCCCATGGGGCTGTGGGAGGGCCTGGGGCCCGCAGACCCGACACTGAGCCAAAGCCTGTGCTTGGGCTTGTCTGCTGAGACCACAGCCTCGCTCAGGTCTGCAGACCAGGCCTGATGGTGGGGCCCCTCAGGCTGTGGTGCCATGTCCCCAGTCCTGCACGGTCTCCAGTCTCGCTCGGAGCAGCTGTCTAAGCCTCTTCCTGTCTCCAGGCTCCAAATTCCCGTCTGCAAAATGAGGGTGCAGCAGCACCTCACCACTGACGCCCCAGTAGCCGGTTGAATCACATCCCCCGCTGCCTGTGGCCTCTGTGAGGGGTGACTGTGTCTTGCTGGACCCCCAGCAAGGAGGACTAGAAGGTACATCTGGGAACAGGGAGCCCCTGGTCAGACAGGTCCTGGCAGGCACCCATGCCCCCCCCGGAGGACGCAGTGGGGTCCCCACGTGACACAGAGACCCCGGCAGGGCCGGGGGGTTCCCACGTGAAGCACCGACACAGCAGTGAGCACCTCAGATTCACCCACTGGAATGAATCATTATTCAGCCTGTGTACATTTTTGGGGATTCCCTGAATATCCAAGAGAAACGAAAACCCAAGTCCACACAGAGGCCTGTGCGTGCATATTCATAGCAGCACATTCCTGTGTCCCCAAAGTGGGAGTGACCCACTGCCTGTGGGCTGCTGTGGGTCAGCGCTGGCCCGTCCCGCCTGGGATGCTGTGGGTCAGCGCTGGCCCGTCCCGCCTGGGATGGCACCAGGCGATAACGGAACGAGTGGGGTGGCCCCACAGCGGTTTTCTGCGTTCTCCACCTCCTGGTGCGCCGCTGCCGTGAGTTCTGACCCACCCGCACCCGCGGCTGCTGTGCTGGCCGAGGCCGTCCTTTGTTGACCTGAGAGAGAGGTCAGCGTCCCTGACCAGGCTGGCATTGCATGCTTTCAGAACATCATTTAATTCAGATTTTTTAATTATTATTGATTTCAGAGAGGAAGGGAGAGAGAGAAACATCAACGATGAGAGATGCGTAGTGGTGTCGGTGGTGTCAAGTTCGTGGCACATTCTCTCCGAGCCCGGGTGCGGGCTCCGTGGCAGAGCCTCCTGCATGCCCCCCTCTGCTGGGGATCGAACCCCAATACGGGCCTGTGCCCTGGCCGGAAAGGAACCCGGGACCCTACAGTCCGCAGGCTGGCGCTCTATCCACTGAGCCACACCGGCCGGTGCTAACCATTCCTGCGGCACACGGTGCGGGGTACACGGGCTGAAGACCACTCACTGCCCTACAAAATAGACGAATCTCAGAGACACAGTGCGGTGACCCCACTGTGACTCCAGGGACAGGAAGTCTCTGAACTGGGGACTGGGTGAGGGGCGGGGGGACCGGACCCCAAACCGGAGCCGGAGCCCTGCGCACCCATCCTCCCCTCACCCCGGAGCCACCTTACTCCGCCCGGTGACCCCGGCGCCGCTGGTCCCGGCCTCCCGCGCCTCCCCCGCGCCTGCCAGGGTCCTCCTCCGGGGGGTCCCCCCAGGTCCCCCAGGCCCCTCCACAGCCTCGCCGCCGCCTTCCCCCCCCCCCGCCCCCCACACCCGGGGCCGGACCACGGGCTCCGGGTCGCGCTGGAGCCGCTGCTCCGGCGGCGGGGAAGGGCTTCTCTCAGGCCGCCGCGCGGGGGCGCTCTTGGGCCTCGTTTGGATTTTCTCCCGAGGCTCCAGCGCCGGCAGGGGCAGGGGGGCAAGGGGGCAGGGGCGGGGGCAGGGGCAGGGGGCGGGGGCAGGGGGCAGGGGGCGGGGGCAGGGGCAGGGGCAAGGGGGCAGGAGCAGGGGGGGCAGGGGCAGGGGCAGGGGCAGGGGGGCAAGGGGGCAGGGGCAGGGGGGGCAGGGGGCAGGGGCAGGGGCAGGGGCAGGCGCAGGGCAGGGGCAGGGGGGCAAGGGGGCAGGGGCAGGGGGGGCAGGGGCAGGGACAGGGGCAGGGACAGGGGGCAGGGACAGGGGGCAGGGGGCGGGGGCAGGGGCAGGGGCAGGGGCAGGGGGCAGTGGAGGTCGCCCCGGGGGGCTCCGGGGCTGCGGATTAGAATCTGGTTTAGGGGCGCCCCCGCCGGGGCCTGGGGGGCGCAGGAGGGGACGGAGGTGGGTGGAAGGAAACTCGCTCCCCCAGCCTCGCGGGAGGGAAAGGGCCTGGCGGACCCGCGCCCTCCTCCCCTCGGGCCCAGAGCGGGACCGGCCGCGGGAGGGGATGGAGGGGACCCCTCCGGGAGGGGCAGGTCCCGGCCCGGACCCTTCCTTCCCGCCGGCCGCGCCCCTGCCGCTGAGGTGCCCCGGGGTCCGCTCTCCGCGGCCCGGGCAGGTGTGCGCCCGCCGAGCCCACGCGCATGCCCGCCCCCCGGTGCCCCCATCGCCGCCGGTCCCCTCCCGGCCGCGGCGGGGGGCGGGCCCTCTCCACACCGGCCGGCGGCGGGGGCCCGGGGCGCGGGCAGGGGCGCGGGAGGCGGCCGGGGAGGGGCGAGCGGCCTCCGGACGCCCCCGCCGCCCCGCCGCCCTCCGCGCCCCGCTTCCCGAGCGGTCACCCTCCGTGCCCGGCGCGGGGGGGCCGCCGGGGAAGGAGCCGCCGCCGCCGCCGCGCAGGAGCGGCCGCCCGGCCCGCCCCGCCGGCCCCGGCCCCGGGCGCGCGGTCCCCGCCGCCCCGCTCGCCCCGCGCCTGACGCAGTGAGCGCCGCAGCCCGCCCGCCGCCCGCCGCTCCGGGCAGGCCGAGCCAGGGCGGCTCCGGCTCCGGCTCCGGCTCCGGCTCCGGCTCCGGGCGGGGCGGCCGGGCGGGCGGGGGAGGTCTGTCTGGGGCCGCGCGCCCGGAGGAGGAAGCGGAGGAGGAGGAGGGAGCCGCCGCCCGGGCTCCGAGCTCCGAGCTGCGAGCACCGAGCACCGAGCACGCCCCGCGCCGCCAGGTAGGCAGGGGCGGGGGCGGGGGCGGGGGCGGGGGCGGGGGTCCCGCTGCGGCGCTGCGGGCGCGGTCCGGCCCGGGAGGCGGCGCCCGGCAGCCGCGGGCGGAGGGTCCCCGGCGGCGCTCCGCCCGCAGCCCGGCCGCCCCGGCCCCCGCCCCGCGCCCGCTGCCCGGGGCGCCGCGCCGGCCGGGTCCCTTCCGCCGGGGGGCGGGGGCTGCGGCGCGTTGGGTCCCGGTTCCCGGGCTCCTCCGGTTCCGAGGCCGCTGCCCCGAAGTTAGCGGTCCTCCAGCCCGGCCGGACAAACTTCCCTCCCGAGCCGGCGGGGAGGCGGGGACTCCGGACCCTCGGCTGCAGGCGCCGGGGACCCGGTAACTTTCGGCGGAAGGCGGGCGGGGGGCGGGGAGGGTGTCCTGCCCGGCGAGGCGGGGCGCCCCGGGCTGCCCGAGGCACCCCCTCTTCGGGAACCCCATCGCGTAGTCGCGGGCACGCGGGGGGTGGGCTGTGGGTGCCGGCGGGGCGGGGGCAGAGCACCGGCCGCGCCGCTGGGGTCCTGGAGGGGGACCCCCTCCCCAGCCCGGTCTCCCAGCCGCACCGGGTCCAGGGCTCCGGGACCCACCGCTCTGGGCTGTGAATAGGCACGGGCCACCCGAACCGCCAGCCCGGAGCGTGATGCCGGCTCGGCTGCGGGCGGGAGGGACCCAGGCGAGCGCTGACTGCTCCCCAGCGCTCAGCGTCCCCCACCCGCGCTTCCCTCCAAGCCCCTGCCCTCCGCCCACTGTCTCATCTCTGGTCTGGGGGTGTCACCTCCCCCAAGGTTTTCTCTTCTCCGACAGCGCCTGTGGCTGCCCCTCCATCAGTCAGGGGCCAGGCTGCCAGGCCCAGAGGGAATTCCCCACGCAGTGCAGGGAGGTGGGGAGCCGAGAGCGTCTGGAACCTCCCGAGCGGGTTGGGGTGTAGCTTCAGCTGCGAGTGCGGGAGCAGGCAATGTCCTGGCGGCCCCCCTTACAGGGAGGGGGGGCGGGATTGGGTTTCCTCCTCCTCACTGCACCCCACCCAGACTTGCTCTTCCCTTCTCGGGCCTGTTGAGCCCAGCGCCCACCAGCTTGGGGTCCCAGTCCCTAGGGCCGGCCGGCCCCGCCCCCTCCGGTGGCTCCGGGACCGTGGGCCTCCAGCTTTGGGCGCCCCGCCGCCCCAGACGCCCGGTGAGCGAGGGTCCCTCCCCTCCCAGCTCTGGGTCGGGGGTTGTGGGGCGCAGTGCGGGTCCGGCGGGCACATGTCTCCATCACTGGATTAACGACGTGCACGCAGGCCCCAATGCGCTTGGCCTCGGGGAGGGTGACCCAGCTGGGACTCGGGGACGGGGCAGCGGCCAGATAACTCGTCTCTGCCCGGAGTGTGTGGGGGACCCGGGTGCCCCCAGTCCCGCCGGCCCCCCCGCCCGCTGCTCTTGGCTCCCAGAGTCTCCAAGAGCCGAGAGTCCTCGGGGACCTGCACGGCCCCTCCACTCGGCCTCCCCGCTCCTCCGCGGACCTTGACCTTGGGCGGCAGGTACCCGGGAGGCCGGCGGGTCAAGGGCCTCCTCCTCGGCTCAGCCTCCTGCCAGGGGGGTAGCCGGCGAGCGAGGTGGTGACCTAGAGCTGGCAGGCCCGGCGGTGCCCCAGACGCCCTGCCATGCCCTCAGCTCCTTCCCTTCCGGGCTGGGGCTGCGTGGCCGGTCGGGGAGCCGGCGGCTCTGGCAGAGGCTTGCCCGCGGAGGGCCGCCCTGGGGCGGGGGTTCCCTCGGTGCAGCCCTGCAGGGGCCGGGAGGCCAGAGGCGGCAGGCTGGCTGCTCCCGGGTCCTCAGACCTCGGGGAGGACGGAGGACGGGTCTCTCCTCTCCGGCAGGCGCTGCGGATGGGGGGACTCTTAGCAAGGGGGGGGGCAGCCTCTCGCACCGGCTCTGTTCCCGCGGCCTGGCCTCGAGGTCTGCGGTGTCCACCTGGTGACACCCGGCGGCCCCTGTCCGGCTGCACCTGCGGGGACAGGGCCAGGCAGGGGCCGGTGAGGGGAAGCTGGGGCTCCATGGCCTGGTGGCCCAGCCGCCTTCCTGCCTGTGCTCGCCTGACCCCGGAACTTGTATGTCATGGGGCACCCTGGCTCCTGCCCCAACACCCCCTCATGGCTCTGCACCCCCTTCCAAGGAGCCCACCCCCTAGGGCAGCCCCCTAGGACTGGCTGTGCGGCGGTTGCTGGTTCCCATCCCTCTCGGCCCCACACACTATAGGATTGATCTTGATTTGCTGCCTTTGAATTGAGTCAACTCTTTTGTATGCTCGGTGAATTGCCCAGCTGCCGGAGCGGAGAGCGTGCTGGGGGTGCGAGGCCGGGCAGAGCGGGCGGGGACAGGAAGCGGGGAGGGGGCGGCGGCGGACGGAGGGCGGTGGGCGCGGGGACAGCGGGCCGGTCGCCCACCCGCTGGCCGAGGGCGCTGCCCGGGGAGGCGGCTCCGTCCCGGGGTCCCGGGGTCCCGGGGTCGGGCCGCCTCTCGGCTGCGCTGGGAAAGGGCAGCGCGGCCCGGGCCGTGGGGGCCCCCGTGACTCAGTTTCCTCGCCTGTCACGTGCGGAAGGGGCGTCCGCAGGCCGGGCCTGGGGGTTAGACCAGCGGGTTCCCGGAGGCCCCTCGGGGGTTGAGGTGAGTGAGGGCAGGACGGGCCGGGGTGGGGAGGGGGGGCCGGCCCTACCCGCGCCCCCACGTGCCCCGGCCCCGGTCCTTGCCTTCTGGGACGGGGGCATGAGGACGCCTGGGCGTCGCCTTCCGTGGAGGGTCGTGGGTGCCCTCCCGCCCCCCGTCCCCCTCCTCCCGCTCCGGCCGCGGCTGCCCCCCCCCCACTCCGCGCCGCCCCCGCCCCGCGGCCCGGGCGGAGCGGGCGGGGCCCGTGGGGAACCTCGCTCCCCGGCGTCCCCTCCCCCTCCCCCGCCCCGGCTCCGGGCTCCGGGCTCCGGGCTCCGGGGAGGGGCTGGGGCGCGGGGAGGCGGGCCGCGGGGGCGGGGGGAGGAGCGGGCGGGGGGCGGGGGGCGGGGGGCGGGGGGAGGAGCGGGCGGGGGGCGGGGGGCGGCGCGGGGGCGGGGCGGGACGGGCCCCCTGCCCGCGGGCGGGGGCGGGGCCGGGGCCGCGCGGATGGATGGGCGCAGCCGGGAGGCGCTCAGTCCCCGAGCGAAGTTGGAGCCGGGAGGACGCGGCGGCAGGTAAGGAGGGAGGACCGGGACCGGGACCGGGACCAGAACCAGGATCTGCATCCGGACCCGAACCCGGACCGGGACCGGGACCAGGACCGGGACCAGGACTCAGACCAGGACCCGGGCCCGGACCCGGACCAGAACCTGAACCCGGACCCGAACCCGGTCCAGGGCCCGGGCCCGGAGGGCGCGAGGCTCTGGCCGCTCCGCACCTCGCGGCCCCCGCGCCCCGCGCCCCGCGCCCTCGGTGAGCCCGGCCGGTCCGGCCCCGCGCTGCCTCCCGGGGCTGCGGGCAAAGTTGTGCGAAGTTGGCGCCGCGGAGCGGGGTCCGGGCGGGTCTCCCGGGCGCCCGGGCCGCTCGCAGGTCTCGCTGACGCTCCTCGCGGGACCTGCCTCCGCCCTCAGCGCCCCCTCCGGGCCCTGCGCCCCGGCCCGACCCCAGCTGCGGCCCCGGAGCGCCAGCCCCGCGGCCTGCGCATCACCCCCCGCCCCCCCCGCTGTGCGCCGCCGCTCGGACCCGGCGCCGGGGACCGTCCAGCTACAGGGGGAGGGCCTGTGCCCACCCTCCCTGCACCCTGGACCCCTCGCCGGCGTCAGTCCCGGGGGTGGGCGGGGCCGGTGAGCGGCGCTCCCGGCCTCAGCCTGCCCTGGAGATGGGGGTCCTCTACCTCCCAAAGCCGCAGGTCCCCGCTTTCTGCTGGGGGGGAGGGCTGCAGGGGGTCCCCTGGGACACAGACCCACAGGCTCACCCAAAGCAGACTCCCCGGGCGGCACCAGCTGGTGACCTTGGGGAAGACAACCCCCCCAGCCTCAGTCTCCACGCTGGGGAAGTGGGGGGTGCCCGACCGGGCTTTGACCTGCCCGATCGCCCTCGCAGGTTTGCAGACCCCGAGCCTCAGGTGGGAGCCCACCCCTCCCTGCCTTGGGCTGAGGGCCCCTCAGGGTCCAGACCCCAGAAGGGGGCGCGCTTGGGAAGGTGCAGAGTCGGGGAGTAGAAAGGGCAGCCCCGCTCAGAGTCCCCCCCTCAGGGTCCCCCCGGCTCCTCTCCGGGCAGCCTGGCCTCCACTGCTCAGGGTCCTTGCGGCTTTCTCTACATTTCTGTAGTATTGGGGGACATTGCACAGCCCCAGTCCAGGTTTGTGTCCCACTTCACAGGAGATGAGACACACCCAGAGGTGGGGGGATGGGGCACCATCTCTCCGGAGGGGGGGCCAGGACCTGGGGCCCCTGGGGCAGGAGGCGGGCTGGCCTCCCCACCCTGGGGTGCGGTTTGGGGGACACAGCAGGCAGCCTGGGGCAGGCAGCTGGGCTCGGACTTGGAGCAGCACGCACCTCACCCAAAGCCTGGGAGCCCGGAGGGCAGGGGGAGGCGTGTGGGGAAGGAGAGGTGTGGGGCCGGGCCTGGGCAGGGGGGGACAGCACCCCCTTACCCTGCAGGACCTGGAAAACTCAGCGATTCGTCCACGTGCCTGAGGCAGCAGGACCCCCTGTTCCCCCCATAGCCGGGACCCCGCCGCCCCCCTCAGACCCTTAGGGGCCGAGCCTCTGGCCCCGGAGGTCCCTGTCCGAGTCGCCTGCTCGGGGGGAGAGCCAGTGGGGCCGGAACTATGACCGGGACTCCGGTCAGTGGGTGAAATGGGATGTTGGCCTGGGTCCCCAGCCGTGCTCCCCCAGCACGTGCACACACTCACGTGAACAGGCATGTACACGTTCACACACACAATGCACACACAAGCACTGGTACCGGCTCTAGGTTCCGGGGCTTTCTAAACAGGAGACTGCCCCTGGAGCCTGGCTCGGAGCCCGCAGCCCCATCGGCGGAGGACTCCAGGGGTGCGGACGAGAGGCGCGCGGACTGGGGCTCCTCTGTCTCGGGGAGCAGGCAGCACCGGCCCGGGAGTGGGCAGCGCCTGTGGGTGGTGGAGTGGGGGCGGGAGGAAACGCTGAGTGACGCAGGAGGTGGACAGCCAGCGCCGGGGGCTGGGGCTGTGGTTTCTGGGCGCGAACCTGCAGCGGTGGTGGCCCGGAGCATGCACATGGACGCTCCCCGCCCCCCCCCCCCAGCACCCTTCTCTGCTCCATGCGGATTCTCATTTCTCCAGCAGCTCAGGGGCCGCCGTGGTGCCCACGCCGGGACAGGAGCCGTGACTGTGCAGATGGGGAGGCTGAGGCCAAGCGCGGGAGCTTGTCTGAGGGTGCCACGGAGTGGGGATGGCAGGGGCCCAGCGCTCCGGCTGTGGGTTCAGGTCCTGCCTCCCTGTGTGTCCCCCCACCCTGCACCTCTGCCCGACGGCGGCCCTGGGGGTAGCAAGGGGGGCTGCCGGGCACTAGCTCCTCGTGGGACTGCTCTCCCCCACTGGCTGAGACCGGGTGCTGCCGGCGCCGGGCAAGGAGAGGGGCTCGGAGAGACCTCTGGGGCTCAGCAGCCACCCGGGCAGGGACAGGGCCCTTGGGCCATTCGAGCCGGAAGGGGCCCGGCCGGTTCATGCAGCAAACACTGAGGGCCTACTGTGCGCTCTGCTGAGCCTGGGGACGACGCCCTGGCAGTGCTGGAGCCCGGGCCCAGGGTGGAGGTGGGAGACGGCGGTGCCCCAGACACGCTGGTCTTCCAGAGCGTCCAGCAGCCCAGGGTCACCGGACAGAGGCGGAGCTGGGCTGGCGTCCCCCTCCAGCTGGGCTCTGCCGGGGAGAGCTGGAGCCGGGTGGGGAGGGGGACAGGTGGGGGAGGAACAGTCCTGGGGCCCAGCCCCGTGTCTGCACCCGGCAGCCCCCAGGGCAGAGACTGAGTCTGACTCAGTGTGGCTCCCTCCCTGCCCCCCACCAGCCGCAGCTCCTCAGGATGTAAGGCCCCTCACCCTCGGGGTTCCCCTTCCCGAGTAGCTCCCAGCTCCTTCAGCACCCGCCCCCCCCAGCACAGCACAGGCCTGGGGGTAGCGGCGGGGTGGGGGGGGCAGCGGCCAGCAGAGGGTGCCGACCCATCACCCGGCTTCTCTCAGCTCCTCCCCGGCCCCAGGCCTGGCCCCTCCTGTCAAGCTCAGACCCCCACGCACGGCTGGGCACAGGGAGAGGAGTCCGGTGTCCCGAGAGGCGGGACAGCCCAGGGGACCGTCCAGCAGCCCCAGGGCAGTGAGTACCGCCCCAGCCCACCCCTCCATTGAGCAGATGGGGAAACTGAGGCCCGGGCAGGAGCGGGCAGCGAGCAGTGACAGAGCTGGTGGGCACGTCTGGGTGAGGGCGGCGGTGCCTGCCTGGAGCCCACGCCGTCTCTGCCTCGGGAACCCTGAGAGCCTGAGCGGCCGAGGGCGAGGTGGTGCACAGCCCGGAGGTTCCTGTACTGAGGGGTGGGGTGTTTAGGGGCCTGAGTGGGAGCGGCCGGCGGCTGGGAGGGACGGGGAGCCGGACGGGCTCTGACGCCGAAATGAGGCAGAGGCAGAGGCAGAGGCAGAGGCAGAGGCAGAGGCAGAGGCAGAGGCAGAGGCTGTGGATCTGTTTGGACGTTGCTTCAAACGCCGGCCAGTGAGGGTTCCTGCGGAGTGGGCCCGCTCGGGGCTTCATTCGCGTGTGACTGTGTGTAGCCGTGTGCAGTGGGTGTGCCTGCATTACACGCCTGCATGCGTGTGCGTGCCCACACCTGGGGGCACTGCCCGACTCAGAGCCGGCAGCGGCTGCAGCCGGGGCTCCCTGCCCCGTGCAGGGTGCTCTGGTCTCAGCGCCTCCGGTCTGTGGAATGAGCTTGTTTGCCGGCTGCATGTTTTGCAAATTCAGGGGAGCGGCCCGAGGTTGCGGATGGGGTGGGTGCAGAGCTCCCAGGGCTCCTGGGACCCTGCTTGGGCTGCCGCCTGCGGGTCTGGGGCGCGGGATTGGGGGTGAGGGTGGGGGTGGAGAGACTCAGGCCTCGGGACTCTGCTGTCTCACAGGCGTCGGCTCATTCTGGCTCCTCGGTAGGCGGCCCCCACAGAGCAAGCACAGGCCACATCTGAGGGGCAGACGGCTTTTTAGAAAAACAACACCCCAGACCTGTCACCTCCCGCTCGACCATCGAGGTGGATCTGAAATGGCCACGTCCCGGCTGCACTGACACTCGAGGACGAGCGGCTGCCACACCCACACCTGCAGCACACACGCACACACGCACACACGCACACACACATACACATGCACCTGCAGACACACACACACACCCGTGCAAGCGCACACACACACACCTATAGGCACGCACACGCACACACAGGCACACACACTCGCCGGCACACAGGCATGCATTCTCAGGTGCAGTGTGGCCTCAGGGGGAACGGCACACGGCACATGTCCACGCTCGCATCTCTCAGGCACGCCTACAAGCACCGAGTTCACGTGGGCACCCCTGTGCCCAGCCCCTTTAAGACGCACCCCTCACACCACCCCGGGTGTCTCCACACGCGGGCACATGCCCCCACTTATCCGGTGTGTCCCCAGCACACTGACCTGGCACTGGCCTTGCTTCATGCTTCTTTAGGGGGGGGCTTGTGCCCCTTAAGTAGCCCCTGCAGGAGGGACAGACCCCACGAGCTCCACCCAACTTCCCCCCTGGCCCACACCTCACAGAGCCTGGGGCCTGGGCCCAGGGTCACGCCGTGCCCTGAGGGGCCTGGGGGAGGTGGAGGGTTCGGGCTGCCGGCCAGGGAGAGGCTGGGACCTGTTCCCTTCTCGGGCCGTGCAGGGGACTCCCCCCCCCCCGCCACAGTCTGTCTGCCGAGGACCCCCAGAACCCAGAACCCCAAGCACGCGTGTCCAGTGGCGAAAGCAGGTTTGGTCGTGTGGCCCATTTCACAGATCAGGAACCTGAGGGTGCTGTGATGCGTGTGGCTGACAGGTCTGGCGGGAACCACCGGCGGTGGTTTGACTTTTTAACCGGCGGCCAAGCGGGGCTCCAGGGCGGCGTGGGGTTCCCGCGCCCTCGGTGGGCGGCGTGGGGTCCGTGGGGACGCCCCTGCTGGTTCTCGGTCGGCAGGTGGTGGCCGTGGGGCCGACCGGGTTTCACCAGCATTTTCCTCCTGACCCACGGGGCTGGGCACGGTTTCATGTGCTCGTTAGACAGTCCCATTTCTTCTCTGATAAAACGTCTATTCAGCTCCGTTGCCCATTTTAATGGTTTAGGAAAATCTCATTATTGTGTTTTAATACTATTCAGAATTATTGTGAGAGTTCTTTACACGTTCTGGATACAGATCTTTTATCGGAAATATGATTTGCAAGTAGCTTATCCCAGTCTATAGCGTGTCACTCATTTTTTTTTTTTTATTAAAGGTGTCTGTTAGAACACAAAAGTTTGTTTATAATAAAACCCCATATCCATTGTTCCTCTTATGGCTCCTATTGTTGGTGTGCAAGAATTCTGTCCTGGACAAAACTGGTTTGGCTCAGTGGTTAGAGCGTTGGCATGTGGACTGAGGGGTCCCGGGTTCAATCCTGGTCAAGGGCATGTACCTTGGTTGCGGGCACATCCCCAGTGGGGAGTGTGCAGGAGGCAGCTGTTCGCTGTTTCTCTCTCATCGGTGTTTCTAACTCTCTATCCTTTTCCCTTCCTCTTGTAAAAGAATCAATAAAATATATATATATTTTTAAAAGGATTCTGTCCTAAACCAAGAGGACAAAGTTTCCCTCTGTCTTTCCAGTTAGGGTTCTTGTTGCTTTAGCTCTTGTGTTCAGTTCTGTTGTGCATTTTTAATGTTCATGGATGGCGTGTGAGGGTCTGAGTCCTTGTGCATATCTAACTGTCCTTGTACCATTTTAGAAATTTGTCTATTTCTATTGATTTCAGAGAAGGGAGAGAGGGAAACATCAATGATGAGAGGGAATCATTGAGCAGCTGCCTCCTGCATGCCCCCCACTGGGTATCAAACCTGCAACCCGGGCATGTGCCCTTGACCCGAATCAAACCTGGGACCTCTCAGTCCGAAGGCTGGCGCTCTAACCACTGAGCAACACCAGTCAGGGTCCCGCGCCATTTTTTTTTAAAAAGACAATTTTTTCCTCCCATCCAAGTACTAACCAGGCCCGACCCTGCTTAGCTTCCGAGATCAGACGAGATCGGGCACGTTCAGGGTGGTATGGCTGTAGAAGGCGATTTTTTTCTGCATTAAGCTTTCTGGGGACTAGAAAGGTTAAGGGTTTGTTTCTAAACTCAACTCTATTCCACTGACAGACGTGTCTGTTCTTTATTTTTTAAAATATATTTCTCTTTTTATCTTTAAAGAGAGAGGAAGGGAGAGGGGGAGAGAGAAACATCCCTGATGAGAGAGAATCACGCATCGGCTGCCTCCTGCACGCCCCCCACTGGGGATGGAGCCTGCATCCCCGGCCTGTGCCCCGACCGGGAATCTAACTGTGACCGCCTGGCTCCTAGGTCGATGCTCAGCCCCCGAGCCGCGCCGGCCGGGCTGAGTGAGTTCCTCGAGCTGGGCTTATTTTGTTCGGCGTTTGGACGCTGTGGTGAGCGGCGTTATTTTCCTAATCCCGTTTCCAGATTGTCGCTGGGCCACCGGAATGAGAATGAGTTTGTGTCTCGGTCTTGTTTCCCGTGACCTTGGGGCTTCATCACCGTGCGTCCCCGGCCACGCTGCGGCCCCGGAGGGCTCCCCGCGGGCGATCACGTCCCTGGCGGGCGGGGTGGGGCGGGGCCAGTCTCCTGGCCTCACGCCGCCCCGAGCACAGAGGCGGTCGGCGACCGGGCTTCCCGGAGACGCGTGCCGGGAGCTGCGGTTTCCATAGGAAAAAACCACGGAATGGCCCTGGCTGGTGTGGCTAAATGGTTAGAGCAGGCCTGCAGACTGAAGGGTCCCAGGTTCAATTCCAGCCAAGGGGACATGTCTGGGTTGAGGACTTGACCCCCAATAGGGGGTGTGCAGGAGGCAGCCTATCAATGGTGGGTTGGATGATGGATGGACGGATGGGGCGGTTGCACCACAGCCGTGGGGAGCAGACTGCGGGCATGGCGGGTGTTGGAAGAAATGAGTGAGAAAGCCCCAGCTCAGGAGATGGAGGGATCAGACGGCAGAGGCTGCCCCGAGGGCCCAGACGGGCAGCTTGCGAGGAGCCTGGGAGGAGCGGCGCTGGCCGGACCGTCTGTCTGAGTCCGGGTTCATGACCCCCCACCCCAGCGGCGGGGTTTCCCCGAGGGGCCGGCCGCCTCCCTGGGAAGCAGGCGGGAGGCCTGAGGGGCAGAGCCCGGAGCCCGGGGTCTCCCTACACGGCTCCACAAGCTGCCCGCGGCCTTGCTGAGCACCTGCTGTGTGCCTGGAGCAGCACTTACTGAGCACCTGCTGTGTGCCCCTCGCCGGGCCGTGCTGGGAGGGCTCCAGGCTGCGTCCGGGGCCGCTGGGAGTCTGGGAGACGTTTAACTTTGACAAATGGACCTTCACGGCTCATTAGCCTCCGTGCGGCCGGCACCTCGGGCAGCGGGGACGGGAGAGGCCCGGGTGCAGCAGCCGGAGTCCTGAAGGCGATTCTGCATTCGGACCCGCGCCGTCGCCCGCCGAGCTGCAGTGCCACCGGCCGCAGGCGGGTGCCAGGCTCCGCCGCCCCCACTGCTCCCACCGCCGCCCGGTCACACCCTCCCGGCCGCCCTGACCTGGCCTCGGTTTCCCCGCGCCTGTGCTGTGCCCAGGGGCGAAGCCGGCCGTGAGGGGAGAGGGGCTGCCGGCACCTCTCTCCCAGCCCCCAGCGGCCACTGGGGCCCGGACAGCAGGTGCCGCCCTCCCGGCCGAGCCCCGGCTCTCAGAGCCCCCCCCCCCCCGGGCGCTGTGCGGGGCTGTGGGGCCGGGCCGGGCTGCCGGGTGGGTCCTGCCCAGCCCCAGCGCCGGCCTCCTGGGGCTCAGCGACAGAATCTGCTTCTTCCCTTGGAGGTTGTGCAAAGGGTCCTGACTCCCTTCCTCGAGGCTGTGGGCTAAGGTGAAGGCGAGAAAGTGAAAGGTGGTGGTCAGGCCTGAGTGAGGCCTGGCTGGGCCACGTGCGCCCCTGACGGACGTGTGCTTGCACGCAGCCTGTGCGCACACATGTGTAGGCCTGCAGCTGCGTGCGCAAGTATGTGGGCCAGCAGCCGTGTGTGCAAGCATGCACACGCGTGCATATAAACAGCTGTGTGTGCAAGCACGCACATGCGTGTGGACTGGCAGCTGCATGTGCGTGTGTGTGGATCAGCAGTTGGGTGTGTAAGCGTGCACACGTGTGCATATAAACAACTCTGTGTACAAGCGTGCACACGTGTGTGGACAGGGAGCTGCATGTGCACGTGTGTGGATCGGCAGTTGCGTGTGTAAGCGTGCACACATGGGCATGGGCGCTGGACGTGGGCACACCAGCAGACCTGAGTACACACCGTGTGTGCATAGTTGGTGGTGCTGCAGCCTGTGTGAACACAGACGAGTGTGACCCACTCACCCCCCTCGTCCCCATGGCAACGCCAAGCGCAGAGCAGGTGTCTGGAGGACTGCA
This sequence comes from Nyctalus aviator, assembly GCA_036971965.1. Classification (NCBI taxonomy): domain Eukaryota; kingdom Metazoa; phylum Chordata; class Mammalia; order Chiroptera; family Vespertilionidae; genus Nyctalus; species Nyctalus aviator. The sequence goes on along the minus strand of CM072927.1, from coordinate 96,212,620 downwards.
CTGGTGCTGATGGGCGGGCCCACGTGACGGGCTCCTGGCGTGGCCGGCCAGTGGAGGGTGTGCAGGTCCGGGCCCCCCCCCCCCGTAAGCAGCAGGAGGGGAGGCATTGGGTGGGGTCAGCCGGGGGCCCCGTGAGCCGGTGTGGGCCGGCCGCCCCCCGGTCTGTGCTCTCCACCCGCTTCCTCAGGAGGGAAACTGAGGCTCCGGCAGCCTTCGCCAGGGTTCGCCGCCAGCCCTGGCAGACGCAGGCCCCGCCCCCTCCCCGCGCCCTCCCCGTAGGAGGGCCGAGGGCGCCCTCGCCGCCACCGCTCTGCCTCCTGCACGGCGGCTTCCCTGCCCCCTCTGCCCTCTGCCTGGTGCCCGGAGACCTTTGCTGTGGGCCAGGCAGGCCCAGCGGCTCTCCCTCTGCTGGCCGCCCGCCCGCCCGCCCGCCCGCGAAGTCAGCGCTCAGCTGGCAGGGTTCCCATGGCAACCGGGTGCCCTCACCAAGGGCCTGCGAGGAGGAGCTGGTGGGTGCGCCGGGAGGGGATTCCTGGCTGCTCCGTGGCCACAGGCGTGTGCTGGACCTGGAGCGCCCCCCCCCACTGCCCCGAGACGGAACCACCTCCCCGGAGGAGCCCCAACACCGAGACCCACGGCCCGGGCGTGGGTCCCCGCGGGAGTGAAAGCGCCACCTTCGCCACGTGGAGGCCCCCTGGCCCGCGGCCTGCCACTGTGTCCCCTGGGGCCCGAGGGCCCGGCGGGTGGAACGGCGCTCACGGTCACCTGCGGCCCAGGCTGCGAGGGGAGGGCTGGCCACACGGTTCACCGCGACCGGGCGCTCAGGCCGTGGCTGCTCCGGGGACTGTGGCCCGGCCGCCTCGCCCGCCGCTGCCCTCCGGGAAGCTTGTCCCGGGAAGCCTCGGGGTGGTGGCCTCGGATCGCGGTTTAGCTGGTGCGCCTGAGGGGCGTCACCCTCGTCTCTGAAGCGAGGGGACCACCCCCGAGAATCAGGCCCCACCCGCTGCCCCTCCGCGGCGTCTGCACCCTCGGGTGGCCCTGCCCCTGGGTCCCCTCGGCCGCCCACGGGGTCCGCGCGGGGAGAGCGTGTCACCGCGGTCACACTGGCTTTTCGTTCTGTCACTTTTTGCGTTCCTTTCCCTCTTCCCGCGGCGGCCTGCCTCTCCTCTCCCCGGTCGCTCGCCGCCTCGGCCTCCGGGAGCCGCCTCCTGAGCCGGTCGGCATTGGATTCTGTTTCCACGGCGTGTTTAGGGCTAATATTTCACGGAGCGGGAGCTCCCCCTGGACTCTGCTGCGGCGGGAAGGAGTTAATTGCTGCTCAGGTTTCCGGGGGAGGGACCGCCCCCAGCCCCAGCCCACACAGTCCCTCTGGCTGTGCGGGGAGGTGGGGCGTGTGCAGCCTGCGGGACGGGGTGGGGGTGGGGGTGGGGGGAGGGGGGCCTAATGAGCACGGACGTCCAGGCGGAGCCTCTGCTGACCTCACACCCAGCCAGGCGGGCGGCGGCAGCGCAGCCGCGGGGCCGGGGTCGGCCGTGTCCTCTCCATCCGAAGCGGGTGCCCCGGCTCCCGTCCCGAGTGCCCTCACCGGGAGGAGCCTGTGCGGTGGGCGTGCCCGGCCGAGAGCCAGGCCAGGCCGACCGGACAGATCTCGGCTGTGACCTTGGGGAAGGGCCGTCCCAGCTGGAGCCTCAGTTTCTCGGTCTGGTGACGGTGCCGGGCCCACCGGGCGGCTCCGGGAAGCACACGGTGTTTAGTGACGGCGCCTGCAGCTCGGGAAAGGGGAGCGTCCGTCCGTCTGTCCGTCTGTCTGAGGGCTTTTCCTGTGGGGCCCCGGATGGGGAGCGGAGGGGAGGGAGGGAGGGAAGGGAGAACAATGGGATGGTGAGAAGGGCCCCGTGTGCCAGGCAGTGGTCTGGGCCGGCAGTGAGGCCTGCGAATGCTGAGGGGGGGGGCTTTGGCTGGGGACCCTCAGGTGAGAGGTTCTGAGGGGCCACATGCCGGGGGAGGGGGAGGCAGGGCCGGGCCTGAGGGTGGCAGGTAATGCGGGGTGCACCTGCAGGGCCCCAGAGCGCCAGCAACACCCCCCCCTCCATTTCACAGACGGGGTTCCCGGTTCCCCTCAGGCCTGCCTAGCTCGTGGGGGGTGGGGGGGCGCCCATCTCCCTGCTCCGGGCCTCCTGCCGGAGGGGGGGTGCGGGGGGGGGGCTGGGAGGCGGGATGGGGGGCAGGTGCAGCTGTGGGGAGAGGTTGCTGGCGTCAGCAGGCGCCCCCTCCCTTGGGCTAAACAGCCATCACACAAAATATGCAAATGGCATAATTACTGTTATCTGTTGTGCTGATATGAGTGTTTGAAATGCAAATGTCAAGTTTGGGCCTCATTTTCCACCCTCTCACCAGGGCTGTCTGTCCCGAGGAGGAGGAGGAGGAGGAGGAGGAGGAGGAGGAGGAGGAGGGCTTGGGGCGTGCCTCCCCCAGCCTGTGCCTGTGCCTCCCCCCCCCTCCCCCGTGCCTCCCGAGGCTGGGCCTTGCTCCTCTGGCTTCCTCGTTGCCTGAGGGACACTGGAGGGCGGGGTGCAGGGCTCCCCCAGCTGCCCACGGGGCCTGAGGGGGCCTCACCGTCTGCCCACTGCCTCTCGCGGCCTCAGTTTACCCATCTGCATCCCGGGAGCCACGCTCCTGGGCTGACTGGCGCCTCGACAATCCCATCGATGGGTTTGGGCTCAGTTCTCACCTGTGGAACCCCAGGCGTGTTCCCACCTGCAGGTGGAGACGTGGACCCTGGGAGCGTCTTTGGGGGCCCAGGTGGACCCCAAAATCACTGCATTGCACTGCCAGGGTAGGTGTCATGGCCGCTCCTGTGGGTTCAGACAAGCCGGGCCGGGGGCCCCCCGAGAGGCAGTCACTGTCACGGCATTTTGACGGGGTAAACCGAGGCACAGCATTCCAGGGCTTGTCAAGGTCACCCCAGGGGCATCGGCGGGGCTCCTGGAGTTCCACCAGCTCCACCCCATTCCAGAGGCATCACGTGCGCCCCACTCCCCCAGGAGCCCAGCGCCAGCCCCACCCTCTGTGCCCCCGCCCCGGGCTGGCTGGGGACAGAGCAGGTGGGAGTGGGCGCAGAACGCACAGGCCTGGCAGGGCCCTTGGACCCGGGTCTGTGCGTCTGCAGGTGACACGTTGGGGGTGAGCGGGAGGTGCACAGTGTGGGGGGGGCGATCAGGGAGGGACTACGGCACCCCCAGGGCGCGGCCTGGCTTTTGACCCCATATAGGGACCCCCCCTCCTGCCTTTGCTAGGGGTTGGAGAGGAGCTGGGCTGTTGGGCACCAGGACCCAGGAGAGCAGAGCAGGTGGCGCTGGGGCAGGGCCGGGGGGAGGGCATTGGGGGGCCCCCCAGTGTGGGCAAAGGCCTGGGGTAGGGAGGGGCGCAGCACCCCCCAGAGCTGGGTCCCAGCCTGGAAGTTCTGAGTCCCCACATCCTCTCAATTTTTATTCCAGTTACCTTTCCCCGGAGGGTTCAGCCTCATTTGCATATTCAAATACAGACCATTATTATTTCAATTAGCTGTTAAGTAATTAGCTCTAATTGATGAACATTCCCCCCACTTCCCTGTATTTTTTGGGTATTTACATCCGCTTATAACCAACAATTTTAGGTAATTACATGCCACTCACTCATCTATTTGCGTGTGTGCCTCGCGTACACATAGACTCTCTCTCTCACACACACACACACACACTCTCACACACATACACACTCACACTCACACACACGTTCACTCACACACTCACACACACTCTCAAACACACATTCACACACATATCACACACTCTCACACTCACACACGTACACTCACACACACTCTCAAACATACATTCACACACACACACTCACTCTCACACTCACATTCACTCACACACACACACATACTCACACTCACATTCACACACACATTCACTCACACACACTCATATTCACACACATACTGTCACTCTCATACATACACTTATATACATACATTCACTCATGCTCACATACACACTCACACACACACACTCTCACACGCATACACACTCACACACTTCCTCACCAGGCAGGTTCTGGCTGACGGCACGGGGCTCAGGCTGAGGGATACGGGTGCACGTGTGGGCGCTCCCGGCCCCCCACAGCCCTGGCCACAGCCGGTCTGCACAGGGTGCAGGCCGCCCGCCGGCCGCCCGCTCACTCCCCGTCCCTCTGCAGGACCCGCCACGGGACCTCCGGCCTCTCCGCGGCCTCGGCTCCTCGGTGCGGGAAGGAGAGCCGCCCCTGACCCCGGGGAGAGGAAGCCCCGCCTGCCCCTGAGGCCCGGCCAGGTAAGCGTCTTGCTCTGCCGGGGCCGGCCTGCCAGGTCCTGGGACAGGCCTGGGGCAGCTCCCGCCTGCGGAGCCCAGGCCCTCGGAGATGGGCTCCCGGTCAGAGGGGAGGGCCCTGCCTCGGGGTGACGGGGAGCTGGAGGGTCTGAGGGGGCGGCCTGCTCGGCCTGTCCGGCATCCTCCCAGGAGGTGCTGTTGGAGAGGGACAGGGTGTGGGGAGCCTGGGTTTGAGGCTGTGTTTTCGCAGTCAGTGGCTCGCCTGCGTCTTCGCCTACGAAGGGCCCCATGGCCCGGTTCCTTCAGTGACCAGGACGGCCGGCGGGCAGCTGGGGGTTGGTGGGGACACCCCTGCAGCACCCGCCTTTCTCTGCGGGGGTCGGCTGCTCCCCGAATGTCTCCGTGGCCGAGTGACACTCGGAGGTGGCTGGGGGGCGGCCTGAGCGGGAGGGAGGCCGCCGTGGGGACAGGGCAGAGGGCAGAGGGCAGAGGGCAGAGGGCAGAGGCAGCCAAGCCGAGGACCGGCTCGAGCCGGGCGGTGGGCACCAGCGTGCAGAGGTGGGCGGGCCGGGCGGCCAGGCCATGGTCACTCCTTCGCTGTTCCATCCAGCGCTGCGGGCGGGGGGAAGGGGGGGCAGGCCCTGCTCGGCGGTGCTGGAGACCCCGTCTGGGGTGCTCCAAGCCTAGAGAGAGGGCGGGAGTGAGGACCTTCCGCTGACATCCCCAGGAAGTGGGCTGGGTGCTGGCCTGTCACGCCCCGTTCCCCTCTGGCCTCAGTTCTGTCTGAAGCCTGGGGCGTCCCAGCAGCTCCGGGCGGGTCACTGAGGCGGTGGGGGGAGGGCGGTGTGGGTGGGCATCGCTCTGGCCGTGCTCAGGGCTCACTGGGAGCCGCACGGGGGCCGTGGCCAGCGGGGGGGGGGGGGACGGGCCAGGCCTGGGGCCGCGTGGAGCTCGGACAGTTAGGGCGGCCGGCGGGCTCGGGGTGCTGACACAGGCCCTAGTCACGCATGAGGAGCTGGGCTTTGGGGGGGACTCCGGGGATGCCCGGTGCCCTCCCCCCGTGTGCCCGGGACCCCCTCTCCCGAGTCCTCCTGACTCTGGGGAGACGGGTGTCAGGTCCCCGCTCCCGCCTGACCCCAACTCCGGATTTCACCTGTGAAGTGGAGGTGACTCGCCCCAGGCGAGCGCTCGGTGGGGTGGGTGGGGGTGGGGGTGGGGGTGGGGGTGAATTCCGGGCATACAGTAGGCGCTCAGCATACAGGGTCCCCTCCTAAGCCTGACGCAGGCGCCCCACAGATACCTCCTCAGTTTCCTCCCCTTCCCCCGAGGTCCCGCCTCCCCAGCCCAGGATCCTGCACCCGCAGGCCTCAGCCCTGAGCCCTGACCGCCCCCCCCACCAGCCCTCCCCCCTCGGGCCAGCACCTCCCCTCCCTCCCCCAGCCGGGCTGCCTGCTCCCTCCCCTCCTCGCCGGTGGCAGACACGGAGAGCCTGGGGACTGTGGGTGGTGTCTCCACGCCCACCTGGGAGGGCAGGTGGTGGGGCATATGGAGGCTCCCCGTCTCCTGTCGTCTCAGGAGCAAGGCTGGCGCTCCCTCCTGAGACCCGTTCAACACCTTGAACTGTCTCCTTCCCTTCCTGCCTCTCCCCTTCTCTCTCCCCCTTCTCTCTCCCCCTTCTCTCTCCCCCGCCACCCCCACTCCTCCCTCCCTTCCTCCACCTCCCGGTTTCGGGTCCTGGGACCTTGTCCCGAGAACTTGCTCTTTAAAAATAATACACTTTTTTTATTTTTTTTTTTTTTTTAAAAATATATTTTATTGATTTTGTACAGAGAGGAAGTGAGAGATAGAGAGTTAGTAACATAGATGAGAGAGAGTCATCAATTAGCTGCCTCTTGCACACCCCCTACTGGGGATATGCCCGCAACCAAGGTACATGCCCTTGACCGGAATCGAACCCGGGTCCTTCAGTCCCCAAGCCGACGCTCTATCCATTGAGCCAAACCGGTTTCGGCATAATACACTTTTTTTAAAAAAAACGGATTTCAGAGGGGAAGAGAGAGGGGAAGAGAGAAACATCAACGCTGAGAGCATCACGGGCCGGCTGCCTCCTGCTCGCCCCCCACGGGGATGGAGCCTGCAATCCGGGCCTGTGCCCTGACCGGGAATTGAACCCTGACCTCCCGGTGCGTAGATCGACGCTCACCCAGGAGCCGCGGGGCTGGGCCCTGGACGCTGCTCTCACTGAGCGTGACCGAGTCCGAGGAGCCTGCCCCGCGGTCTGTGACCCCGGGTGACCTGGGGCAGGCTCGGGCCTGGCCGGCACTGCCGTCAGCACCAGGGACAGAGCCGCCAGGCCTGCGGCGCCCCCACCGCGGCACCCCCACGCGGGCACCCCCACCACGGGGCTGGAGCTGGTGGAGCCGAGCCCGGCCCCTCCTCCTGCCTCGGGTTCCTTCTCTGGGCTGGGCGACGCTTTCCCCCGGAGCCGCGTGCCGGCCGGTGACGTGCCCACGCCGGCGAGCAGCCTGTCACCGGTCCCCGGCCTCCGCAGGCGCCCCCCGGCTCGGAGCAGAGGTCTGCCCCCCTGGGGGACAGCGGTGGCTGGAGCGGGAGCCCTGTCCGCAGAGCCGCTGGCGGCTGCCAAGCCAACAGCCGAGCTAATTAGGAAAAGGTCAGGCCGCTCCCGGAGGCCGGCTTTTGAAGTCGGGCCTCTCCGGGCGGACTGGCAGGAGCCGGCCTTTGAGTTAGCGGCTCGGTTACCAGGAGAGCTCCCGGCTCTGCCCGCAGCGCCTCCCGCCGCCCGGCCTGTGGGGGACGCCTCACTCCCCGGGCCCCGTGCCCGGCCGGCCACCCACCCGGTCCCCACCCCAGCAGGCGTGGGTGGGGGCAGCCCTCCCCTGACCTGCCGGCCGCTCCCCTCGCCCAGGGCACAGGCAGCTGACGTGGGCGGCTGGGCCGTAGCCGCCCATGGCCCCCCTCCCTCTGCATTCTTTCCACTTTCCTCTAAATTCACTTTTAAAAAACTTAAACGTATTTGTTTAAAAGGGAAGTTTTATGGCATGCTACAAATGGAGAGCCAGCCTCCTCCGCCATAAATAGAACTCATAATCATAAAAATAACCTCGCTGGAAAGAAAACAATGTTATTAAACTCGGGTTGGCGGCGGGGCCCCCGGAGGGCGGGCCGGGGCCTGCTCCGGCTTTATTAAAACGGGGGCGGCGTGCGGACGGAGCGCGGGCAGGCGGGCCAGCGGGCGGGACTTCCTCCCCGGCGGAACGGCAGCTCGGAAAGCAATTATGCGGAGAGCACTTTCTAACAAAATCACTCAGCGTTTATGGTGCTGTGTCAGCCAGGGACCCATTTGGCCACACGCGGCAGAGGCCCGTCCGTCGGGCGGCGGAACCCAACGGGACTCGCTCTCCTCGGCAGAGAGGGCGGCGGGGGCGGGGAGGGCGGCGTGGCCACGCCTGCCCGCTGCCAGGACGGACCGTGGCCCCGAGCCCGGCCCCGTGCCCGCTGTGCCCACGACGGCCCCGTGGCCGGCTGCCCCGGGCACCGATTGCCGTCCGGACCCTGCTCCTGCGCTGTCCGAGGCCACGCGCTGGGTCTGGGAGCCGGGTCTGGGCCTGGCTGAGGCCGGTCCCCCCTCTCCCAGCCCCACGGCTCCGGCCGCCACAGAGGACACAGCTCCCGGGCGGCCGCGGGTTCCCAGGAGGAGCCGGCAGGCGCTCAGTGCAGCCGGGCCGCTGTTAGCAGGTGGCAGCTCCGTCCGCAGGCGACACCCGCTCACCTGCTCCCCGTGGTGGTGGGGGGCGGGGACCGGCGGGGCAGAGGCTGAGGTCCCGGGTGTGTGTGTGTGTGTGTGTGTGTAGGCCCTTCTCTGGTTCTGCCGTGACCCAGGGACAGCACCCTCCCTCGCCGGGCCTGAGGGCAGAGGCGGAGTTGGGAGGCTCTCCTGATGCCTTAGGCACCTCGGAGCGTGCCTGCCCTGTCCACACAGTGCCCGGCGCGTGCTGGGTGCCTTACAGCCTGTGGACCGGATGCGAGGGGCCAGAGCCGCACCAGAGAGGGGGGGCCAGCCTCTGCCCAAGCCTCCGGCCGGCCCCAGGCTACGTGCTCCGGCCGCCGAGCCCCCTCTGCCAGCCGTTCCTCAGTGTGAGGTCCGGAGGCTCCGGTGGGCGGGGCCCTCGGAGGGCAGGACGCCCGTGGCGGCTCCGTCTGCGGGACTGTGCTGCCGGGAGAGGACACCCCTCCTCCTGGCCCCCGAGACCCGAGGCCTCCCCGCCCGTGTGGGGGCCTCCGTCTGTGCCGGGGCCTGTGCTCAGGGGCCGTGGCGGCACCCAGGGGCAGGCCTGCTGCCTTCCCAGCCTCTGTCCGCCCGGGGCTCCGCTGCCCGGTCCTCGGGCAGAGGCCACAGCGGGACCAGAGGACACGCCCTCCGAACAGACCCGGACGGGTCCTGCCCGCCGGGGACCTGGCCCGCCGGGCCCAGAGCGGCGGTTACACTGGCGGGCGGTTCTGCCCAGCCCCGCGCCCGCGCCCTGACCGGCCCCTCCCGCACGCCCTGGGCCTCCGGCGACCCGAGCTCAGCTGCACACGGCCGAGCCTCTTCAAAACATTTTAAAATTTACTATAAAATATTCAGGGAGTCTCAATACTTAAGAAATCTCTGATAAATATTTCACCGATTATAAAATATTAAACCCAGCAGAGGTGTGCGGAGAATCCCACAGAAACCTAAGAGCTGCCCCTTCCCGGGACCTGAGCCCCCGCTCTGCCCGCGACAGCCACGCCCTGGGCGCCGAGAGCCCCTGCCAGGCCTGTCCTCCACAGGGTCTCCGAGCCCCGGCCGCAGGGCTCCCCGCGGCTCACCCCACAGCCTCCCGGGGCGCCGTGCGGCCTCGCCCTCTAGCCTCCGCTCCGGCGTCCGCCCAAAGCCCGGCCAGCTCTTCAGCTGGTGACCGGCAGGAGGGGCCTGACCCGTCTCCGCGGTGCGGCTGGCAGTGGCACGGTGCGGGGCCACTGCGGCTGGGAGGGTGGGACGCAGGGAGAGCCGTGTCTGCGTGTCCCCGGAGAGCCACATAGAGCCCCGTGTCAGCCCCCCCCTCAGGCCGGGCTGGCAGGGCCCCGTGGGGCCTCCGGGGTTCGGGGCAGGAGGACTTCTCTGCCTCGTGTCCGGGCGCCCTCCCTCCTCAGCTGGGAGAGCCAGGCCAGGCGCAGACAGGACTGCCCGCTGCCGGAGGGGGGGCGGCCCCGCGGGCACCGGGACCCTCACGGGGGGAGGGGGGGCGCTCCCGGGGCGGGTGAGGTGTTCCGGAGAGGGTGGAGCGGGGGCGGCGGGTGGCCCCCCATCCCGCGTCCGGCCAGCGCTGCGGCCGCCCTGCGATGTCTCCTCCAGCGACGGGCGCTTCGGTTTTTAATTTAAGAAGCCGCCCAGCGGAAGCATAACCGACATCAGCCTTGTCCTAATTAACTCCGTGGCCGGAGCTGCCGGGAGGAGCGGGGAGGCCGGCGGCACCCAGGAGCCTCCCCTGTCCCCCCGGGCACACGGCTCTGGCCCCCGGCCCCGGCGGTCCGGGACCACGGCTGACTGGGCAGGGGGGTGGGGAGACAGGGGGAGGCTCCCCCTGTCCCCCCGGGCACACAGCTCCGGCCCCAGAGGTCCGGGACCACGGCTGACCGGGCGGGGGGGTGGGGAGACAGGGGGAGGCTCCCACTATCCCCCCGGGCACACAGCTCCAGCCCCAGAGGTCCGGGACCACCGCTGACCGGGCGGGGGGGTGGGGAGACAGGGGGAGGCTCCCACTATCCCCCCGGGCACACGGCTCCGGCCCCGCAGGTCCGGGAGGCCGGCGGCACCCAGGAGCCTCCCCCTGTCCCCCCCGGGCACACGGCTCGGGCTCCGGCCCCGCAGGTCCGGGACCACGGCTGACCGGGCGGGGTGGACGGAGACGCCGAGGCCCTCGTGTTCGGAACATCCTGGCTTTCTCCTGTGCCGGCCCCGCCCCCTCTCCTGCCTCCGTGTCCATCTGAGGGTCACTCCGATGCCCGGCCCCCGGGCCTGGAGACGGCTCTGCTATGCTGGCTCCGTGTGGGGGTCACAGGTCACCCTGTGCGGCCACGTCAGCTGCCCACGCGCTGCTCCTCTGGCCAGGAGGCAGGGGTGGCCCAGTCACTGCGGGCCCAGCCGTCTGTCAGCGACCCTCCCGTGCCTGGGGCGAGGGCCGTGGTGCAGGCGCTGGGCCCGCCCGGCCGGACCCCAGACCCCGTGCCCCGTGCCCCGTGCCCCGAGCGAGGACCCTGCTGAGCCGGCGAGCGGACGGCCGCCTGGGACCCGGGCCAGCCTCCCTGGGTGGACGGGCGGCCGGGAGGAGGCGGGAGGCCTGGTGGGTGAGGAGCTGGGAGGCCCTGGGACGTCCAGGCAGCTCGCCCACCCGCAGCGTGCGCCCCGGACGGCGCCCCCTCCCGCCCACGAGGACCAGCGACAGGAAGTGAGTGTGCGGGCGAGGCAGCCCGGGACCCGCCGGGGGCCGAGCCTCCAGCGCTGGGCCGTGCTGTCTCCAGGTCCCGGGGGCTCCGTGGTGGAGCGATGACACACGTGTGCATGTGGGAGCAGGGAGCGCTCAGCTGCCCGGGCAGTGGGGGCGGGAGGCCCCTCCGCCCGCCTCCCTGATAAGGGCTCTTAGGCTGTAATCCTCCTCAGGTTGACTTTGGGTTATTTTGAGCAAGAGATTAGAGGTGATTAGGATCCGCGTGCTGAGGCCACACTTCCAGGCCTGCGTCTCCCCCCCCCACACCGCCTCCCGGAGGCTGGAGCAGGAGCAGGAGCCAGCCTCTCATCAGCCTGGCCAGCCCCCGCCACACCAATCCCCCCCACCAGCCCCTCCCACCAGCCCCCCCACCAGCCCTCCCACACCAGCCCCCACACACCTACCCCCCAAACACCAGCCCCCCTCACCAGCCCCTCTCACCAGCCCCCCCACCAGCCCTCCCACACCAGCCCCCCAACACCAGCCCCCACACACCTACCCCCACAAACCAGCCCCCCCAAAACCAGCCCCCCACACACACCAGTCCCCCACACACCTACCCCCACAAACCAGCCCCCCACAAACCAGCCCCCCACACACCAGCCCCCACACACCTACCCCCACAAACCAGCCCCCCCAAAACCAGCCCCCCACACACACCAGCCCCCACACACCTACCCCCACAAACCAGCCCCCCCAAACCAGCCCCCCCCACACCAGCCCCCCAGCTGAGGCCTCAGGAGCCTGGGGGGCATACAGCCCAGTATCGCCAGGCTGTCGGCTCGGGGTGGCACGTGCTGGGGGAGACTGCATTGTGGGATGAGGCCTGAGCCCCCCAGAGGACGTAGCCAGGCCATGGGGGACCTGGCTGCCCGGAGCCATTTCCCACGGGGCCCAGAGGGGCCGTCCTGGTGAGAGTCACACGGCCACGGGGGCTCTCCAGGGGGCTCCCCCAGCCCCCCTTCTCTTTACGTCTGATCCTTCTTCACGTTTCCCCTCCCACGTTCCTCCGGTCACCCGTGCGGCCGCTGCAGACTGGCCATCAGGGACGCGCTCAGCTGGCAAACACCCATGTTAACAAGATACCACCGACTCCTCTGTCCGGAGGCAGTGCGGGCGGGCCGCCCCACAGCGGTCCCCGGGCCACGTCCCCACATCCCCCCTGCTGCCTGCAGCCCCGCCCCGTCCACAGTCCCATCCCCGCACGCGGCACCGGGGAGGGGAGGGGAGGGCAGAGGCAGCCGGAGGCCCGGGCTCAGAGGGGAGGGCGGGGGCGGGGACCACAGTCCCATCACCGCACCTGGCACCGGGGAGGGGAGGGCAGAGGTGGCCGGAGGCCCGGGCTCAGGGGGGAGGGCGGAGGTGGCCGGAGGCCCAGGCTCAGAGGGGAGGGCAGAGGTGGCATGGAGGCCCGGGCTCAGGGGGGAGGGCGGAGGTGGCCGGAGGCCCGGGCTCAGGGGGGAGGGCGGAGGTGGCATGGAGGCCCGGGCTCAGAGGGGAGGGCGGAGGTGGCCGGAGGCCCAGGCTCAGAGGGGAGGGCAGAGGCGGCCGGAGGCCCGGGCTCAGGGGGGAGGGTGGAGGTGGCTAGAGGCCGGGGCTCAGAGGGGAGGGCGGAGGCGGGGACCACAGTCCCATCACCGCACCCGGCACCGGGGAGGGGAGGGCAGAGGTGGCCGGAGGCCCGGGCTCAGGGGGGAGGGCGGAGGTGGCACAGAGGCCGGGGCTCAGGGGGGAGGGCGGAGGTGGCCGGAGGCCCGGGCTCAGGGGGGAGGGCGGAGGTGGCATCGGGGCCCGGGCTCAAGGGGTAGGGCAGAGTTGGGATGATGGCCCGGGCTCAGGGGGGAGGGCGGAGGTGGCATGGAGGCCCGGGCTCAGGGGGGAGGGCGGAGGTGGCCGGAGACCCGGGCTCAGAGGGGAGGGCAGAAGTGGCATGGAGACCCGGGCTCAGAGGGGAGGGCGGAGGTGGCCGGAGACCCGGGCTCAGAGGGGAGGGCGGAGGTGGCCGGAGACCCGGGCTCAGAGGGGAGGGCGGAGGTGGCCGGAGACCCGGGCTCAGAGGGGAGGGCGGAGGTGGCCGGAGACCCGGGCTCAGGGGGGAGGGCGGAGGTGGCCGGAGGCCCGGGCTCAGGGGGGAGGGCGGAGGTGGCTGGAGACCCGGGCTCAGGGGGGAGGGCAGAAGTGGCATGGAGGCCCGGGCTCAGGGGGGAGGGCAGAAGTGGCATGGAGACCCGGGCTCAGGGGGGAGGGCGGAGGTGGCCGGAGGCCCGGGCTCGGGGGAGGGCAGAAGTGGCATGGAGGCCCGGGCTCAGGGGGGAGGGCAGAAGTGGCATGGAGGCCCGGGCTCAGGGGGGAGGGCGGGGGCGGGGACCAGAGTCCGGCTGTCCCTGCGCCGTCCTGGGTGGCTGTCCGGCGGCCGCGGTGCCCTGGCCAGGCCTCAGGGGCAGGAGCCCGTCCCGGGCGGGTGGAATGGAGCAGCCTGTTCTCAGCCAGCATCAGACTGGGCGACTCAGCGGGCTGGACGCTGGGCCCCTGGGCGAGGGCTGCCGGCGGCTCCTGACCTCTCTCCTCATCCCTTTCTCGCTGCAGGGCCCGCTGGACGCCCAGGCCAATGGGGACGGAGGCCGCGGTGGCCACGGGACACGGCCGGCGGACGACGCGAGGTGCCCGGCCGTGAGGGGCGCGGGACCATGTGGCCCAGGGCAGGGCGCGCCTGAGTGCGGGCCCTCTCCCCCCGCCCTCCTCCGGGGCAGCTTCCCGGCCCCACCCCGTCCCCCTGGGCAGGCGGGGCGGCCCCCCCGAGCCATCCCCATGGCCCGGCGCCCGGGGGCTGCGCTGTGGGCGTGGGTGTGCCTGGCGGCCGCCACCATGCTGCACGCGGGCGGCCTGGCGCGCGCCGACTGCTGGCTGATCGAGGGCGACAAGGGCTTCGTGTGGCTGGCCATCTGCAGCCAGAACCAGCCGCCCTACGAGGCCATCCCCCAGCACATCAACAGCACCGTGGTGGACCTGCGGCTGAACGAGAACCGCATCCACAGCGTGCCGCAGGCCGCGCTCAGCCGCTTCGGCAACCTCACGTACCTCAACCTCACCAAGAACGAGATCGCCTACATCGAGGACGGCGCCTTCGCCGGGCAGCTCAACCTGCAGGTGCTGCAGCTCGGCTACAACCGGCTGCGCAGCCTCACGGAGGGCGTGCTGCGCGGGCTGGCCCGGCTCGAGTACCTGTACCTGCAGGCCAACCGCATCGAGGTGGTCGCGCCCGGCGCCTTCGGCGGCTGCCCCAACGTGCTCAACGTCGACCTGTCCATGAACCGCATCCAGCGTCTGCACGGCGCCACCTTCGCCGGCCTGGCCCGGCTCTCCGCCTGCGAGCTCTACAGCAACCCCTTCTTCTGCTCCTGCGAGCTGCTGGGCTTCCTGCGCTGGCTGGCCGCCTTCGCCAACGCCACGCAGACCCACGACCGCGTGCAGTGCGAGGCCCCGCCCCCCTACGCCGGCTACTTCCTGCTGGGCCGCGGCCACGGCCAGCGCGGCATTCTCGGCACGCTGCAGGCCGTGTGCACGGACGGCGCCTACGGGGCCGAGGACCCCCCGGCGCCCGGCCTCGGCCCGCCCCCGCCCCCGCCGCCCGAGCCCAGCGAGGCGCCCTGCGCCGCCGAGGACTGCTTCTCGGGCGACGGCACCACGCCGCTGGCCGCCCTGCCCACGCTGCCCCCCCGGGCCGAGGCGCGGCCGCTGCTCCGCGTCAAGCAGCTGACCGGGGACTCGGCCACGCTCATGGTGCAGCTGCCCAGCCCCTTCACGCGCGTGTACACGCTGGAGCACTTCCACCTCGGCCGGCCGTCCACCGTGTTCCGGCTGACCCGGCCGCTGCAGGAGGTGCGGCTGCCCGGCCTGGCCGTGCTCACCAACTACACCTACTGCGTGGTGTCCGCCAGCTCGGGGCAGCTGCACAACCACACCTGCCTCACGCTCTGCCTGCCGCCGCCGCCCCCGCCCAGCGCCGGGCCCCGCCCCGCCACGGCCACGCACTACATCATGACGGTGCTGGGCTGCCTGTTCGGCATGGTGCTGGTGCTGGGCGCCGTCTACTACGGCCTGCGCCGGCGCCGGCGCGGGGAGAAGCACCCGACGGCGGCCGCGGCCGGCGGCCTCAAGAAGACCATCCTGGAGCTCCGGTACGGGCCGGAGCCCGAGGCGCCCGGCCTGGCCCCGCCGCCCCAGGGCCCGCTGCTGGGCCCCGAGCCCCCGGCCCGCCTCCCCTTCGTGCCCCCGGCCGCCGGCGAGGCGGAGCCGTACAAGCCGGCGGAGAGCGAGACGCCCAAGGCCAGCAAGGGCAGCTACCTGGAGGTGCGCACCGGGGAGCCGCCCCGGCAGGGCTCGGCCACCGAGATCTCCACCATCACCAAGGAGGTGGACAAGGTCAACCAGATCATCAACAACTGCATCGACGCCCTCAAGGCCGAGGCCGCGGCCGAGCCCCAGCTGGTGCTGCTGGCCGAGCCGCTGGCCGGCAAGCACGGCTTCCTGTCGCCCGCGTACCAGGACCCCTTCGGCCACGGCCCGCAGCGCCACCACGGCGCCGAGGGCGCCCCGGGGGCCCCCCGCACCAGCACCTCCTCCAGCAGCTCCTCCCGCAGCCCCAGGGCCTTCGGCGCCGAGGCCGGCGCGCACAAGGCCGCGGCCCCCGAGGCCAAGTACATCGAGAAGAGCTCGCCGGCCGCCGACGCCATCCTCACCGTGACGCCCGAGGCCGCCGTGCTGCGGGCCGAGGCCGAGAAGGGCCGCCCGTACGGCGAGCACCGGCACTCCTACCCCGGCCCCCGCCCCGCGGAGCCGCCCTCGCCGCCGGCCACCCTGCCCCCCCAGGGCCCGAGCGGCCGCAAGGCGTCCATCCTGGAGCCGCTGACCCGGGCGCGGCCCCGCGACCCCGCCTACGCGCAGCTGTCGCCGCCGCAGTACCGCCACCTGCGCTACGCCGCCAGCCCCGAGCCCGCGGCCTCCTGCCGCGCCGCCCACAGCATCTGGGAGCGCCTGCGCCTGAGCCGCCGGCGGCGCAGGGACCGCCCGGAGTGCGTGGCGGCCGGGCACGCGCTGCGCAGGAAGGTGCAGTTCGCCAGGGACGAGGACCTGCACGACATCCTGGACTACTGGAAGGGCGTGTCCGCCCAGCACAAGTCCTGAGCGGACCGAGGGCGGGCCCGCAGCTCCTCCGCCCAGAGACTCTCGCGTGCCACGCACGCACACGTGTACAACCACACACGTGAGCACACACGCACACTCACACACACAATCACACCACACACATGCACACTCACACACACAATCACACCACACACATGCACACCCATACACACGCACAGTCACACACACATTCACACATGTATAACTCCACACGGGCACAATCATACACATATACAATCACATACACTCACACACATGCACAGTCACACACACATTCACACACATGCATAACTACACACAGGCACAACCATACACATACACAATCACACACTCACACACATGCACAGACACATTCACACACATGCATAACTCCACACGGGCACAATCATACACATACACAATCATGCAACTCACACACATGCACAATCAGACACACATTCACACACATGCATAACTCCACACGGGCACAATCATACACATACACAATCATGCAACTCACACACATGCACAGACACACATTCACACACATGCATAACTCCACACGGGCACAATCATACACATACACAATCATGCAACTCACACACATGCACAATCAGACACACATTCACACACATGCATAACTCCACACGGGCACAATCATACACATA
Organism: Nyctalus aviator; assembly: GCA_036971965.1. Classification (NCBI taxonomy): domain Eukaryota; kingdom Metazoa; phylum Chordata; class Mammalia; order Chiroptera; family Vespertilionidae; genus Nyctalus; species Nyctalus aviator. The sequence goes on along the minus strand of CM072927.1, from coordinate 96,195,907 downwards.
CACAATCACACACACACAAGATAGCAGGTGAAGCTGGGCCCCTACAGAGAAAGCAGGGAGAGGTGGACTTGCCCTGGACACTCATGGGGGGAGGGCCTGTCCACACACATGCACATGTGTGCACACACTGGCCGCATGCACACTCACTACAGTTCACACACGTAACACACATGTACACACACACTTGCACACGTGTACACACAGAACACACACAAGGGACTTCGGAAAACTGTGTCTTAGGGATGGGGGGTGGGGTGGGGCCTTCTTTTTCAGTATGTTTCCTCTTTTGATTCTTTCCTGACCTCTCTCTCTCTCTTTCCTGTTTCCTTTTTAAATAATAAAAGTAAAGTTCTCGTAAAAAAGACAACAGACATGGAGCCTGGCCCGGCCCCGCGTGCTCTGTCCGTGGTCGGGCGCTGTCTGCTCGTCTCCTGCCACCCGTGGATGCCACCGTGGGGGAAGTGCTGCGGCCGAGTGCCCTGGAGCTGGACCCGGGCCGGGAAGGGGCGCCTGTGGACATGGGGGAGGGGCAGGCAGGGTCCCAGCACCCCCCTGGCTGTCCCGCTGTACAGTGAAATACTTCTATATTTGCAACGCTGCTGTAAATGGAGAAAAGAAAGGCTATGTCTACTAAAAAATCCTGCAAAGAAAGACCGAGCGCTTCTGTGTGGGTTTTATTGTGAGTTCTTCTGTGTCTGGTTGACGGTGGTTTTACTGGTGCACGGGAGCCCGTGGGACAGGTGGGCGGGGGGAGGGGGGGGACCAGTGGGCAGGGAGACTGGTGGGTGGGGGGAGGGGGAATGGGGGGCAGGAGGGGGCAGAAGGGTGTGGGGACTGGTGAGCGGGGGAAGTGGTGGGGACACCGGTGGGCGGGGAGACCGGTGGGCGGGGGGGACAGTGGGCAGGGGGGGACAGGTGGGCGGGAGACTGGTGGGCAGGGAGAGGTCAATGGGGGGAAAAGGGGATGTATGTAATACTTTAAACAATAAAGAATTTAAAAAAATAAAAAGAACCAAGAAAAATCTCGAAAAGATCCCCCAATTTTATACCCAGAGGAACTAAGAAAAAGGAGCGAATGAGACCCCATGTTAATAGAAGGGCACATGTCAGAGTAGAAATAATGAAACAGAGACTCAAAGGCAATGAAGACCAATGAGACTAAAGCCTGGTTTTTAAAAAAATACACGTTTTTAAATTGATTTCAGACAGGAGGGGAGAGGGATAGAACCATCAGTGAAGAGAGAGAGTCACTGATTGGCTGCCTCCTGCACGCCCCACACTGGGGATCGAACCGGAAACCTGGGCTTGTGCCCGGGATCGAACCCTGACCTCCTGGTTCCTAGGTTGACACTCAGCCATGGAGCCACACTGACCAGGCAGGAGCTGCTTTTCAGAAAAGGTGCAATTGGTAACACGTTAGCTAGACTCTCCTAGGAAAAAAGGGGATGCAAATAAAAGATCAGGACTGAAAGCCATGTTGCAGCTGACACCACAGAAACACGAGGGTTAAGAGTCTGAACATTTCCTATCGACAAACAGCCCCAACCACCCGGGGCACCCTCCCCGCCCACAAGCTGGCACTGAGGACCCCCCCCACCACGGGCACCCCTCCCTGCCCTCAAGCTGGCACTGAGGGACCCCCCCCCACGGGCACCCCTCCCCGCCCACATCCCTGAGAGGAAACGGACACTCAGCACACAACCGAGCAGCCCACCCGTCCACTGAGTCTACACCCCGCCCCCTCCCTGACATCCACCACCAACCGTCCCCCCAAACCCGCCGTCAAACCCACCATATCCCCGCGACCCCCACTCCCCCCGACAGATGCCCTGCTCTGGAGCCAAACGCCCCCCCTCACAGACACCCTCCCCCTCACGGACACCCTCCCCCTCACGGACACCCTCCCCCTCACGGACACGCTCCCCCTCACGGACACCCTCCGCCTCTCGGACACCCTCCCCCTCACGGACACGCTCTCCCTCACGGACACTCTCCCCCTCACGGACACCCTCCCCGCCCACAAGCTGGCACTGAGGACACCCCCCCCCACGGACACCTCCCCCTCACGGACACCTGGCACTCACGGACACCCTCCCCCTCACGGGCACCCTCCCCCTCACGCACAAGCTGGCACTCACGGACCCCCTCCCCCTCACGGACACCCTCCCCCCACGGACACGCTCCCCTCACGGACACGCTCCCCTCACGCACACCCTCCCCTCACGGACACCCTCCCCCTCACGGACACCCTCCCCCTCACGGAACCCTCCCCTCACGGACACCCTCCCCCTCACGGACACCCTCCCCCTCACGCACACCCTCCCCCTCACGCACACCCTCCCCCTCACGCACACTCCCCCTCACGCACACCCTCCCCTCACGGACACCCTCCCCCTCACGGACACCTCCCCCTCACGGACACCCTCCCCCTCACGGAACCCTCCCCCTCACGGACACCCTCCCCCTCACGGACACCCTCCCCCTCACGGACACCCTCCCCCTCACGCACACCCTCCCCTCACGCACACCCTCCCCCTCACGGACACCCTCCCCCTCACGCACACGCTCCCCCTCACGCACACCCTCCCCCTCACGGACACCCTCCCCCTCACGGAACCCTCCCCCTCACGCACACCCTCCCCCTCACGGACACCCTCCCCCTCACGGACACCCTCCCCCTCACGGACACCCTCCCCCTCACGGAACCCTCCCCCTCACGCACACCCTCCCCCTCACGGACACCCTCCCCCTCACGGACACCCTCCCCCTCACGGACACCCTCCCCCTCACGGACACCCTCCCCCTCACGGACACCCTCCCCCTCACGGACACCCTCCCCCTCACGGACACCCTCCCCCTCACGGACACCCTCCCCCTCACGGACACCCTCCCCCTCACGGACACCCTCCCCCTCACGGACACCCTCCCCCTCACGGACACCTTCCCCCTCACGGACACCCTCCCCCTCACGGACACCCTCCCCCTCACGGACACCCTCCCCTCACGGACACCCTCCCCCTCACGGACACCCTCCCCTCACGGACACCCTCCCCCTCACGGACACCCTCCCCCTCACGGACACCCTCCCCCTCACGGACACCCTCCCCCTCACGGACACCCTCCCCCTCACGGACACCCTCCCCCTCACGGACACCCTCCCCCTCACGGACACCCTCCCCCTCACGGACACCCTCCCCCTCACGGACACCCTCCCCCTCACGGACACCCTCCCCCTCACGGACACCCTCCCCCTCACGGACACCCTCCCCCTCACGGACACCCTCCCCTCACGGACACCCTCCCCCTCACGGACACCCTCCCCCTCACGGACACCCTCCCCCTCACGGACACCCTCCCCCTCACGGACACCCTCCCCCTCACGGACACCTTCCCCCTCACGGACACCTTCCCCCCCACCGACACCCCCCCCCTCACCGACACCCTCCCCCTCACGGACACCCTCCCCCTCACGGACACCCTCCCCCTCACGGACACCTTCCCCCTCACGGACACCTCCCCCTCACGGACACCCTCCCCCTCACGGACACCCTCCCCCTCACGGACACCCTCCCCCTCACGGACACCCTCCCCCTCACGGACACCCTTCCCCCTCACGGACACCCTCCCCCTCACGGACACCCTCCCCCTCACGGACACCCTCCCCCTCACGGACACCTTCCCCCTCACGGACACCTTCCCCCTCACGGACACCCTCCCCCTCACGGACACCCTCCCCCTCACGGACACCCTCCCCCTCACGGACACCTTCCCCCTCACGGACACCCTCCCCCTCACGGACACCCTCCCCCTCACGGACACCCTCCCCCTCACGGACACCCTCCCCCTCACGGACACCTTCCCCCTCACGGAACCCTCCCCCTCACGGACACCCTCCCCCTCACGGACACCCTCCCCCTCACGGACACCCTCCCCCTCACGGACACCTTCCCCCTCACGGAACCCTCCCCCTCACGGACACCCTCCCCCTCACGGACACCCTCCCCCTCACGGACACCCTCCCCCTCACGGACACCCTCCCCCTCACGGACACCCTCCCCCTCACGGACACCCTCCCCCTCACGGACACCCTCCCCCTCACGGACACCCTCCCCCTCACGGACACCCTCCCCCTCACGGACACCCTTCCCCCTCACGGAACCCTCCCCCTCACGGACACCCTCCCCCTCACGGACACCCTCCCCCTCACGGACACGCTCCCCCTCACGGACACCTTCCCCCTCACGGAACCCTCCCCCTCACGGACACCTTCCCCCTCACGGACACCTTCCCCCTCACGGACACCCTCCCCCTCACGGACACCCTCCCCCTCACGGACACCCTCCCCCTCAGGACACGCCTCTCATAGACACGCCTCCTTACGGACACGCCTCCTCACGGACACGCTCCGCCCTCGGAGCATCCGTTTACACAGACCTCGCTGCCTAAATGGCTGTGTGGCTTCTGTTTGGATTCAAACCAAAACTTGAAAATAAGAGCCAATTAACCCCAGCGCTGGCAGCGGGAAGGGAGATATAAAAAGAGCAGAAACAAGTGAAATTGAAAAGAACAGAAAAAAACAGCAATAACAACACTGGTTCTTTGAAAAGGTCAATGACGTCCACGAACCTCCCTGCTAAAGGGGAGGAGCCAGGAGCCCAGAGCCCCGCCTCACAGGGAACCATCCTGACTCAGGCCCCAGGCGCAGCCAGGGACCAGGCTCAGCCAGGGACCCCGGCTCAGCCAGGGACCCCGGCTCAGCCAGGGACCCCGGCTCAGCCAGGGACCCCGGCTCAGCCTTTGAAGAGCGGTGTTCCCGGTGACTCAGCATTTCCCCGGATCATGGGGGGGAGGTGGGAGTGACCACTGCGTGACACCGTGTCCCCTCGCCCTGGGGCAGTGATGTCCTCTGAGTCTGAGCCACAGCGGCCACGTCCACGTGGAGGCGCTCCGGGCCTGGCCCTGCTCCCAGCGGTTCTGAGCATGAGGGCGCTGCTCCCCGCGGCGACTGATGGCTGCTCCTGCTCCTCAGGACCCAAGGCCGGTTCCCCCCAAATACGTACCACGCGCTCCACCAACCAGTCCCAGACCCTGTGACCCTCCTGCCATCCTCAGTGACCTGTGACCCTCCCGTGTCCTCAGTGACCTTCCTGTGGAGGCTGCAGTCCCACAGACAGCAGAGAGGGGGTGCACTCTGATGGCCACTAATGCTCAGCGACTCCACAGCCGCCGTCTGAGAACCCTGCCTGCAGCCAGGACCCCCCCTGTGCTGAGGGGACAGGCGCCCTCTGTGGCAGCAGCGTCTGGGACCTGGTCGTCCGCGCCCGGACCTCTCGGCCTTAATCACGGGGTGGCCTGGTGCCCGGGGGCTTGGTCACAGGGATGACCAGGGCCCCGTGGCTACCGGGCCACGGGCTTTCTGTCCCCGGAGTGGCGTGGTCTGCAGGCGGCCTGCACGTTGGGCCCACGTGGGGTGGAGTCGCCCTGGTCCCTGCGGGTAGGCGGCCCTTCTTCCTGCTCTGGGCCGGTTTCTACCTTTTTCTGTGTCGGCTCCTGCCCGGGTCCCGGACCTGACCCTGACTTGCCCAGAACACAGGGACGGGTGCCGCCTGTGGGACGCGTGCAGCCGGGTAGCACGGGCACCCACGGCTCTTGGCTCATTCCTCGTGGCTGCTCCCCACGGTGCCGCCTCCCCTGGCCAGCGAGGCCCGTGCCCCAGGCTCCGCCAGGCCCGTCTCCTCTCACCTGATGCGGGGCTAACTTGGCACCTCTGGCGGCGAGCGGGGAACGTGGGCACCTCCGTGCTGCTGGCATAACTCCTGACCCCTGACCTCATGCTGCCACGGAGACGGCAGGTGGCGGGGAGAAGGTGCGGCTCCCCCCAGCGTCCAGTGTTCAGCGCCTGAGTGGACGTGAAGGCCCCGCCCCCGAGTCAGGGACGCCCAGGGAAGGCCCGTGTCGCTGGCCGCCGCCTGGCGATTGGCCCCCACCCCCACCCGCGCAGAAGGGGTTAAGATGCGCCACCATGCAAATTAGATGCAATTAATCCTTTTCATCAGTTGCAAATATACCTTCTGAACCCTATTAAAACATGAATATGCAAATGCAGACCTTTTTAAATTCTCATTTTCAAGGACTTGGCATTGGGGTTTGATTAGTGAATTCCGTTAACAGCCTGTAAACCTGGCGCAAAATTCAATTTCCATTTCAAGTTTGAAAAAAAGCAGAGGAGAAACACGGCGGCTGCTGGTAATTGAGCTAATTACCCGGTCACTCTGAAGAGGCCGCCCTCCCGCCGAGCGGAGCCCGGGGCGGGGCCGAGGCCTGCCTGGAGGAGGCCCTGTCCGTCCATTCCCCAGATGCGGACACCGAGGCTCGGTGCACGCGGTGGCTGGGCAGAGCCAGCAGAGCGAGCCCCTCCTCCGGGCCCCCCACCGAGGTCTGTGCAGCTTCCTGGGCTAAACTCGGGGGAGGCGGGGGGGCTTCCCGGAGGAAGCAGAGGGGCGGCCCCCCTGGCTCTGCCACCGACTCCACGGACTCGGGAGACAGTCTCACGGCGACGTGACGGTGACCAGACCCTGGACTGTGAGGCTCCGAGCTGAGGGAGACGGGGGTGGGGAGGGGGTGTGGGGGCGTGGAGGCGGCTATCTGTGTGATGTGTGGACGGGGGCTCTGGAAACCCGTTACACTCATTTCACTGTGTCGCCTGTGGCGTGTGGCCCGGGCATTCCAGGTCACAGTGCGTGCCGTCGTTGCGGGATGAGCCGTGGGCGCAGCGGGCAGACACGGAGCAGTAGGAACGTCTGCCGCTCGCTGTGCACGTGACTGAAATGCACAGGAAGGAGCCCCGGGCGCCACGGTGCCCCAGGACCAGGGCGGGGTGGGGGCGGGACCCAGGGGTGGGAGGTGTCAGCTGGGCGGCCAGCACGAAGGTCCCGGGCGTCTTGACCGAGGATGCCCTCTCAGGTGCTGGGGCGGAGCCTGCAGCCTCACCTGCCGTCCTGCGTCCTTCTCCCCATGGTCACTGGGCCCAGGGGACCAAGGGCCCCCCATGACCTCACGTGTGGCTCAGTCTCCTCTTTCAAGATCCCGACTCCAGACACACCTGCTGGGGTGCTGGGGGCTCGGGTTTGGGGGACACAGTTGAGCTCACAGCGGAGGGCGGGTGAGTCGGGGGACGCTCCCGCGGGGGCCACAGTGTGTGGTCTGGGCCCCGCCCGCTCAAGGCGCACCAAGGAGCCCCGTTCTGGGAAACACCCATTAGACCAAAGACCGACCCCGCTGCTCGGCTGGAACAGGCCCGAGACCAGGCCGTGAGGGTGGGGCCCGCCCAGGGGAAAGGCTCACACACCTGACGTTTCTCACAGATGAAAAAATATACTTTATTGATGTCAGAGAGGACGAGAGAGGCGGGAGAGACAGAAACATCGACAATGGAAGAGCATCATGGACCGGCTGCATCCCACGTGACCCCTCGGGGGATGGAGCCCACAGTCCCTGCATGTGTCCGACCGGAATCGAACCCAGGACCCTTCATTCCACAGCCGGAGCTCTATCCACTGAGCACCCCGAGTGTTTGGAAATGACAAGACCCCCAAAGCACCGCGTCCATGGAGCGTCCCCAGATGGTTCAGCGAGGAGACGGAGCAGACAGGTCAGGCGGAGCTGGGCCTCCATCAGCTCTGGGGGCTGGGAGTGCGGGGAAGAGGGGGCAGGAGATGGGGTGCAGCCTGAGCCTCCCGGGTCCACACCTGCAGGCGACGCACCGGCTCGCTGCTCACACTCTGCCAGGGTCTGGGCTCCAGGTGGCAGCCGTGCCCCGGGCAGAGCCTCAGGCCCACGTGTGGCAGAGCCAGTGCGGGAGGCCCCGTGGCTGCTGCCATCCTGCAGGGCTGGGACAGTGGCTCCCTGTGACCCATGAGCGGCTGACAGGCCTGGTGCCTGCGTGTCCGTGAGGTGGCAGGCAGGGCTCGGTCCCATTGGGCTGCAGTCCACCCCCCAGGCTCCCAGCGGCCAGCCGCCCTCAGCTGAGCTGGGCAGGGCCCTCCTATGGGGCCATCCTCATGCAGGCAGCCCCGCCCAGGCCCCAGAGCCCGGCCCAGGACCGTGGGAGAGGGTGCCCGGAGGTGTGAGCTGGGAGCCAGGGCCCTGGCCTTGAGGTGGGAGGAAGAGGCCCAAGGTCACCGAGGGAGGAAGGCTGGACTGAGGCCACCGGCTTCTTCACGACGCCTGGGTTCTGGGGACGCCCAGCCAGCCTCTGCAGTGCAGAGGTGGGGGTGAGGGCCAGGCGGGTGTCAGACGTGTGCGCAGGGACGCCTTCCTCCGACGGCCAGGCGCCCGTGTCCCCGTCTCCCTGGCTGGGCCTGTGTGTGGGCCGCCCGGGAGCCGGGCAGGCAGGGCAGACACAGCGAGCAGGCGGGAGGCCAGGAGCCTGGCCCCAGTGGCGGCCACAGGCCCTGCAGGCTGCAGCGGGCGGGCTGAGCGGGTGCTGGGGCGCGGGGAGGGCCTCCCTGCAGGGGGTGTGGGCTCAGGGCGGCACTCACAGCGCAGCTTCCCTGCCAGGCGGGGCCCCATGTCCTCCGGGGGCTCAGCCCCATCATGTCCGTCCGCTTGTGGGGCAGCGGCAGCCCCGGGCTCCTGTGAGGCCCCCTCCCAACTCCGAGCCGGCGGCAGCGGGCAGGGCCGGGCAGCGGGCCGGCGCCCTAGGCCAGCGTCTGGCGGCTGAAGAGCTCGAGGGTGAGGGCGCTGAGGAAGGCGGGGATGCTGTCCTGGCGCAGCAGGTGCAGCTCGATGAGCTCGGGCACCGTCCGCGAGAACCCCGTCTCCAGCAGCTGCATCCCGGTGCCGCCGGGTCCCGTGGCCTGCGGCGAGAGGGCAGGGCGCCGTGAGCCGGGCGCCGCGGACGGCGAGGGGCGGCCACGGCGGCCTTCCCAGACTCCTGAGCGTCCTCTGGGCCGGGCGGATGGGCGGCCCAGCCGCTGAGCCGAGGCCTTCCCTGCAGGCGGGGGGCCGGGCCCCGCGGGGGTCTCACCCACGTGTCTGGAATCAGCTCCAACCAGGCGACGAGGGGACCGCAGAGTGAGCGCCAGGCAGGCCGCCTGCTCGGGGACCGCAGGCCGGGCTCAGGCCGGGCGTCGGCCGCGGGTGCAGGGCTCCTGAGCAGCCCCTGGGAACTGGGAGGCCCCTCTCTGACGCCAGGCCGGAGCCCCCCCACTGACCTCCGACCCCACGACCCCTCGTGGGAAGTCCTGTCAGGAGGGGGCTCCGGGGCTCCCTGTGCTGCCTCCCACGCAGCCCCTCGGGGAGCGGCTCTGCTCCGGGGCCTGTTCGTGCATTCGCCTTGTCACAGGCAACACAAACCATTTCTAAACAGAACGAGGGAAACCACTCTGACCTTTTCCCGAGAAAATCCTTCCATTTCTGCCTCCTGCTCTCGCTCTAATTCCCCCTAAATGTCAGAGGGCCGGCTCTACTCGGCTGGGACGTGGGGGCGCCGCCCAGGCTGGGGGCAGCCCCGCATCCTGAGGTGCTGGACTAAAGCCCAGCGATGGGCGCCCTCCCCGGGGCTGGGGCCCTGACCTGTGTGGTGACCTTCAGGTACCCTGGCTGACTGAGCAGTGGCGGTGGCCGGGCCGCGGTGCCATCTGTGCCCGTGTAGCTGCGGGAAGCGAGGCAGAGGCACCAGCCCTGCCCGGGAACGGGGGGCTGGGCTGGGGCAGGTGTGGGGTGGCAGGTGCCCAGGCCTGCCCTGCCCACCCACCCAGCCCACATCGAGGCGATCCATGATCCAAATCCCCACCCTGGGGGGCTGCACTCCCACAAGCTATGGCCGTGGCACTGGCCATCCGTCTGCCAGGCGTGCTCCCACACTGCCTTGCTCCTGCCGCCCGCTGCCCAGGTGCCTGGCACAGAAGCCAGCGCCCACCGAGGGGAAATGGCGCCCTGTCAGCTGCGTGACTGTGCTGACACGCCTGCCCACGTGTTCCCGTTACACGGGCTCCCGGGAGGTCGCCGCTGCTCTGCGGCCCATGGAGGGCGCACGGGGCGAGGACCTGATGCCACCACAGCCAGAGGCAAAAGAGAGAAAGGCAGGGGCCCAGCTGGCCTCACCCCGAGGGGCTGTGAGCGCGTACGAGGGTGCTGGGAGGCTCAGAGGAACTTAGGACGCAAAGCCGGTGCCACACTGAGGCTCAGAGGCCGCGCCCCGCCTTCCTGCCACCACCAGGGACCGGGGGCATGCCACCCTCCTCCCCCATGGAAGACCCCATCGTCGGGGCCGTGGTGGTGCCCGCCGTGAGCCGCAGGTGCTCCTGGCCGAGCCCGGCCCCACACTGCCCGCCCCGCCTTCCTGCCATCAGACCGTAAACCCACACCCCCAGCAGGTCAAACACACGGGCTCTCACATCAGCCTGAGGGACAGGCCACGCACACGGACAAAGGGGAGGCTGGTGGCCCCGTGGCCTCCTGGGAGCCCACGCCCTCACACACTGACCCAGCCTGGCCCGGCTCTCGGGGAACACGGAGGCCTCGCCCTCGGCAGTCACGCTCCCACAGGCTTTGGCCACGGGAGTGGGCTCGGGCCTGTCCCTGCACGGGCACCTCTCCTGGGCGCCGGAGCTGAGGGGCAGGAGGGCAGACTGGCTCAGGGCCAGAGCCGGAGGGAGGGCTCCATGTGGCCTCTGGGCCACGCTCTCCGGACAAGGTGTCGCGGCCACCTGGTGGGGGGGGGGGGGCGCAGGCGTGAGCAGGACGCACCGCCACGTGGCAGGAGGTCCTCCAGCTCCCAGCCCTCAGGGCCGAGCTCGGGAACAGCCGGGCCGGACCTAGCACCTGGGGGACGGGCCCGCCTCTGGGAACCTGGTCTCCAGTGCAGGCGGCGCCGAGGGAGCCTCGGAGTTAGGCACCCACAGGCTTCATAGCCGCTCGGACCCGGCGCTCAGGTGGTGTCGGCTCGGACAGCAGGCAGGCCTCTCCCCCTGCCCACGTGCCTCGAACCTCAGACCCAACGCGGGTCTCAGAACAGGCGGGAAGGGGCCCCCGCCCCTGCAGGGGTGGTCCTCTTGCCCAGGTGTCCCCCCCCCCCCCGCAGGCCCACCTTGAAGACCAGGCAGTCGTCCTGGCGCTCGGCGTACATGGAGGTCAGCCGGTACTGGCTCTCGCGCGTGATGTCCACCTGGTAGCCGGTGAGCGTGTAGCAGACCTTGCGGAACTCCTGTACCTTGGCCTGGAAGACCTCCTTCAGCCGCTGGTTCCTCAGCTCTGCGCTCTCCACCTGCTTCCTCAGCTCTGCGGGAGGTACAGCCACAGCCCCAGCCTCAACCCCAGCCTCAGCCCCGCCCCCGCCCCAGCCCCAGCCCCAGCCCCAGCCCCAGCCCCAGCCCAGCCTCAGCCCCAGCCCCAGCCTCAGCCCAGCCCCAGCCCCATCCCCATCCCCATCCCAGCCCCATCCCAGCCCCATCCCCAGCCCCAGCCCCAGCCCAGTCCCAGCCCCATCCCCATCCCCAGCCCCATCCCCATCCCAGCCCCATCCCAGCCCCAGCCCCAGCCCCATCCCAAGCCCCAGCCCAGCCCCAGCCCCAGCCCAGCCCCAGCCCCAGCCCCATCCCAAGCCCCAGCCCAGCCCCAGCCCCAGCCCCATCCCAAGCCCCAGCCCAGCCCCAGCCCCAGACCAGCCCCATCCCCAGCCCAGCCCCAGCCCCAGCCCCAGCCCCAGCCCCAGCCCCAGCCCCAGCCCCAGCCCCAGCCCCAGCCCCAGCCCCAGCCTCAGCGGGCCGGCGGGCGGGCAGCGCGGGCGTGGGCAGACCCCACAGGCAGCACGCCTGGATGCTCAGCCGCCCGGGGCCTGGCTGCCGTGGTGCCGGCTGTGACAGGCTGTGCCCGGCAGCAGTGAGGGAACAGGGACCGATGCCCGTCCCCCTGCCCAGCTTGGGTCCCACGCCGGGCCTGGCTCCTCCCACACAGCGGTTACCACGGGTCCACCCAAGGTGCCTCCCGCGTTAATACTGTGACTGTCCCCGCTAACAGGCGAGGCTGGCCATGGAACACACATGTCCCCGGCCTGGGCTGGGCCAGGGGAGCCCAGCTGGCTAGGCAGGGAGTCCTGCCCCCCTGTGGGCTGAGTCCCAGGACCCCATGTGGCGGGGACGGCAGTTCCCCAGGTTGAACCGCGGCCCACGGCGAGGCTGCCTCGTCGGCCCCCGCAGGTGGGGTCAGCCGCTGAGGAGCAGACACAATCAGGGCACTTCCTGGAGGGGTGGGGGCACGGGCCCGCATTCCAGGGAGAGAGGCCCACCGCCCCCTGGAGCCATCACGTGCCTCTGGCGGCCAGGGCTCACCGGCACGAAGCCACCTTCAGGGCGGCCGCCAGGCCCATGCCAGGCCCCGGGGGTGGGGGCAGAGAGAGCGGTGGGTGTGGGCTCTGCTTCCCAACAGCTGGCGGCAGGGCCAGCCCTCCTGGTGCGCACAGGGCCACGGGTTTACCATGTGGTCAGGCACACCCTGGCAGAGCTGTCCGAGCCGGGACCAGCCTCCCCACAGCCGAGGCCTCGCACGCTCTGGGCGCCAGGCTCCGAACACGCACCCAGGTCTCCACTGCCTGCTGCTCCGCGGGCAGCCTGGCCCCGGCCCGTCGGCTCCGCAGGAGGAGCCTGGTGCCAGGGCGCTGCTCGCCCACCCAGGACCCCGTGTCTGCAGAGAACCCCTCCGGCTGCGCGGTGTGCAGTCCCCAGCGGAGGCGGCGGCCGGGGCTGGCTCAGGTGTCTTGGGGAGAGGGACATTTGGTCATCGCTGCAGCTCGACCGCAAGGAAGCGCAGTGGCCACAGCTGGAGTGCGGCCTGATCCCGCCCCCTACCCTAACCCTAACCCCCCCTCCACCCCCCCAAGGGGCTCCAGTGCACCCTTGGAGCCAGGGAGCAGGACTCGGGGATGGGACCCTCCCGCCTCCGCAGGCGGCCGCGTGCTGCCTGAGGGCAGAACAGGGCTTGGAGGGGGTCAGCGCCCAGGTGACGTCTGGACATCTGGGGGAGGCCCCGGCCGGGGGGAGCTCAGGGAGGGCGGGCAGTAGCCGGCTCTGACCTCTGCCGTGTTCTCATAGACCAGTCGCTTACACAAACGTGGACAGGCAGCTCCCAGGCCACGTGGGTGAAGTGAGAGACAGACGGGCCTCGCCCTGGATGTGCCAGGACAGCCTCCTCCAGAGCTCAGGCCTCCTGGGCCCAGCGGCCACGGGCCAGACTCCCTGGTGGTGTGGCCGCTCCGTCGGACTCAGCGGCAGACAGAGCCAGTGGAGCACAGGCGGCCCCAGCTCTGCGGAAGGCTCTACGCCAGGCGTATCCCAGGCCCCTCGGGGCGGAGCCTTCCACTGGGCCGGCCGCCTGTGCTCTGGGCGGCGGGTGGTCAGCCCGGATCAGGTCCACCCTGGAGCCCTCGCTGAGGCCGCGCCCTGCCTGGCGGTCTCCCGTCCTCCTTTACCTGCTCTTTGGGTCCCGCCCTCCACCCACACTGGCCAGCATGCTGCCTGTGCCACACTCGCCCTCCTCTCCTGCCCCTCGCTGCACTGGGCCGGCCCCTGCAGCCCTCGGCTTGGCCCCTGCACATCCTGGCAAGGGACAGGGACAGGGAGGGAAGGGCCCGAAGGAGCAGCAGGCAGGGTTGAGGGCCGGGGTGGGGCCACACGGGAGCCGCTGCTCAACGTGAGGAGCTGGGTCTGGAGGGTGGACAGAGTCCCTGCACCTGGAGGCACCTGGGACCAGTCCGCGCCCGCCCGGTGGCTCGGTGCGGAGGCCGGGCCCAGGGGAAGAAGCCGGCACCCCGGGAATTGCGAATTCTGGGGGCACTGCTGGGCAGCTGGCGCTCCGGGCCACACGGGGCTGCCGGCTCTGCTCGGGCCCAGAGCTGGGCCGAGCTTCTACCCGGCCAGGGCTGAATTATTCATGCCTCATAACTCCTAAACTACTTCAGTTTTACATTTTTAAATATTTAATAATTAGGCATCAAACATTTATGCAATTTTGTTAGCAGCGGTGGGAGCCGGTGCTGCAGGATTGTGCCTGGTTTGCACCGGGCCTGGAGGAGGCAGACTGGGCTGGACAGAGGTCCCCGGGCACCACCAAGGAGAGCAGGATGGGCACTGGCCTCTGCTGGCTCCTCCCGCAGGTGGCCTTCCCGCCCCAGATCCAAACCCAGGGAGGGCCCGGTGGCGGCAGGCAGCGAGGGGCACATGGCCGGTCTGCCTGATCCCCGCTGCTGTGCGCTCAGGCAGGGGGCCTTTCCAGGAAAGGGCGGGCGGTGCCACCGGCCCAGCGGCTGGCTTCCCTGACGGGCACGGGCGGAGCCTCCCGTCGCCCGGGGTTCTCGCCTGAGCTGCCTGCAGCCCGCCCTGGGCCAGACTCCACATGAGCCCATGCCCCTGCTGGGCTGCAAATTGCACGTTTCACATCCGAGAGACACTCGCCCTGGAATTACACGCAGATGAGCGGCGTGTGCCTGGCGTGTGCGGGTGGCCCGGTGCGGCATTCACACGGGCGGGGCGTCTGTGATTAACGGCTCACCCAGCAGACAGCTGTCACCTTGCACAACAATGATCTGCGGAGACCAGCAATTACAGCCCCATCACGGGGTGGGAGGTCCTGGGCGACGGGCGGGCGCTGGTGCCGCATCCTATTCTCGGGGGCTCACCCCACTCAGAACGGAGGGAGCCAGAGCCCCGAGGATGGAGGTCCGTGAGCCCAACGTGCCAGGCTCCCAGCCAGCCCTTCGGGAGTGAGGGGCCGGCTGAGCCCGAGAGGAAGCCCCCACGCCCTCCCGGGGCCTCTGACAGTGCGGGACAGGCCCTGAGGTGGCGGCAAACCAGGCACCAGGGAGTGAGAGCAGGCACCGAGGCCATGCCGCCAGGAGGGCCTGTCCCGCAGGCCAGGGGCAGCCTGAGCCCTGCTGGAGGACCGGCCTGCACCGGGCCGCCAACAGGCTGGCCCCGGCCAGCTCCACGCGCCTGCGGCCCAAGTGAGGTGAACTCACGGCACACACCTCCTCGGACTCAGGGTCACTCCGCTCTCTGGCTTCCACGAGAGCGAGACGGGAATGCGCAGCCCTCGGCTGGCCCCCAGTCGTACTGAAACGCTCACCCACAATCCTGCTAACAACTCTGAGCCCCCGGCAGGAGCCAAGAGGCCGGCAGAGGCCACGCCGCTCACCCGCGGCCGCCTGTCCACCGGGGCGGAGGGCGGCGGTGTGGGGCCTGGTGTCCTCACACTTCCTCCAGGCCATGCTGTCGGGCCCCTCCTACAGGCTGCCTGAGCAGAGGCTGCAGCGCCCTCTGCCCCGTCCCCCGGGCACTGTGTGCAGTGACTCCGTGAGGTCACGTTCCTGGAGATGGCGCTGTCAGAGGCGGCGCCCTGGCTGGAGAGGGCAGCACGTGGGGCGCATGGTAGAAAGCGCTGTGGCCGCTGCGCGGAGGCCCCGCTGGGGAGATGCCCTGCCCCAGGGAGCATGGGTCTGCGTGGCGGGCGGCACGACACTGACGCACGGACTTGTTCCGGCCTGAGAAGCCTCGGCCGAGGGCTTCTCCATTGCAGCTCTGCAGGCCCGGCCTCCGGACCTGCTTGCCTTAGGACAGACGGACAGACGGACAGACAGGACAATAGACACCCAAGCCACCCGTGGCCGTCAGGCCAGGCGGGCCTACCTGCCACCTCCTTGGACGAGGGCAGACCCACGGCCTCCAGGTCGGCGGGCACGGGGCCGCCCCGCTCCAGGGCGCACACCAGCTTCTGCAGCCGCTCACACTCCTCCTGCAGCCGCGCCCGGTCCTGGCGGCGGCTCTGCTGCGCCTCGCGGGCGGGGTTGGCGCTCAGGTGCAGCACTTTGGTCTTGCTCTGGTCGTAGTCGCCCTGCGGGACACAGGGCTGTCAGCACGGCGTCCGGAGAACGCGGGAGAGGGCGCTGTCCACGCCAGACCAGGAGTGAGGCCAGGATCCTCCCGGGGGGGCGGACACCACACTGGCCATTTAGAGCCCCTTGGGGAGCCACGGTGCCCGCACTGACCTCGGGGGAGACAGGAGACGAGACCTCCCCACCCCCCGGAACAGTGTGGATGCTCGAGATCTGAGGCCCTTCTCTCAGCTCTGACCACCGGGGGCACGGGCATCTTCCAATCACTCTCCTGTGAACATCTGGACCGGCTTCTGCTCCCCGGCAGGCCACCCCCAGGCCACAAGTCACCCG
This sequence comes from Nyctalus aviator, assembly GCA_036971965.1. Lineage (NCBI taxonomy): Eukaryota > Metazoa > Chordata > Mammalia > Chiroptera > Vespertilionidae > Nyctalus > Nyctalus aviator. Next base: position 96,179,688 of record CM072927.1, on the reverse strand, counting down.
CCAGGAGCCGGTCCGGGTCTCGAGGATGCGGTGAGGACAACCCCGAGGCCCTGCCTGGCTAAGCACCCAGCGCCAGGCAAGGAAACACTGCCCCCTGGCTGTGCCCGGGGGAGGGCGTCTGCCGCCCTGGGCCGCTGTGCATACTGAGAGCCTGCTGGAGGGAAGACGCGAGGAGAATGAAGAAGCCGGTTACAGAGGCCTGTCCTCATGCATATTAATCAGCCACCGGCTCAGGCCCAAATCGGCCTCTCCAACAGGAAGGGGGGCAGGAGAGGGGGCAGGAGACGGGCGTACTGCCCGCCCAGGCCGCACGCTGACCTTGTCTCACCGCCGGTCCCTGGGCGCACTGCTGCCGGACAAGGCCCCGTGCTCCCCACACACGGACCAAGGCAGCAGCACGTGAGCGCCCCATGCCCGGAGGCTCGGGCGGCGGGCGCCGGGTCTAGTCTGGAAGTGGAAGCCGCCGGTCAGCATGTCACCACCGGGGCCGACCGTGGGGGAGCCCAGAGCCCGGCAGGACCCCTCCGTTCGCTGGGCTCGCCCAGATCCCCTCGACTAGAGGCTTCCGGCCATCGGAATGCCACGTGTGCCCGGGGCCAACCCTCCCACCCGGGAACGCAGGGCGAGGCTGCTCCCGGGCAGGAGCGGCCCCGAGGGGGCTGGTGGGTCGCAGCTCGGGTCAAACGCAGGGTGGGGCCCAGCGGAGGTGGTGGGCCGGGTGTGGCCACTGATGACTACGGTGAACCCCGGTTCAGCTGCCGATGCCCACAGGGCAGCAGCCACACGGGACTCGGCCCCGTGTGCTGGAGGGGGACGGGTGTTCACCGCCTGCGTGTCCTGACAGGGAGGCCGCCATCACCGTCCGTCCACCATCCCCACCTGTCACCCCACAGCGGCATGCACCCCGGGCTGCGGGAGGAGCTCCTGAGATCGCAGCCTCGCCCACTGCCTGTGCTGGTGAGCGCTGGCGGTCAGGGGGCAGAGGGGCACCTGGCTGGCCGAGGGCAGTGAGAGGGCCGAGTGGACAGGAGAGCAGCCCCCAGTGCCCGGCTGCCCTGCCCACTCACCACGGACACCTCACACTCACCCCGCTGTGCAGGCCGCCCTCTGTCTTCTCCAGAACTTTCCATCCTCCCCAACGGGATCTGTCAACCCGCCCCCATCTGGCCGCGCCCTCCACTTCCCTTCAGCGAACGTGGCTCCTCCAGGCCCTCCCTCGAGGGGAGCCAGGCAGCGTGTCCCTGTGGCTGAGGCACTGAGCGTCCTCGAGGCCCGGCCGGATCTCCTGTCAGTTTCCTTCCCGTGAAGCTGTCACGTCCCCGGTGGGATGGCCACGCCGCTCCCCCGTTTGCCGTGGTGGACCGGGCAGCGCCTGCCGGCTGGGGGTGGGGTGTGGGGGTGCGGGCAGCTGTTTGAGCCCCGCCTCCAGCCCCAGGAGGAGTGCTGGGTCGTGTGCTTCCAAGCAGCTTCAGCTGGTCTGCACCTGCGATGCCGGGAGCGGGGTGTGTGTGTGTGGGGGGGGGGGGGGCGGGGTCCTGAGACAGCGCTCTGAGCTCGCGCTCTGTCCACGGAACCTCTTCCCACGGAGAAGCTGTGGTCCTGCTCTGAGCCCCGAGCACCTCCCTCCGAGCCAGGGAGCAGACCAGGAGCAGGTCCTGTGGGCGCTGTTCCTCCCCGTCCTGGTGGCCTGCCGCCCACGTTCTGGTCCCTCCTGTCTCCCAGAACAGCTCCTGCAGGCTCGCCCTCCGCGGCACCCTCGCTGGCACCGTGCCGCACAGTGGAGCCTGGTCATGGGCTGCCTCACGGAGGGGCAGGGCTGGCGGGCACAGTCGGGGCCCCCGCAGGGACCAGAGGAGCCGAGCCCCAGGGTCCTTACCTAGAAATGACCATATGTCTAACATCTAACTGTCCATCTAATGCTTTGCGAGGACATGTGAACCCGGCTCAGCTGCCAGTGCCCACAGGGCAGCAGCCACACGGGACTCGGGAAGGAGGCCGGTGGGGGCTGAGGCGTGGGGAGCAGCGCCCGGGGCCGGTGGTGGCACCGTGCTGGGCCTCGTGCTTTCTGGGTCTGAGTCCAGCCAGAGGCAGAGGGGCTACACTGTCCCCCGAGAGTCGAAGAGAAAGACCCCAAGACCCCAAGGTGGCCCTGGGGATGCCTTGCAGCCTCCCCTGCCAGTGGGGGCCGGGCCAGTGGCGGGTGTGAGGCCACAATGAGCCGCTGGGCCCGGGAGATGAGATGGGGCTTAATATGCAGGACACGTCCCTCTCCTCATAAAACCCCCAGAAATCAGCGCTGCGGGCCGTCTCCGCAGACGCACACCAGCGCGCTGGCTGGTTCAGTCCCGGCGTCAATAAACATGAGCCGCCTGTGCCACGGGTGGGAGCTCAGGCCTTTTCCTTCATTAGCGTCCTGTCTCACATCCCTCCCTCGGGAGGAAAGGCCCAGGGGGCAGGCGGGCCGGAGGGCAGGCAGGTCGGGGGCAGGGGGCAGGCAGGTTGGGGGGGCAGGCCAGGGGGCAGGCAGGCCAGGGGGCAGGCAGGCCAGGGGGCAGGCAGGTTGGGGGGGCAGGCAGGCTGGGGGAGGCAGGCAGGCGGGGGAGGGGGGGAGGCAGGCAGCCAGGGGGCAGGCAGGCTGGGGGGCAGGCAGGTTGGGGGGGCAGGCAGGCTGGGGGAGGCAGGCAGGCCAGGGGGCAGGCAGGCTGGGGGAGGCAGGCAGGCCAGGGGGCAGGCAGGTTGGGGGGGCAGGCAGGCTGGGGGGCAGGCAGGCTGGGGGGCAGGCAGGCTGGGGGGCAGGCAGGCCCTGGGGGGCAGGCAGGCTGGGGGGCAGGCAGGCTGGGGGGCAGGCAGGCTGGGGGGCAGGCAGGCTGGGGGGCAGGCAGGCTGGGGGCAGGCAGGCTGGGGGGCAGGCAGTCCAGGGGCAGACAGGTTGGGGGGAAGGCAGGCTGGGGGGCAGGCCCTGGTGGACCCGAGACCCCATGGGTCCTCGGAGGCTGGGGCAGCCAGGACACAGCCGGGCAGAGCATGCACCTCAGGGCATAAGCAGCCAGGCCTGGCACCAGGAGGTAGGCTGCCACCCCTGCCTGTGGAGCCCAGAATCTACGCGTGCGTACAGGGTGTGTCCTGTCCCAGTGGCACGGAGTCCCGGCACTCGGGCAGGTACACGCGACACGGTGGGTAGGCAGAGCCAACAGCCAACACTGACGCCCATTTTCACGTTTCATGAAATCGAGCAAAACTAAAGCTGAGGGGCTATGTTGGTGCTGACGCCCATGTGATATAGTCAAGAGCTGCTGGGAAGCCCTGCAGGTCCCTGGGGGCAGACGGGACATCATACACGGAGCACTGCAGGCACCAGTGAGAACCACCCCGAACTGGGCCGCTCGGAGACACGCGAATGAAGGGAAGACAGAAAACTGACCCAGAGCCACACAGGCTGGCGAGGAGGACAGAGGCTTCCACCAGAGGTGTGGGTGACGAGGAAGAGTCTCCAGAGAACAGATGAGGTCATTCAGACCCTCAACATCAAAGCCACAGGCAGGCTCCCAGTCAGACAGACTGGAATGTACGGAAGGACGAAGAAACTGCCTTGGGGGCGGGTGGGGGCGGGTGGGAGCAGGTGGGAGCAGGTATGGGCAGGTGGGGCAGGTGTGGGCAGGTAGGGGGCAGGTGGGGACAGGTGTGGGTACGGATGGGGGCGGGAGGGGGCAGGTGAGGGTGGGTGGGAGCAGGTAGGAGCAGGTGGGGCAAGGGTGGGGACGGATGGGGGCAGGTGGGAGCAGGTAGGGGCAGGTGGGGACAGGTGTGGGGACGGATGGGGGGGGGGGGTGGGAGCAGGTAGGGGCAGGTGTGGGGACGGATGGGGGCAGGTGGGAGCAGGTAGGGGCAGGTGGGGCAGGTGTGGGCAGGTAGGGGGCAGGTGGGGACAGGTGTGGGGACGGATGGGGGTGGGTGGGGGCAGGTGGGGGTGGGTGGGAGCAGGTAGGGGCAGGTGGGGTAGGTGTGGGGACGGATGGGGGCAGGGAGGGGCGGGTGGGGGCAGGTGTGGGCAGGTGGTGGTGGGAGAGCTGGTGTTCAAAGGCTGACAAGCTTGCCCTGAGCGGCGGCTGGGTGACATGGGGGCCCTGCCTCACAGCATGCTGGGAAGAGGGCACTGAGGGGAGCGGAGCAGTGATCCCCCACCCCTCTCGGCGTACTGGGAGGGAAGGGGCGGAGGCGGCGTCTGTGGTTAGAGGCGCTTCCTGCTGGTGAGGCAGGGGCAGGAGTGGCCCGGACTGAGCGCTGCTCACAGGGAGCCCAGCAATCTTCTACCCACTCCGTTCCCCAGGGCTGCGTTCATGTAACGTGTCGGGGGCTGCGGTCTGGGCCCCTTCCTGCGTGCCCAGAGGCCGGCCAGGGCGGGCAGGCCTCCACGGAAACAGGCTCCCATGCCCACCACCCACCACCCACCTCCTGCCCAGAGCGTGGCTGGCAGCCCTGGGCCAGGCTGGGCTCAACCCTGGGATGACTTCTGCTTAATTACACGCGTGCCGACAGGGCAGGGTACAGATGTTTGCAATTTGCTTTAAGATGCATCAAAAAAGTTGAAGAGGATGCGTGGATGGGTGGAGGGGAGAGAAGTGGGTGGGGGAGAGGGGAGAGGAGGATGGGAGAGAGCGGGTGAGAGTGGGCGAGAGAGGGGGATGGGAGAGACAGGGGATGGGAGTGACAGGGGATGGGGGAGGGTCGGGAGAGACAGGGATGGGGAGAGATGGGGAGAGGGGGATGGGAGAGGGGGAGGGGGAAGGAGGGGCATGGGGAGGTGGAGGAGTCACAAAGTGGCCACAGGAAGGTCTGATGGGCTGGATGTGGCTAAGTGGGTTCACGTGAAACCTTTAACTGCCGGCGAGAGTGTTCAGGAGCCGCTGGGGAGACCCGCACGCTGCACACGGCCCGGCCCCGCACAGCCCGGAGCGCGCAGGCTCAGAGCCTTGCCCACGGGGGGCGCTTGGCCTCTGACATCTCGGGAGCTCCCCGGCCTGTGGCCTGGACGGCCCTCCATCGTGGCTCATGAGAAACAAATGTATACGTATGCCACCCTCCGGCCGGAGGCGGCCTGTCTGGGAGCGGTCGCCTGTGCTCGGAACGCGGGGCTGACCCTCCCGGGCGGGGCACAGCCGTTCCCTCGGTTCTGGGAGACCGCGGCCGGTCACCCTCCAAGCCACGGGCCAAGATGCTAGGCCAGAGGACAGGCCGGCAAGGCGGGTGGCGTGCGGGTGCGGGTGCGGGTGGGGAGGGCACGCGCTCCCCACTGTTCCCTCACGTTCAGTCTGCTGCCCACGCCGGTGTAGGCACAGCGAGGACCCCACTGCCTCTGGCCCACGGCTCCCGACACTTGCACTTGCTCACAGGTCTTTGAGGACATGTTTAAACCCCATTCTGCCTCTAAAAAGGGGTGCCTGAGTCCTGGCCAGTGTGGCCCAGTGGGTAGAACACTGGCCTTCCAACTGAGGATCCCAGGTTTGATTCCCGGTCAGGGCACATGCCCAGGTTTTGGGCTCGATCCCCAGTCGGGGGTGTGCAGGAGGCAGCCAATCAGTGATTCTCTCTCATCCTCAATGTCTTTCTGTCTGTCTGTCTCTCCCTCTCTGAAACCAATAAAAATATATTTAAATAAATAACTAAAAGGGGTGTCTGAGTTAGTCAGTGGAGGGTTGGCTAACTGGGCCTCAGACTCCCCACCTCTAAATGGGTCCCCAAGTTCCTGAAGGAGCCACGTCAGAAGTGCACACAGGCCACCCCAGGGAGCCTGCACCTCAGGAGGCCCCCAGCCCGGCGCAGGCCCGCTTGAGCACCCCACTCCGAGCCGTAAGGAGCGCCGCCCCTCCAGCCCCCCTGCTGGGAGCGGATTCCCAGCAGCTCCGACTGGGAGCCGCTGCGGCCCAGGCTCCCAATCACGGCAGCCGCAGCTGAGCTTAATCAATCTTCCTTGAAGCGGCCCACCCCCAAGCTCCTGCAGAGGGGGAGGGGCTCGCACAGGACACGGGAGCAGCAGGCTGCCACTCGGCGGACACACGCCAGGCGAGCTGAACGCTGGGGCCCCTCCCCGCCTCTCCACCTCACGCCACGGCCACGGCCACGGCGACCGACAGTAGTTGTGCAGCAGGGCAGAGGGGCGAGGGGCTCCCGCCTGCAGAGCTGCGGCCAGGAGCTGGGAGGGCGTCCGCGCTCTCCTGCTGCCCCCGGGCCGGGGCAGAGGGGAGAAGAGGTCTGGTCCTCTCGGTGGAAAAGGCAGAAGTGGCAACCGATGGACGTGAGCGCTTACCAAGCCTCGACCGTGCCGGGCGCGGTGGGCACGGGCGGCGTCGCTTCCCTGACTTAAAAGGACACACTGCGGGCTCAGGGGGCAAAGCCATGGCCGCCTGCAGCCACCAGCTGGGGGCCGAGGCCCAGCTCACACCTGCGGCCTCAGAGGCTGGACCCGCCGTGAATTGCCCCCCCTCCAGGTCCCCCGTCCCCCTGCACGCCATCCCGCCACCAGGACTCGCCCTGAGCCAGACGTGAGGTTTCCTTGTCCTGCCACCACCAGAAAGGCCGTGCCCACCTGAGTGCTGGCCTCTGCCCCTCTGCCCCGCTCAGTTCCTGCCGGCGAGCGCCTGGGACCCGGGGCAGGACTCACTGACCTCGGGGCCCGCGGCAACCGCAGGATGGAAAAGCCAGAACCGCCCCTGGCGCCTCTGACCGCACCACTGCCGCTGGGCTCCCCCCCTGCCAGCAGCCGCTCCCGAGCGAGGCCGCGGCCCACCGGTGTCTGAGCTACAGGCCGCGCTCCCTGCGCCCGCTCCCTCACAGCTATCACCCCCGCGTCTCCAGGAAGGGGCCGTGGAAACGGGATGGGTTTGCCTCGAGTAGGCATCCTGATAAAAACCGAGGGCCTGCCCAGACCCCGGTGGCGGTAGCAGGACGGTGCACACGGGGACAGAGACAAAAGCAGCGAAGCCGCACGATGTGGACAGCAGGCCACCCTCCCACTGCCGGGCGGGCTCAGCGAGCCACACCGCGACCCTCCCTTGGCGTGGACACACGACAGGCAGGTCAGCCCGTGGGCAGGCATCCTCTCGGGCCTGGGACACGTGCTCCCGGCGAGCGGGCGGTGCGTGCCCAGAGCAGGTCTGAGCCAGAGGAGGGGCGGTGGGGCAGGGACGCGGGCGGCCTGGCTCCGGCGGGCTCACCTGCAGGGTGAGGTGCTCCAGCTGCGCCTCCAGCCTCCGCTTGTCCTCCTCCAGGCGGCTGCGCTCCCCTTCCAGCTCCTCCACCTTCACCCTGCGGGGAGAGGCCGTGACACCGCCGCCCTTGGGGGAGCGGTCACGAGAGAGACCCCAAGTTCTGTTCCCAGATACACAGCCGTGAGACTGAGTCCACGGAGGACGCTGACAACCCTGTAGAGGCCCAGGCAGAGGCTGGCGCTGCACCACGGCCTCGTTCCCATGGAGAAGCCCTGGCGGGAGGGAGTCCCAGGCCACACTGGGCGGAGGCGGGACCGGTGGCGCCAGGTGAGGGGGCTGCGGAGGACCCGGTCCCAGCAACGAGGCGGTTGCGGCCCACAGGCTGAGAACTGCTGTTCTCTCTTTTTCAACATCCTGTAGTTTTCTAAGTACAGGTCTTTGGCTCCTTGGTTAAGTTTATTTCTAAGTATCATTATTATTATTTTTTTGCAATGGTAAATGGGATTGTTTAGTTTCTCTTTCTGACAATTCATTATTGGTGTATAAAAAGCCATCGATTTTGGGATGTTGATTTTGTATCCTGCCACATTGCCAAATTCATTTAATAAATCTAGTAGGTTTTTGGTGGAGTCTTTAGGGTTTTCTATGTACAATATCATGCCATCTGTGAATAATGAGAGTTTTACTTCTTTCCAATTTGGCTGCCTTTTATTTCTTCTTCTTGTTGGATTAGAGACTTAAATGTAAAATGTTAAAACTTTCAGAAAAAACCCAGGTGAAAATCTTTGATACTTAGGGCCAGGCAAGGATTTTTCAGACACGGCATCTAAAAAAAGGCGTTCCACTGAAATGACTAATTTGACTTGACCAAAACTAGGAACTTCTGTTGCATTAAAGACACTGATAGGAGGGAAAGACAAGCTAGGGACTGAGGGCCAGTAAGTGCTGACCAGACTGGCACATGGAAATGCCTAGAACATAAAGAACTTGCCAAAAGGAAGAAGGAGCTGGTGACAGATCTGAAGGGCGCACGAGGAGAATGCACAGAGGACGGAGCGGCCAGCAGAGTCCAGCGTTGGCTGCGGCGAGAAGTAGGCGATGCCAAGACAAGGCCTGGCACCCCCAGGGCCCGCCCGGAGGAGACAGAGGACCAAAACCTCTCTTCTGTCCCCACCCACCTCTCACAGGCTTACGCTCCACACAGGCTTACGCACGGCCTTGGAGTGGCGCCCGGCCCTCCCGGAGCGTGGGCGCTGAAGCCACGCCGCCGGCTCCGTGGCACAGCCACTGCTGGCACAGCGCCCACAGCAAGCAGAGCCGTCAGCAGCGGGCGGTCCCCGCAGGCCCGGGCTTCCTCTGCGCACTGCACACGGCCCGTGACCTCACTGGTGCTAAGCCCGCATGGGAGAACAGGAGAGGAGCAGTCCCCAATGTCCCGTTGGCCCCACATGGCTCTCCCGGGAAACACCGACCATCCCCTGGGCCAGATCCTCAGCCCTGCTCTCCACTCTACGGGTGACAGAGTCCCGCCCCTCAGCAACTAGTGGGTGATGTTGGAAGTCGGAACCAAAACTCAATAAACATTGGATGAGGTTCAAAGTAAGTCCCACCCCTCAATTACCATTGGGTGAGGTTGGCAGTGGGACCCGCCACTAAACAACCATTGGGTGAGGTACAAGGTGGGTCCCACCCCTAAACAGCCATTGGGTGAAGTTGGAAGTAGGTCCACAAGGCAGGGCACAAATTAATTACAGAAAGATCTCTCTGAACAACCCACACCTTTAGACCCAGCCCTTTTGAGTGGTCTCGCCTCCTCCTCCCTGCTCATGCCCATTCTACCCTCAAGGACCCGGGGCAATTGTGTCACCCTAAGCACTTCCTCCCCCTCTTTCATCCTCCCATTACCAGGAGGCACTCAGACTGTGGGATGGAAACCACAGCAGGTGTACAGCACAGACCCTGGCAGACACCCCAGGATCCTGGAGACCAAGGCCAACATCACCAGGGATCCACGGATACATCGTGTTGGTACCACGTGCCCTGACTGTGCAATGAGCATGCCCCACACACCCTGCGGTGCTCTTCCCTAAACCCCAGTCTGTTATGAGGAAAACATCAGAGAATCCTTCAAAACACAGGACCAGCACGGTGCCGCCAGACACGGCCCAGGGCGGCCCTGAGAGGGGGCGGCTGAGAAGCTTGGAAAGGACAGACAAGAGAAGAAAGCTGGGTCTCGGTGGGATGCTGCTTCCTGAGAGACAGGACCCAAGCTCACAAGCCGAGGCTTTATTTTAGCAGATGCCAGGAGGGAAAGTAAGGACTTGGTCAAGATGTCTACAGCTTTCTCAAGGGTTCCCATCCTATTCCATCACATGCACCTGAACAAGCCTGGGTTACCTGCAGCCTATATCACTCAGGCACGTGGGGCCACGTGTTCGGACCATGGGTAAAAGCTTACAACTCCAGCTGCTGGATAGAATTGTGCTGAGAGGCTCCGCCTTCCAAGCTGGGTCCTCTCTTGAGTCCCGGCCTTGAACCTGTCCACAGGCTGTAGCCCCTCTCCACACAGCACCCTCCGAGCCCGTCAAGGTCATTACAAACAAGGACGCCTGGGAGACACTGCACAGGCGGGGCTAAACGCAGGGCGGGGTTCTGGGTAGATCCTCCAGCAGAAGAAGGCTCTTAGTGAAAGGCTAGGGAAACAGGTCTGCAGTCCAGTTCAAGCAGGGCACCAGCGCTCACTTGTTAGCTGTGTCGGCGCCGGTTATGGAAGCAGTGAACAACGGGAGACTAGCTATGCAGGCCTGTGCGCAGGAGCCCTGTACTCACTATGCAATTGTGGGGGGAAATCTAGAATCATTCCAAAACAAAACATTTATTTTTAAAAATGTAATGAACAGCTCTGGCCAATTATGTTTGGTGGTAAGAGCATCAGCCCAAGGACTGGTTTGTGGGTCCCTCCCCTCAACCACCATTGGGTGAGGGTGGAGGTGGGTCTCATCTCTCAAAAACAATTGGGTGAGATTGGAATTGGGTTCTGACCCTCAACAACCAATGAATGATGTTTTAAGTGGATTCCGCCACTCAACAACCATTGGGTGAGACTGCCAGTGGGTCCCTACCTCACCCAATGGTAGTTGGTGGGCGTGACCCTCAACTACCATCGGGTAAGGTAGGGAGTGGGTCCCACCCCTCAATTACCATTGGGTGAAGCATTGAGGTGGGTCACGCCCCTCAACTACCATTGGGTGAGGTAGGGAGTGGGTCCCACCCTTTAACTACCATTGGGTGAGGTAGGGAGTGAGTCTCGCCCCTCAGCAACCATTCGGTGATGTTGGAAGTGGGACCCACATCTCAATATCCATTGGGTCAGGTTCAAAGTAAGTCCCACCCCTCAACAACCATTGGGTGAAATAGAAAGTGGGTCCCGCCCCTCAACTACCATTGGGTGAGGTTGGCAGTGGGACCTGCCCCTGAACTACCATTGGGTGAGGTTGGCAGTGGGATGGCGGCTCCGGGCAGCAGGAGCGGTCTGCTCCAGCTGAGTCTTCAGTGCTGCCATTGTCTTCAGTCCCCGCTCTTCCTGAAAGGAGCGGTTTCGTCCATACATGTGACTGGGACAGATCCGTGCACTGTGTTATACAGCCAACGTGACTTCTACACAGATCCATGTGTATGCGTGTGCACGCGTGTGCATGTGGGTGTCCATGTGTGTGCATGGCAATGGCACCACCTGTGTGTCCTTCCAGAACCTCTCCCCACACGAGGTGGCAGCAGCAGGGGGAGGGGTGGCATAAAGGCCCAAGGCCCCCACACAGCATAGGAGGGGGGATGGAGCAGGAAGGCTGGGCTGTGGGGGCACCCTCCTCAGGGTGTCAGCACCCCTCCCCCAAACCAGAAAGGCTGCCTCTCAGGCCCATGTGGCTTCGCGGGAAAGACCCAGCACAGCCTGGACTGGCTCGAGTCACCGGGCCCACACAATCGTCCACTGGTGACGGGACAGAGGCATTTTCCGCGATGGGCGGGCCCTCGAGCGGGAGGGCGGGCAGCCGCCTGGGAGGCGGGCCCAGAGCGGGACTCTGTGAAGAGGGTGCTGGAAGCCGGGCACCTGGTGGGTTTGGACGAGACGGATGTGGACACATGAACGGGCCGCAGGGGTGAACCTGGCCAGGAAGGAGGGGCCCCTGCACGCCCTGCCGGGCCGGGGTCCTGTCCGTGTGCTGGGGCCCTCCCAGGGCCTGTCCTCAGCCTGCTGCCAGGGCTCAGGGAGCCCCAAATGGGACGGCAGGCACGCAGCCACACCCACTCCAGCCCCCACGGGCAGAGCGTGTCACAGACGTGGCCTGATTTCTGTTGAGCCAGTGGCCTCCCACAGCTCATTCTCACCCAGCGCGTCAGGATGCTGATGATAAAGCCTTTATCTCAGATTTTACAAAATAAGCAAAAACGACTAAGTCCAAAGCGTGCCAGCCCACACACGCTGGCTGCGCGCCTGGCCGTGCTCAGGTCCACGCAGGCGCGACTGTCTGAGTGGCCGGCGGTGGCAGCATGGGCCAGGCTCCCAGGCGGCTCCCGGGAGGAGGCACCACCCTGCCCACTGGGGCCAGGGTTCAACCTGAAGCTCATGACCCTTCGGCTGAGGGCTGGCGCTCTAACCACTGAGCCCTGGCCAGGGCTGTGCTTACTCTGCACTCTGCACCCAGAGAGTGTGGGGGACAGTGTCAATGTGCCCATCGGGGGACCCAAGGAGCTGGGAGCAGGCGGTCGGCACGGCCCCCGGAAAGCCTTCCTAAGGACGAGCTGTGGTCCAGGGGGGGAAGGGCCGGGAAGGCCTGCAGCGCCCCCTCCTGACACGCGGTGTGCATGGCAATGGTGTGGCCAAGGGGCAGCCCGCGGCCACACACAGGGGAGCGTGTCTGGGTGGCTGCTGCTCTGCGAGCGAATCTCCCTGAAACGGGGAGTGCAGCCCCGCCGCCCTGGAGGCCACACGAGGCAGAGGGCCCTGCTGGCCACAGACCGGCCCCGAGGGCGGTGCGGCAAGCCCAGCGCTCTGAGCCGGGGCACCGAGCCGCCCGGTCAGTGCCCGCCAGAGGGAGGCGGGAAAGGCCCACCGTGGGCGTGTCTGTGCAGAGGAGCTGAGTGCAGGGGCGGGGGCGGAGAGGACAGAGTCCCGGGCGGAGAGGACAGAGTCTCTGGGCGGAGAGGACAGAGTCCCCGGGCAGAGAGGACAGAGTCCCCGGGCGGAGAGGACAGTCCCCGGGCGGAGAGGACAGAGTCTCGGGTGGAGAGGGTAGTGTCCCGGGCGGAGAGGACAGAGTCCCGGGCGGAGAGGACAGAGTCTCCGGGCGGAGAGGACAGAGTCCCGGGCGGAGAGGACAGAGTCCCCGGGCGGAGAGGACAGAGTCCCCGGGTGGAGAGGACAGAGTCCCCGGGCAGAGAGGACAGAGTCCCCGGGCGGAGAGGACAGAGTCCCGGGCGGAGAGGACAGAGTCCCGGGCGGAGAGGACAGAGTCCCGGGCGGAGAGGACAGAGTCCCGGGCGGAGAGGACAGAGTCCCGGGCGGAGAGGACAGAGTCCCCGGGCAGAGAGGACAGAGTCCCCGGGCAGAGAGGACAGAGTTCCCGGGCTGTGGGACAGGGAGCGGGCGGGCGGGCAGGCCGTACCTGAGTTCGCTCGCCTCCTCCCGGGACAGCAGGACGCTCTGCTCAGCGGGGCCCGCCTGGGCCTGCAGCACCTTCAGCTCCATCTCCAGCTGCGGAAACAGCACAGGCTCAGCCGGGACCGCTTCCAGAGAGGCTCTGGAAGCACCCACCTCCTAGTCACCAATCTAAAGCAGCCTTAAAGACGGCCTCATATGCCAAAGCCGGTGTGGCTCAATGGGTAAAGCATCGGCCTGCGGACTAAAGGGTCCCGGGTTTGATTCCGGTCAAGGGCATGTACTGTGGTTGTGGGCACATCCCTGATGGGGGGTGTGCAGGAGGCAGCTGATCAATGCTTCTCTCTCATCGATGTTTCTAACTCTCTATCCCTCTCTCTTCCTCTCTGCAATAAATCGATAAAATATATTTAAAAAAGACGGCCGCTTGTACAAGGAGGAAACCCTTTCCTTCCTGGTGTGGCTCAGCGGACTGAAGGGATTCTGGCCACGGGCATGTACCCTGGTTGTGGGCACATCCCCAGTGGGGATGTGCAGGAAGCAGCTGATTAGTGTTTCTAACTATCTCTCTCCCCTCCTCTCTGTAAAAACATCAATAAAACATATATATATATTTTTAAAAGGAGGAAACCAATAGGGTTTACAGAGACTGCTGGGAGCTGAGCATGAGGACGGCTCGGTGGGCGAGGGTGAGCAGCTGGATCGTGGGAATGGGCAGGGGTGCCCTCAGCCAGGCCCGTTGGTGCGGAGCCCGGCCACGTGCTGCCAGCCAGGCAGGGCGACAGGAAGACAAATGCATTAACTTGCAGCCGCCACCACCTTTCACGCGTCACCGGGAAGAGCCCTCACGGAGCTGCTTCGAAAACACACACAGACACACTGACTGCATCTTCTGGGGGACCCGCTGCACGGCAGAGGCCGGAGCCCTGTCCTGGGACCATCCACGCTCAGTGGGAGGACGGCGCCCGCCGGGCACAAGGCGACCAACGGGAGCGGGACGGCCCTGGGCCTGCCGCTGGGCAGAGCCCTCTCCCCCAGCAGTGCCCTCCGAACCACGTCTCCAGGAGGGAGGCCCGGCCGCCCCCTTCCCAGCTCTAAAGCTACTGCACAGACTGACATTCCTCTCTCGGCCTCTCCTACGAAGAGGCATCATTACCCGCAGTGCCAGCTCCCAGTGAATCGAGTGCCAGGAGAGCGGCTGCTGCTTAGGCCGCTGCGGGAGCTGCTGACAGCTGCATGACACGGGGAAGGAGCCCCCCCTCGGCCCCAGGAGCGCCAGACAAGCGAGCCCTCAGCCACTGAAGGCCTGGGCCGGCCGGGCGCATCCTCAGGCCCCTCTAAGGCTCTGCTTCCCCACTGGTCACCGGCCAGGGGCACAGCCCCTCACACCCCAGCCCCAGCAGCTGGGAGCGAACTCCTGCCTGGGAAGGAGGCAGCCACCTGCTTCCCACAGACCAGAGGTTAACCCAGGCCTCTAGGCGCTGCCTGGAGGGGGGGGGGGCACAGCTCTGTGGAGCCATGAGCGGAGGCCTGAGAGCTGAGCACTAACAGGAGTCTCCCCAGCACAGGGCTTGCCCGGGTCTCGGGGCTCGGTGAGGCGGGTGAGGCTGGACGGTCCGGGGCTTAGGAGGCTATTGAGGATCTGACACTTCCTGCCACTGCAACGGCCTCCCCAGGCCCCTTGGCCGAGGGGCCTCCGCTGGGCCTCAGGGAAGCAGCCCCGTGCCTGGGCACAGCGGGCACAGGGCCACAGGCGGGCAGGAGACGGGGCCGCAGCGGCCTGACCCCTCGCAGGGTGCGAGCACAGGGCAGGCCCGGGCTTCCGAGTACCAAGGGGATCCACGCCCGCAGCAGCCGTGAGGCAGAGGCGGGACAGCATGGCCTCGAGGTGAGGACTTGGACCTGATCACGAAGCGGCACATGGCTCCAGGCACGGGGGCCTGGGAGCTGAGCGCTGGGCCGGAGTGTGGACGGGAGAGCCACAGGACTGAGAACCGGCCGAGGACCAGGCTGCCCGGCCTCCTGTCCGGGCTGAGCCCGCGCCCTGCCCGCAGGCCGTCCCAGACGCCGCATTTGGGGCAGGGTGAGGCCGCTGGGACCTTCACCTGCAGGCCGGCGGGCGTGGCGCTGCCCGGGGGAGGGGAGGTGTGTGGGGGAGGGGAGGGCAGCGCGGGCACCGGCACGGCCAGTAAAGCACGGCGGGCGGATGTGACGGAGGCCAGTGAGGCTCACGGCCCGGGTTTCGGAGGGAGGGACTCACGGGCAGCCTGATCCGGCCCGCCCCACCCGTCCCGGGCTGGCCCCGCAGGGCTTCCCTGCGGCCAGGAGCGGACCGGGCTCAAGGAAGAGGTCAGCTTCCTTCCCGGCGCCGTGAGGGGTGCAGGGCGTCTTAACCCGGAAAATGGGCGCTCCTCTCCCTCGGGAGGCACACAGCCTCAGAGGAGTGTGTAGGGCACCTCTCAGCGGCGGCCAGGGCTCGGGGCAGGGGTGGTAACACACAGGCCAGACGGCGCTCCTGCGAGGCAGCCGCCTCAGAGCGCGGTGTGCGGCGCTGACGACAGCCACCCTGTGCGGCCTGTCCCAGGTCTGAAGGTGTCTGGAGTTCTGCCCCCTCCTCTCCTGAACGTGCGCTCACTCGGCCAGAAGCCAGCAGGCGAGGGAGGGCCGCCCCCAGTGACCGCCTGAGTCCCGCTGTCCTGGAACCAGACCCGGCCAGCAGGGAGGCTGCCACTGGAACGGTGGGCCAGCCCCAGAGCCAGGCCAGGTGGCTCTCTCTCCCTCCCACACGAGGCCACGCTGCCCGGAAGGAGGGGAGATGCAGGAGAAGAAACTGCCCCCTAACCCAGGGGAGGCCTGGCATTGGGTGCCACTCCCTGCAGGGCCCACCCTGCCCGCCTGGCTGGCCTTTAGCTCGGGCTGGGGGGCAGCATGGACCTCGATGGGTGAGAGAGGTGCAGGCAGCAGAGGCCCTGGCTCCTGAGCATAAGCACTGCCTGCACCTGCGGGCACTGCCACTTCTCACCTTCCCTGTAGCTGAGGGACAGCTGCAGCCAGACCTAAGGCCAGCGGGAGGGAGCCCGCACAGGGCACCCGCCGTGCGCTCTGGGGCCTCGGCCACGGGCAGGGCTGGGAATCTGGGAATCAGCTCAGGAGGGCCAGGCTGCCCGCCGGCTCCGCAGGCTCCACAGGGACAGGCCGTCTCACCCAAAGGAGCTTCGCTGCCTGGGCTCGGCTGCAGGCCTGGCACTACGTCCACAGCATCTCAGACCCAGCGTCCCCTCCAAACGTGCCCTCCCCAGGCTCCCCTGACCCGACCCTGGGCCTTCTCCTTCAGCGTGACCACTCCCCAGTACCGCCCGGCCCCCTCACCTCCCCCCCAGGCCCTGCGCACAGCCACTCTTGGGCTCCAGGGCTGTGCCAGCCCCGCCCCGCCTCGCCCCACCCCGTCCCCTCCTCCGGTGCCCTCACGGTGGCCCGTCCAGGCCCTCCCAGCCCTGTCCTGCAGTGGGGGAGACGGTGGTGACAGCAAGGACATGACAGATATGCAAATTCAAGGACATGTCACTTCAACAGAGGGCAGCGTGCTCAAGGTCGGGAGCTGACGAGGAGGAGGAGAAGATGCAGGAACAGAGCTCTGGGCCATGACGTGGCCCCCGGCCGCCCAGTGCCAGAGGCAGCCTCGCCCGCACCCAGCCGCTGGCCTGGGTAGAGCAGCCAGCACACGCAGACCCGTGGCCTTCCTGTCCCAGAGCAGGCCGGGAGCCGGGCAGCGGGCAGGGCCTTGCAGCTGCACAGGACGAACGCGCTCCCACACAAAGCTCCCTCTCCTCCCACCCTCTTCCCCTCCATGGTGGGGAGACACCTGCCTCGCCTGCACACCCGCGCCCCTACTGGGCTCTTGTTTCTCAAGCGCCCGGGGAGGCAGGGCCAACGTGCTCTGGCAGAGACCCACCAACAGAAGCAGCCTGTCCTGCAGCGAACCCGCAGGCTCAGCCTGCACATGCGTGGGCAGGGCCCGGGGCTGAGGCACAGGCCCCGGGGCACGGCGTGACCTGGGCAGGAGGCAGTCCCGCCCCCACCGTCCTCACATCGAGGCAGCTCCTCTGTCTCCGGGAGCCAGGACTCGGCTTCTAAACCTCGTGCCCGCTCTGCTCCCACCGCGTTTCTGACAAGAAGGGACGTGGCTGCCAGGGCCCACCAGCCTGCAGGACACGTCATGAGGGACAGGAGCTCCCTGGGCGGGCCGAGGCACCACTGCCTCCCTCTGCAGAGACCCCCAGGGCGTGGCCCCGACTCACCATGTCCGCTCTCTGCTTCTGGCTGCCCAGCTCCTCGAGTGCCTGTGACAGCTGAGCCTTCAAGGAAAGACAGGAAGTGGGATTAGTGGGCCCCCATCTCTGCCCCCCAAGCAGACGAGCCTGGGAAGAGCTGGCGCCTGGGGCAGGAGGGCAGCTGGGAGCCTGTCCTGGAGCGGCTGCGGCATCCTGGGAGGCAAGCTGGGTCATGTCCTGCGGGCAGGAGAGCAGTTGCCTCCTTGGTTCCGGAGCAGGAGGGGCCAATGTCCAGCAAACCCCTGACACCCCGCCCACTGCCACCAGCAGGACTTGGGGACCAGGCAAAGGACCACCCACCCCGGTGCACAGACACGGAAGGATCCCTCCCTCGGCCCCAAACGCTCAGAGGCCATGCTGGGCACGCAGGGCTGACTGGTCTGGGCTCAGTGCACCCTCACAGCAGGCGTTACACTGGGACCACGGCTGCAGCGGCAGCTGGGACTGGGGAGGACCCGCAGATGTGCGTGTATGAGCCTGCGGGCCGTGCAGTGTGCACTGACGTCTGAGGGCCACATGGACATCTGAGACCAAGGCCAAGTCTGCATCCCCACGTGTGACCTCAAAGGACCGGTCAGGGGCTCGGCGGGGGGTGGAGGGGGTAGGAGTTGCAGCTGTCACTGTGCGCACCCCGCACCCACCACCGCCCCAGCATCGATTCAGACAGCCAGCCACGGACGAGAATAGGAAAGATCGATGAACGAAGCTGGTTTTCAAAAAGATAAACAAAACTGACCAGCCGTGATCTGGATGAGCTGAGGGAAAGGAGGAGCTCAGATAAATGAAATCAGAAACGGAAGAGGAGACCACACTGACGCCACAGACACAGACTGCGAACAGCTACGCCAACGGCTGGAGGCCCCGGAGGAACCGGCAAGCTCCCTCCCCAGACACGCCGCCTACCGGGCTGAGCCGCGGCGAGACGGGAATCCGGACAGACGGACGTCTCACAAGGGGCTGGTCAGAGACAGAGCTCTCCACAAGAAAGGCCCAGGCGGCGGCTCCCCCGTGCGGCCCACAAACACACTCAGAAAACCGGCACCAGTCCGAGCCAGTCCGAGCCAGGCGGAGGAGCACGGCCCAGGCCCTGGTGCGCGGGCAGCACTGCCCCCACATCCACGGCCAGCAAGGACGCCACCAGGAAGGAAGCCACAGGCCAGATCCCTGCTAAATGTCGGTGCGAAATTCTCCAGACAGCATTAGCCAACGGAGCCAGCGACGAAAGGGTCACAGACATAACCGAGTGGCTATTCTAGGAATGGTCAGCACCCACCAACCAAGCATGTGACTCACCAACGCACACACATGGATGACCATGATGTGAGCATGTCGATAGATGCAGAAAGCAGTTCCTTCATGATAAAAGTTAATGAGGTGCCAAAGGAATAGACTTCAACGTAACGCAGGCCAGAAAGGACAGCCGCTGCTGACGGCACACTCCGCGCGGAAGCTCAGGCTGCCCCCGTGGTCAGAAACAAGACCAGGAGGCCACCCTCACTCAGCATCGCTGTTCAGCACGGTGTGGGTGCCACAGCCACAGCCCTTGGGGCGCAGAAGAAAGAAAAGGCATCCAAACAGGAAGGGGAAAAGGAATATTTCGTGCTTCACAGAAAACAAGACTTCCCCAGAAAACTACGTAGGAAACTGATTCAGTGAAGTTGCAGCATCCTCTATAATAAAGAGGTAATATGCCTCAGCCTCACAAGATGGCTGCCTCCGACCAGGCTGGCAGGGGGGCTAGTGAGGGACCACCAAACAGCTGAACAGCAGACTGCGTGGGGCAACCAGGCCGGGGCAGTTGGGGACGACCAGGCGGATGGGGGGGAGGGTGCAGTTGGGGGCAATTAGGCTGGCAGGGGGAGCAGTGAGGGGCAACCAGGCTGGCAGGTGGGGTAGTTGGGGGAGATTAGGCTGGCGGGGGATGACAGTGAGGGCAACCAGGCAGGCAGGCAGGCAAGCGATTAGGAGCCAGCAGTCCAAGATTAAGAGGGATGTCCAACTGCCGGTTTAGGCCCGATCCCACAGGGAGTCAGACATCCCCCAAGGGGTCCTGGATTGGAGAGGTACAGGGTAAGCAGAGGAGCTGCCTCCCCCCCCCATGCATGAATCCCGCGCACCGGGCCTCTACTATTAAAATAATATACAAAATAAGTTGCATTTCTATATATTAACAACACACTACCTAAAAATAAGTAAGCAATCCCGTTTACAATAGCATCAAAAACAATAAAAACTCAGAAGTACATTTAACCAAGGAGGTGAAAGACCTGCACAGTGAAAACCATAAGACATTGACGACAGAAACTGAAGCACCAGGGAAGACAGTCCACGTTCATGGAGGAAGTATCAACGTTAAGACGTCCGTATTGAGCTAGAGATGCCATAGCGCCCAGGCCGGATTGGGTCAGTGGACACGTCAGCCTCCCGTCTGACGGGAGGGTCACAGGTGCAATGCCAGTCAGCGGCATGCACCTCGGTTGAAGGCTCAAATTCCAATTGATGTGTCTCTGTCTCCCCCCCTCCTTCCCACTCTAAAAAAATCCTATCTAATGAAAGAGTAACACGCAAATTGACTATCACTCCAACATATAAGATGGCTGCCCCCATGTGGTCAAAGATCCTGCCCCTATGTGGACACAAGATGGGCACCACAAGATGGCCAGAGGGGAGGGAAGTTGGGAGGGACCAGACCTGCAGGGAAGGGCAGTTCAGGGAGATAAGGTGTGCAAATGAAGGCAGTTAGGGGTGACCAGGCTGGCAGAGGAGGGAAGTTGGGAGTGACTGGGCCTACAGGGAAGGGCAGTTGTGGGGGGGACCCAGGCTTAGAGGGGAGAGCAGTTGGGGGGGAACAGGCCTGCAGGGGAGGGCAATTAGGGGTAACCAGGTCTACAGGAGAGGGCAGTTAGTGGTGACAGGACTGCAGGGGAAGGCAGTTAGGGGCACACAGGCTGGCAGGGGAGCAGTTAGGCATCAATTAGGCTGGTAGGGGAGTGGTTAGGGGGGTAATCAGGTTGGCAGGCAGAAGCAGTTAGGGGAAATCAGGAAGGAAGGCAGGCAGGCAAGCAGCTGGGAGCCAGCAGTCCTGGATTGTGAGAGGGATGTCTGAAAGGGCAGTTGGACATCCCTCAAGGGGTCCCAGATTGGAGAGGGTGTAGGCTGGGCTGAAGGACACCCCCTCCCCGTGCACTAATTTCATGCACTGAACTTCTAGAGAGAGAGAGTGTGTGTGTGTGTGTGTGTGTGTGTGTGTATAAATGGCCTGGCCGGTGTAGTTCAGTGGTTGAGCATTGACCTATGAACTAGGACGTCACGGTTCAATTTCTGGTTAGGGCAGATGCCCAGGTTGCAGGTTTGATCCCCAGTAGGGGGTGTGCAGGAGGCAGCCGATCAATGCTTCTCATCACTGATGTTTCTGTCTCTCTCTCTCTCCCTTCCTCTCTGAAATTAACAAAGATATATTTTAATAATTAAGTTAAACTAAGTTAATTAATGGAAGAATGTCCTCAGATGACGTTTAACAAAAATAAAAATTAAAGAAATAAAATTTCAATGGCAATTTTGACAGAAATAGGAAAAAGTAATTCTAAAATTCTTATAGAACACAAAAGACCCCAAAGAGTCCAAGCAATGCTGAGAAAGAGGAACGCCACCGGAGGCACCGTACTTCCTGACCTCTGATTATACTGCAGAGCTATCCTAGTCAAAGCAGCATGACACTGGCGTAAACAGACACTGTGGTCGGGAGAACAGAAGAGGCGGGGACGAGAAGTCAACCCGCACACCCACAGTGCCCCCTGGCGAGGAGCCGCAGCCACGCCCGGGAAGGAGGGTCTCCCCGCCCCCGGTGCCAGAGCCACGCAGCTCCGAGGGGAACGTGAGACAGACCCTGCCGCTCGCCGTGTCAGTCCCCCGGACATGACTCCAGGCGCACAGGCAACGAAGGCCACAAGGAACCAGAGGGACCACACGCAGTGGAGCCGCCAGCAGGACGTGAGGCCGGGGCAGAGCTGCAGACCGCACCCCGACAGGGCTCCGCCCTGTGTCCACGAGGAGCCTGCGGCTCAGCAGCAGGACAGGTGCCGATGGGCATGGCACAGGAGCGAGAAACGCCCCAAAGAGCGCACGGCCCCGGCACCTGGAAAGGCGCTCAGCACGCCCGTCCGCGGGAGCCCTGAGCCACAGCCACAGGAAGGCCACCGGGGCAGGCCGCTGTGGGAGGGCATGTAAATGGAGCAGCCACTACGGAACTAAAATTAGAACGGAGCCATATGGCCCACGATCCGCCCTGGGAGCACGGCCAAGGGAATAAAGTCTGCATCTCCAAGAAACAGCCACGGCCTGCCCCTGCAGCCCGCCTCCCGGAGCCATGGCACGGGAGCGCCCGCGCTGTCCGCCGACCGGGAGGCGCTGCAGCACTGCCGAGCGCTCTGCGGACCTTAGGGAAGCGGACGCTGCCACTGGTGGCGACAAGGCGGGAAGGAGGACGCGATGCTAAGGAGACAGCCGACCAGAAAGAAAACACTCAGGGCGCCACTGCTCTCTGACGGACGGCCTGCGGAGCCGCGGACACAGCAGAGGGCGCTGGGAGGGCAGAGGGTGCGGGAGCCAGAGGGCGAGGGCAGAGCGCACACTCCTGGGGGGTGGGGGGCCTGCCCAGGACCTCAGGTGCAGCCTGACGATGACAGCTAATCACAGGGACTGCATCTCCAACTGGCAAGAAAGGAGCTCTCCAAGGTCCGGTAGAGAGAGCCGGAGGAACCAGGCGGGCGGTGGCTGTGAGTCAGCCGGTGCGTCTGTCTCGCTGTGTGCACGTGCCCGAAGGACGCCCAGGACAGCCTCCATGCACACGGCCCCATGTGTCACTCACACCCATCGAGCTGGTGCCTGGTCTGCTCGCGTCACCACCTCGCCTGCTGGACACCGCGCGCCCTTCTGTGAAGCCGGAGAACTAAACTGAGGGGCACCTGAGGGCCTGGCCGCCGCCGGCTACCCCCTCCCCCCGGAGGCCACTGCAAAGCCCTCCCTCAGCCTGGCCGGAGCTGCCGTGTAGCGGGGTGCTGAGCAGGCCACTCCCTTCCTGCTCGCCCGCTTAGCAGGTGGCTCGATTTTAACTGATGGAGTTCCACTCTGCTCCGCCGGTGCCCTCGCAGGAGAGCCCCCCCTTCCCCCCCGCCCAGAGGAACACCTTCAGGGGCCAGGAAAAGGGCTCTGGCCCGGTGGGCGCGGGATGGGAGAGCGGGCGGACCCTGGAGGGAGACGCTGCTCTGAACGCTCGCCCGCTGGGCGGGGGACACGGAGCACGAGCTGCCCACTGTTCTCAGCTCCTCTGGAGCTGCAGCCTGAAGCCGGCTCCCCCCGGACCTCCCGCCGCCGGCAGCCCGTCATCTGTTTTAATTAAATAAATTGGGAAACAAACTGGGCTGGAATGCACCGCGGTGGCGTGCGCTGCATAGCGATGGCCAGCAGCACGGAGGGCGCGGGACGCCGCTCCGGCACCAGCACTTGATTAAAGGGAATAAATAAAACCGGGCCAAGCGGCACAGGCTGCTCAGACGGCGCTGGGATCTCCCAGCTCATCCACTTGGTTTTACTCAAACGTGTCTGCGAGCCAAACCTGCTCCATTCGGGCCGACCCGCAGCCCACCGGAGCCCTGCTCTCTG
Source organism: Nyctalus aviator (assembly GCA_036971965.1). Classification (NCBI taxonomy): domain Eukaryota; kingdom Metazoa; phylum Chordata; class Mammalia; order Chiroptera; family Vespertilionidae; genus Nyctalus; species Nyctalus aviator. Next base: position 96,156,835 of record CM072927.1, on the reverse strand, counting down.
CCGAGCGGCTCTGCCCTCCCGGGGCCCACGTGGCTCCCCGTCCGAGGGGCCGGTGGCCGCAGCCCCGGGGAGGCGGCCTGGCCGTCCTGCGCTCCCCCAGCAGCAGGTCCCAGAACACACGGACAGGGCTGTGCCCTCGACGGCTGTGCCCAGTCCAGTCCCGTCTTGTCGGTGAGTCTTACTGGCCCACAGGCGGCTTCCAGAGGCAGTGAGAGCCGAGTGGCCGGCTGAGACCAGGGCCCCGGCCACAGCACTGGAGAGAGAGCCCCATCCCGTCCTGTCCATCCCCTTGATTTCCGGGGCTCCCTAGGTACACCCCAGTCCCACCCCAGCCCCAACCCAGCCAGAGAGCAGGATGGGCGGCCCTGTCTGCTGCCCCCTGGTGGAGGCCAGGAGGTGAGCAGCTGTCAGCAGGAGTGGCTGGGCTCTGGACAGAGCTCCAGGTCAATATCCTGGGAGCACTAAGTGCTGCCATTACCTCTACTCCCTCAGGGGGCACCACCTGGAAGCAGTCAGCCTCTTCTCACAGGGCTGACCCTCCCAAGGCCCAGCCCAGGAGTGCCGGCTCCCACCGTGTGCCCTGGGCCTCCCACTCAGCACTGAGGCCTGGGGTCGCTTGTGGAAGTAAAGGGGGTCTGCTATGCAGAACAGGATTCGGAGGAGGGTGTAAGGGGAAGGACCCACCGCCCTGTCCCGCACACCCAGAACCAAGAGCCACGACCTCCCAAAGCCCTGGCCGTGAGCGCCCCTGCTGGGCGGCCGCAGACCAGCGTCCAGAGCACCGAGGCTGCTCCTGGGTGACCCGCCCCGGGGAGGGCGGGCTTTAGGGAGCAGGAGCTGCCGGCAGGATCTCGTCACAATGAAGCCCGGGGGCAGGGTGGCCTGGGCGGGGGAGCCAGCACAGGGCCACCTGCTCGGGAGGGCCCGTCAGCATGTGTCCGGGTGGAGGAGGGGCTGATGGGGCTCCAGTGTGGATGGCGCACGCGCCCATGGCCATGGCCGAGCAGAGCAGAACATGGCAGGCGTGGCGGTGGAGCCCGCCGAGCCTGGTCCCCTCCCCGGGGCCTCCCTCTGCTCCAGGAGGCAGGGGAAGCCAGGTGACCAAAGCTGACCATGGCAGTAGGGACTTTCTCTGCCGAACTGGACTGTCTAGGAACTGAGTGTCCCCTGAGGTGGGACTGGAGAAGTGGAGGCAGTGGAGAGGCGGCCCAGCGCCAGCTGCCTCAGACCCCCAAGGGGACGGCTAGGCCCCAGCTGACAGCCTCAGGCTGTGGCAGGTGTGAGCAGGGGACCACGCTGGGCAGGGAGCTCCGAGGACACTGCCAGCCCTTGTCCCGCGACGTACAGACACCTGAACACAGTGCCCTGGAGGGCGGCCGGTCCGCCTCAGGCTAAACGGGCAGGGGCAGCCCTCACAGCCAGGGAGCCCGCCCTGCGCACCTCCCATCGGCGCCTGGAGGCCGTGCGCCCGAGGGCTGCGGGCTGTCCCAGCGCGGCCTCCCGGCCTCCTCCCGCAGAGCCAGAGCGCACTCACCTCCATCTCCGAGCTGTGGGCGTGCACTTTCTGCACCATGTCCTCGGCCTCGCGCATCCGCCGGGTCAGCTGGGGCGAGTACTCGGCCGGGGTCAGCTCGCTGTCGTAGGACCCCAGGATGGCGCGCATGCCGTCCCGCTCCTGTGGACACAGAGGGCAGGGGTCAGGCCAACGGGGCAGGGCTGGGACGTGACATGGGGGAAGACGCCCTGCGAGCAGCAGGATGGCCTGTCAGGTGGGCCCCGCACAGCTCCTCAGTCCGAGGACACAGCAGCTCTGGCTCACGCGGGCCGGATGGCCCACCCCGCCAGTGCCAGGGAGCTGGGCTGTGTGGCCGTGGCTGTAGGTCAGAGACCCGCAGGCTGCTGTGTGCCGTGTCCCCAGCCAGGCAGAAGGTCTCCATGGTCACAGCCAGCACCCTGCCTTGTGCGACTTCCCACGTCTCCTCGAGGTCAGGACCTGTGGCCCAATAACAGCCAGATTCCCAGGAGGGAGCCCGTCAGCAGGGAAGCAGCAGGCACCCAGCTGGACCGAGAACAAGACACGCTCCCTTCTGCCCAGAGCGCCCTGGAGGGTCCCGGATCCCAGAGGGAACGGCCTTCGGACCTCACACACAGGGCCCTGAGGGCCACAGCCCAGGCCAGTGGTCAGCAAACCTCGGCTCTCGAGCCACATGAGTGGCTCTTTGGCCCCTTGAGTGTGGCTCTTCCACAAAATTCCACGACCTGGGCGAGTCTATTTTGAAGAAGTGGCGTTAGAAGAAGTTTAAAAAAATGTGGCTCTCCAAAGAGATTTCAATCGTTGTCCTGTTGGTATTTGGCTCTGCTGACTAATGAGTCTGGACAGACCCTGCGCCAGCCTCCGCCCAGGCCAGCACAGCCCGGGAAGGAGACCCCCGCCCGCACTCATTCACCTCAGCTTCTGGTCCCTGAGGTGGTGATGGGCAGGTCCCCACGCACAGCTGGGAGGTCAATACCAGCCCAGGGGAGGCCCACACCACGGCCATGGAGCCGCCTCCTCCACGTGGCAGGCAGCCCTCTCCGTGGACGGCGCATCCCTTCCCGCAGGCGGAGCTGAGATGGGGGACAGCTGCGGGTAAGGTGGTCCAGCCCTCCTCCTGTCCCGTCCCCCGGGCAGGATGCAGGGACAGCTTACCAGCCCGGCTCACAGGCAAATGCAGAGACCTGGGCCGAGGCCCCCTCCCCTCTCCCTGTCCCAGCCGCCCGGCCCCTCAGGTGTGAGAGGAGGCGGTGCGGCCGCAGAGCCCTGCGTGCGCCCACAGCCGTCCTGTCTCCCCCATCAGCCCGCGCCCGCTCTCTCCCCACGGCCTCTGACTCAGCCGCCACCCAGCATGGACTTTGTAATTAGTTGATGACAAAAAATTCAATAAGTGAGAAATTAAAGTTACAAATCCAGCTGGAACTGGTCACATATCCGTGGAAAATTTGTTTCCACAGGAAGGTTTATCAAGTGTCATAATTTTATTGAAATCCTCTATCTTCCCACTGACTTTTATGGCTCCGAGCTGGTTACCGAGCCGCACGCCAGGCCGGGGAGGGGTTTCCTTCATAAACACGCTGTAATCACGCCGTTATTGGCCATAAATCCCACCCGCGCCTGCCGCTCGGCTCCAGCGCAGCCTGGCCGGGGCCAGCAGAGGAAACTGTAAACCGAAAGCTGCTGTCTGCACCTTTCCGGAGACTGTTTGGTCGCTGAACTGTGCTGTGTGATCGGATAACGACGTTTTAATGGCTGGTCCCACTGGTGGGCGTTTGCTTCGTTTCCACTCAATGAGAGTGGCCACTAACCATTGGGCAGCCAGCGCCTGGCTGCGAGAAGCCAGGACACTCGCCCAGCAGCCCAAACAGGACGCGAATGCGAGGAGGAGACCGCCTGCAGGACCAGCGGGCACAGGTGGGCGAAGTGCCCAGGCCCGCCCAGGTCAGAAACAGGCTGGGCCCAATCCCGGCTTCACACTGGCATGCTGTGTGCCCCCCGGAGAAACGCTCGGCCTCTCTGGGCCTGAGTGCTGACTGTGGAGGGGCAGCGCAGATCCCTCAGGGTGGCCGTGGCCACCGCGCTCCCGTGGTCCTGCCCACAGCACTTGCTCTCTAACCGACAACGGCCAGGGCGGGCAGCAGGGGTCCGGGAAGGCCAACCGCTCCGCTCCACTGCCCAGCACCCACTTCGGAAGGCCCTCAGTACTTCACACCCCACTTCTCCGGGGAAGAAGGAGCGAGGCAAAGGGCCGCCAAGGTGCCAGAGCCTTGAGCACCCGGCCCACCTGCTGCCCACTCCTGTGTGCTGGCAGCACCAGTGCGCGCCGAGGCCATGGCTCCATCCCCACCTGTGCCTCCTGCCGCCAGCCTCCCCCGCCACAAACACAGCTGCGGCCTGACTCACTCTGCTGCCGCGGGAGCCGGAGCTGGTGTGGGAGGAGTCCCAGGGGCCCTTCCCGTTCTCCCGCTCCTCCTGCCCCAGACCCTTCCACAGGTCCACTGCCCCCCTCCACTTAGTCACTTCACACCGCTTTTTCCCCCCTCTCTCCAAATGCTTTTTTCAGAGCAAAGGGAGAGGAGGCGGTGGGCTAGCTCTCTGAGCACCTGGCGGTGGCTCCTGGGACTCAGCACCTCCCTGTGTGAAACGCCAAGGGCACTGGGGAAGGGGCTAGAAGTGGGGGCCTCTCAACAGCTGTCCACCACCTGCACACAGCAGAGCGGGAGACACCCAGCCGCAGGCCCTGGCCAGACGGGCTCGGCCAGGAGACCGAGGCCCGGGCCGCGGGTCCGGGAGAGAGGAGAGGAGGGCGGGCGGGGCGTGGGAAGGGGTGCCTGGGGCCTCTGAGCAGGCAGAGATGAGTGACCTGGGAGCCGGAGGCCAGCCGTGAGCACTGCGAAGTGCCCCTCAGGCCAGGAGGGACGGGTCACGGGGTGATGGGGGCCACCCCGCCCTCCACATCCCCACACGCAGGGAAGCTGAGCCGGCAGTGCCAGGCCAGGCGGGAGGAAATGGCTGCAGCAAACGGTAACGAGGCCGCTCAGTAGATGGGAGTGACTCAGGAGTAACTTCCTCAGAAGCAATTCCATTACCTTCCGCGCAGCAGCGCGAATACAGCGCCCCGAGTGCTTTTCCCGCTTGGCTTCCCCTCGGAGATAAGGCTGACACCACCTGCTCCCGCAGCACCATCAGAGCGGGGCCCGCGGTCCCCCACAGGCAGCCTCCCCATGCCTGTCCTCCCGGAGCACGCTGAGGACAGGTTTCTGTGGACTTTGGAGAGACTGGGAGGGACAGAGGGCGAGTGGGAGGGAGAGAGACACATAGACTGGTTGCCTTCTGCATGCACCTGGCCCAGGCCAAGGTCAAACTGCCAACCCAGGTGCATACATGCCCTTGAGTAGAAGTAAAACCCACGACCCTCCAGTGCGTAGGCCGATGCTCTAACCACCCAGCAGCCAGCCAGAGAGAAGTGCTTAAGCTCTCCTAATGAGCTGGTCCGTGGTAACAAGCACCATATAGGAGAGGAAAGTAGAGAGAGGAAGAGGAAGAGGGAGAGAGAGAGAGAGAGAGAGAGAGAGAGAGGGAAACGTTGATCGCTTGCCTCCCATACACGCCCCAACCAGGGGTTGAATTTACAACCTAGTTATGTGCCTGCCCGGGAACAGAACCGCCACCTCTTGGTGTACGGGACGACTCCCAGTGCCCAGCCCCCGGCCAGGGCCAGTGATGGAGCTTTCAGCCAGCAGCCCTCCAGGTGAGTAAGGAGGAAGGCCCGGCCCCAGGCCATGCCACACCCCAAGTGCTCTGCTCCGGCGGCTCTCCATGGCCGCTGGGTCTGGTCCTCCGGCTGAGCCGCATCCCAGCCTGTCCCCAAGACCACCTGGCCTGCTCTGCTGTATTTCCACTCCCGCATTCCGGAGCCTCCTGAGAGACCGGTGGCCGGCCAGCCGTCTGCTGCTCGCCGAGCTCATTTCTGCTGGGCTCCGGCCCTGAGCAGCCCTGGAGGGCAGAGGCCACGGACCGGAGCTGGCGCTGTCCTCCCTGCAGCCCTGGCACCTGTCCTGCGCCCACGGGCGCCGGTGCAGAGAGCAGGCTGGTCCCCGCGGCCCCACAGGCTCCGCTGTGAGTCACTGAGGCCCGGTGGCCTGACTTCCTGTGTCATCCCCCCGCCCCCCGCCCCCCACCCACGCGCAGCCGGAGGGCGGGACGGCTCTGTGCTTCTCCCCAGCAATCCGTGTTCTCACAACTCCACCTCCCGATAAAAAGCTCTCCGACACCTACTGTGGAGGAGTGGAATCAATTGAGATTTCCTGAAGCAATTTCCCTCTGCTTTCACACGGCTCCGTTACAGATCCGTCTCATTTATGAGGCTGTGTAATGCCTCCCCCAGCATCCCCCCACAGCAGGGCCCCACCCGCCGGCAGCGTGGGTGCCCGGGGAGCGGCGTTCGGCCTGATGCCGAGCAGGGAAGGGCAGGGCTGCCGCCGCCCCAGCCGGGCCTTCCACCGCGGCCAGTCCCCACACCAACACTGTCCCGCAGACAGGCGCTGCAGCCGAGGGCAGAGAAGGCTCCTGCCTGAGCGACCGCAGCAGCCAGCCTGATCTCCAGGAGGACGATCTCCAATCCTCCCGGTGAATTTACTGAAAAACCGCCGGGAGAGGATGCAGTTCTGCCCGTGTGGCACGAGGGCCACGGTCAATGACTAACCCTCTCGGCCTCAGCTGAGGCCCCAGGTGCTAAGGTCACCTGGCAGGACACTGCGGCTCACTGCCTACTCCCCATCCAGCCTCGGGGTCACTATGACTCTCACCTCCTTGGAGTGGCCTCCACTTACAAAATCACAACACCCCTTACCGCAACTGCACCCCATCGGGTACCTCGGGGCTTTCCCAGCTGCAGGGCAGGGGGTCGGGGAGTGGACAGGAGCCTCAGCGGTGCCCCAGGGCGGGGCCTGCTGGGGGGAAGGGCCCCAACACACTCTGCTCCACACTCTGGCCATTACCACAGCTTCACACTCACTCGATTCCCTGCCTGCTCCAGCCAGGCCAGCTCCACGGGGAGGTGAGATCCAGACCTTCACCCTCTGCGCCTGTCTTGCCAGACACCCAGTACCTGGCAGGGGAAGGCGTTTAACGTCTTTGCTGTCGCAGCCCTGGGAGGAAGGCCCTGTGCCTCACCGTCCCGGACAGGAACAGACGGCTCCCTGTGTCCTCGCACCACAGGGCCGGGCAGCAGCGGAGGCACTGGGAGGCCACAAGGCCTCTCCTGCATACTGGCCTCTCCAGGCCCTTCCCAGCCTGCAGGTGGGGCAGGGGGATTGCAGTTGCGCCCCTTTGCCCACGGCCCCCTGACTGCTGAAGTAAGACTCCCGCCAGGGCCCTCAACCTGGCCCTCTGCTGCCAATCCAGCTGAGGGGGCGGGGCTAGAGCTGCCAAGGACACGCCCCTGACTGCAGCACCCCTGCCTGCTCCTCACAGCAGCCTCCTCAGAGCTGACCAGGCCGCTCACTCAGTGTCCCCCCTTCAGGGCTCCCCGGCCTGTGGGAGCAGGACTGGGCTCAGCACCTCCCTGAGGAGGAGAGGAGGGGCAGGAGGAGGAGGCTGCTGGTAACTGGGAGGGCTCCGTGCAGGACACCTGCCACCAGGGGGCACAGGTGGGGCTCCGTGCAGGAGTACAAGGGCCGGTGCCCCAACAGCAGCTGGGCGGTGAGCTGCTCCCCCAAACCAAAAGCGAACAGCTGCACGCACCCTGGCCCCGCAGGGCGCCAGCCCCCTCACCTCCAAGTCTGAACATGCTGGCAGCTCACCCTTGGGTCCCAGGCCCCCAGCCTTGCCCTCCAAGCCCACTGTCTGCCGGGCGGCCAGGGTCTGGGTGCTGAGCTCCTGTCCTTGCCTCCCAGACACAAGTCTCGGCTGCTCTTCAGAATCGCCCTCAGCTCCTCCAGCTACTGGCCTCATCGAGGTCCCGGGCACTGTGCCAGGTGCCACCCTAAGCACCTAAACTGGTGCCCAGCACAGCTCCTGGCTCAGGAGCGACACTGGATAGGTGTGAGTGACAGCAGATGGGGACTGGCTGGAAGGTCTGTGCATGACGTCACTCAGCTCTCCTCCACCCGAGGAAGGGTGCCTCCGCCAGGTTACAACGATGCCACCTCCACCATAGCAGCCCCAGGGGGGTCGGGGCTGAAGGAGAAGCATGTGGTGCCCACCCTCCCTGCCCACCTGCCGCCAGCACCACCCAGCAGAGGTCGGCGCCTGGAGGGGTCTGCATTCCTGAGGACACACACCTGACACCGATCCAGGGGCACTGCACCTGAAGCGTGCCCCCCCCCCCCCCCGGCCCGCGGCACGCGTCCTTCCAGCGACCCGTCACACGTGCCTGTGCCTGCAGACGCGGAGCCGAAGGCTGAGGAGCCGTCACCTTCATGAGGACAGGCTTGGGACAGCTTGCCTAGCGAGTCCGCTCCCGGCTCTGCATCTCCTTGTTTACAGGATTGCTTATGCAGAGACACCGCCATGCATAATGCATCCAATTACGTGGCCAAGACGCAGCCTTCGCAGAGAAGATTCAAGTCAGCCTCACAGACAGCTCAGAGGGTGTTTTTTAAAAGCCCGAGCCCTGACTTGGAGAAGTGTCTGCCTCCGCCTCCGCTGTCCACGGACGCAGTGTAAGCACATGGCTGGCCTCACCTCGCGTTTCTGCGCGGTGATCTGATCGCCTGGAGCTGACACCTTGCTCCCTCTCGGTGGCAGGCCGATTAGCATGTAAATAGCTGGCAGATAGGAGAAGTGAAAGCCAGGAAGCTCTTTAATTAACTTTAATCCTCTGAAGCCCACGCAGCAGTGGCTCTGACAGTTCTCCAGCCCTCCTTGGGGTCCCCCCACCCCCGGGGCCTGGGGATCCCTGAGGGGGGCTGGAGAGGGCCAGCGGCAAAGTGACATTAGGGTGTCCAACCCACCACGTGCCGTGTGACCGACACCTGGGACTGGGATGCTCTCGCAGCCAGGCCAGGCGGGCAGCGGGTTCCCACCTGCTGAGCACGTCCTGGTCGCAGGGCCTCACAGACAGCCCCGCACGTGGGTCCCTTCCCCTGCAGGCGCAGGGCCCAGCCTGGCTCTTCCTGCTCGGCAGCACCCGCCGGCCAGAGGGCAGCAGTGCGGAGTCCATGGTGGCTGAGCCCAGAGCCACAAGGCCCAGGCCGGCCGCTGCCGCCGCAGCACGCCCCGCTCGGCAGCAGCCCAGGCTGGGAGTGAAGTGGGACAGCCCGGCTTCCTGTATGCTGGGAGCCGCTGAGAGCCGCGGGGAGGCGGATGTCCAGGCCAGCAAAGGGAAATGGCCGAAGCACACCCGCCGGCCGTTCTAAGGAGGCGCTTCTGTCAGCTCGTGGGCGCTCACTCGGCCTGCCCCCCTTTCTCCACAGAGCATCCCAGAGCCGATGCCAGGCGCTCAGAGTGCCATCCTCTCGGGCTCGTGGGGGAACGAGCTGCTCGCAGACACAGCACGAGAGGGACTGCGCCCAGCAATGTCCCCAAGCAGAGGCTTTTGAGACTACCACCTGCTGGGACGGGGCCATTTGTCCCTGAGCCAGGCCCCCAGAGGCCGGCTCCAGGTGCTCAGGGAGCACGGGCGACACAACGAAAACTAAATGCAAACCTTCTCGGGCCCCCGGAGGCCAGTGCACCCCAGAGTGCCACGCGCCCTCACGACCACACTGGGCGCCGGCTCCTGCAGCACAGGGCGGAGCGGCTGGCTGTCAGCAGGCAGTTCTGGGGGACAGCACCCTCAGCTGGCAGCACACCCATTTGCCATGCCAAAACCCGGGCCCTGCCTACAATCTGTTTCTGAAAGCCAGGCACTCGGACCCGGGTCCACGGGCGGGCACAGGGCGCAGGGCCCCGGACCCTCCAGCGCAGAGGCGCGCTGCTCACAAGCACCTCCTAGTCTGGAAGTAAAGAACTCGAAGGGACCACTTCAGAACTCTCCAAATTCCCCCACCTTCTCTAGAAACCAGGCCCCGCGCAGGGATGGTGCCTGGGTGCCAGTTTGGGAACCCACGGTCCAGAGCCACGGTCCCTGGTGGGGGGCTGGCATAGCAGCGCCAGCACCACCCCCTGTGCCAGGCTTCCCAGCAAACCCTGACTCCTAGAGAGCGGCGCTCTAATGCCTCGGTCAGGCCAGGGCAGAGCCGCCTCCACCACGCACAGAGGGCAGGGCAGCGGCCTCTGCGGGCCAAAGCCTGGCGGTCACGCCTGCGGCCTGAGACTCCCCTGCATGGACCACTGGACAGACGGAGACGAGACTCCGTACTCAGCGAAGGAGGAGGCTGTCAGGGCGAGGGCCGATTCCACAGCGGACCACAAGGGCACCTCCGAGCTCCCTTCACTGTCCCTACCGGCTGGGCCAACAGCCCCAGCCAACCTCTCCCTTCCCAAGCCCCAGGCGCTGCAGGCACGTTATTTCTACGCTTTCCCTCTCGAGGCACAGGGCAAGGCTGGCAATGACCTCCAGCAAAACAAGCATTAGAATTCCGGAAAGGGGCCCGACGTTGACCTTGCCCTGCCCTCAGCCCAGCGTCCAGAGCGGACACCGGTCACCCAGCGCCCTGAGCGGTGCTGTAGACCCCTGGGGACGAGGCTCCTGCACCCAGTCCCAAGACCACACTGGGTGGCGGGTCTGGAGACGTGCCTCCTCCCCCGGGCCTTGGACGGGGCTGGTCTCCACAGGAAGCTGACCAAGGAGAGCTGGCGGCACCGCGCTCCCTGCGCTGCCACCCGTGGGATGATGGATGGTGTTTAATCCTCCCGCCGGGGACGCTGCGCCTGTAAATACGTTCCAGCTTCCTTGCTGGTTAATGACTATTTCAGTAGCCCGGCCGGTCTTTGTCTACTGGGGGATTGTGGGAAAAGCAGCTAACCTGCAAACAACCACCGGCTTTGAAAACACGCTCACATGCACACACACACACACACACGTGTACTCACATGCCCATACTCATAAAGGCGTAGGCACGTGTGCATGTACAACCACTCTTACGTGTACACACCATCACATGCACTTGCCGTCTCGCATACACACCCACGTGTTCACTCACATGCATGCACTCTGACATCCACTCCAGGCACGGGCGTGGCAGACAGGCCGCGCTGTCTCGTACTGTCCTGGCCAGTGCCCATCCAGCCACAGCCGCCCCCGCCATCAAGGGACATGGCAAATACTAACTGAATTCTCAGAAGGACTTGTCAGTGGGATTATGAGAAAGACGTTCACGGAAACGCAGTGATCTGGTGAGCTGGTTAGCAGTCACCGCTACCCACCAGTGCTACTGCGAGGCCCAGCCCGCAGAGCCTTTCCTGAAGAAAGCGTGGAAGGAGGCAGACGCCACCACGCGGCAGCAGGCCGGCGCAGAGCAGCCTGGGCGTGGGGCAGCCAGAGCGTGCCTCTCCCAATGAAAACCCAGGGCGTGCGGGCACTGGATAAGCCCGAGAGGCTGGGCGGGTGCCAGGTGAGGCAAGTCCCCCGGTTAGGAGGAACCACTGCCCAGGCGAGCCGGAAAACCATGCCGGCCGATGGGGCCATGCGCCACGGGCACACCGGCCCCGGGATCTGCCAGCTCCTCGGGCCCAGCACTTGCACGGTGTGGCCTCACCCAAGGAGGCCTGGTGGGGGCCGAGGTCAGGGGAGAGAGCTGCCCATGCACCGAAAATGCCGCCCCGGCCTCTGCAGGCCCCCCAGGCCGTGCCCCCGGCCGGGGCAGCAGAGGAGCCCGACACCCTCAGCATCTGAGACCGGCGCCGGGAGTGGCTGGAGGCGGCCCAGCAGCAGCGAGACGCGGCTATTTTTAGCTGCACACTTGAGAGGCAGCTGGCAGGGAGCCATGTCTTTGGCGTGACCATCAATTTTCACCTGCAGCCACTTCCTTTCCTCTCAGGATGAAGGTTATTCAAAGATTTGGATTTCTTCGAAATTGAGTTAAGAGAGAACAGGTCTCCACACGACGAGAGGGATTCTAATCGTCAGCAAGGACACGAGGCAGGCATAGCCGTCCTCCCAGGCCTGCTGGATCCTCAGCCTCCGCAGGACACCGCGCGGGCGGGGAGGGGAGGGCCGGGCCAGGGCTGTGCCACGCCTGCTCCCCCTGTGCCTCAGTCTCCCCCAGTCAGTCAGGGCCCTGCCCCGGGACGGCAGCCGCATCGTTAGGGCTTGGTGCCTCCGCCTCGGACACCCAGGACAGGGGCGAGGTCAGAGGGGTGAGCCCCGGCCGTGTGCACGGAGAGGAAGGTGGCCCTGACCCCGGGACCCAGGTCACAGGCGAGCCGACAGCTCCCTGGTGAGACAGCATTTCCGTGCAGCATGTTAGAAACGCAAACATGATGGGGGTGAAACAGCAGGTTACCCACAGCCGTCCCCTCCCACCTCGGGCGGCGATGGTGCCCCCTCCGCACTTCGGGGGGCTGGGAACGGGCGTAGAGCTTTGAGACAGAGTGAGCTGGATAGCCACACGATGGCCGTCTGCAGACAGGGCAGGAGTGAGCGCTTATGTGTTTCCTCTGGACCCCAAAGACCACAGCTTTGAGCGTTAAAAAGACAGGCGTCCGTGAGAACCTTTTACTAGATTAGCGAGCTGGTCAGCTGGCTTAGTGTGTGGTGTGCATGTGTGTGGTATGTGTGCACGGGTGTGTCTCTCTCACCTGCCCGCCCCCGGGAATGTAGTGGTACCAGGGCCCTGACACCCCGTCAGGCGCCTCCTGTCCAGTGGACGTGGCAGTGACGACAGAGATGGGGGGGAGGCCGTGAGGCCCTCAGCGATGGCTCCTGTGACTGAGCCAGCTGACCAGGCCAGGGCCTTGCCCCTTCCGTGGGGGAGGCAGGAGGACATTTGAAGTGTCTGCCCTGGGGCCTGTGAGGCGGGGAGGCCCTGGACAACACCGTGGACAACATCACACGACGGCTCCTCAGAGGACGGCGGGCCGGCGATGCTGGCAGAGACCCACGGCGCCGACTGCTGGCACCGGCTGGAGGCCAGCGGCGAGGAGCGTATGCTCCATCAGGAACCACGAAGAGGGCCCGCCTGCCGGACCGCGCTCCTGGGGCCGCCGCCGCTCAGCCCGGCCCGGCCTGGAGGAGCACCTGGGGGCAGATTCGGGTTTTTCCTTCCCGTCTCCTAAGATGTCAGCGTCCTAAGATGTCAGCGTCCGGGGCGGCATCTTAATGAGCTCCACACAAACACTCAGCCTGCTCTCCAGGGACTCGCCTGTGGAGCCAGAGCTCACAGCTCTTCAGGCAAAGAGCAGACAGGAGTGCATCTGCCCAGCACATCTGGACATGGCGAATCCTCACTCCAAACCTCACTCCAAACACAGTGCGGAGGGAGGGGGAGAGAGGGGCGCCCCCAAAGGACCCAGGACACACCGGGGCCCACAGAGCTGTCCAACGGCCTCAGCCCAAGGGGCACTGGCTTGGAGAGCTCTTGACAGCACGCCGGAGCCCTCCTGCCAATCAGGCCACCACCACAGCCTGCCGCTCCCCCCACCCCTCGCCCCCTGACGCTCTGCCTGAGCTGTGGCTGAGCAGGGCTGAGCCAAGTGTGAGGACGAGGCACGTGAGGGGTGTTCATTTAGCGTAGTGGAGACGTGGGTGCCGGAGACAAAACACAAGTGGCGGAGGGGGGCTGGGCTGGGCGCTGCTGACTGAGCGGCCCAGCCTGACCGGTGACCGCCACCTGCCCGCCCTGCCCGCCCCGCCCGGCCCCCGCAGCCGTACCTTGGTCAGCAGCAGCACCCGCTTCTGCAGCCTGCGGGCCAGTGCCTCGTGCGTCTCACGCTTCTTCCTCTCCTCCAGCAGCTGAGCGCTGACCTGGCGAACCTCCTCCTGCAGCTGCTGCCTCACCTTGTCCAGCTCCCGGACGCTGCGGACAAGGCAAAGGGCAGAGGGTGAGGCTGGGTCATGGCAGCACCCCCGTCACGGGCCCTCCAGGCCCAGCCACGTCACTTGGTCTCAGAACAGAGCCGCGCGTGCAGCCGCTGGCATTTCCCTGAACAGTCCTCAGAGCCTCAGAGCGTCTGCTCCCCGCAGACCCAGGTGACCCAGCAGCGGCACCCCACCCCAAGGGGAAGCGAGGCCCGAAGGGCTCCAGCGCCAGAGCAGTGCTACCTGCGTCACGCCAGGTGAGCAGCTCCGTGCTGCAGGGAGTCGAGCCCCAGCCTGGCCTGGAGCAGCCGAACCCCAACCTCAGCTCTGACACGGACGGGGGCCACGTGTGCTCTCGGCCAGCTCCGGAGCCGCTCTGCCGGCCCGGGCCCTGCCCTTCCTATCACCTCTGCTCCTAGCATCCTGCCCTCTGTGCTCGCAGCGCCCACCCTGGGTCCGTGGCTGGCTGTCCCTGTCCCCTCAGACCCCAGACAAGGATGGACACTTGGCTTAGAGCCTCTCAGCTCCCAACCGCCCACAGACGGACCTCCACCTCTCGCTAGGGGCGGGGAGGGGGTGAAGCGCCTTCGGTTTGGTTTCACACGCTTTCCCCAGACGGCCACTGTCCTTCCAGCCCCGCCCGCCTCGGCGGCCTTCCAGGGAGTGTCCGTGCCCAGGGAGAGCAGTGCGGGGAGGGACGGAGGGACGGTGGTGGGCTGCCGCTGGGAGAGAGCAGGGCGAGGCTTGGCACAGGCGGCACCGGGGGCAGGAGCCGCAGAGTGGCCTGCGGGGGGGGGGGGGGGACAGGCAGACGGAGAAGGCCACGTGGGAGGAAGGTGCAGGAGACCACGAGAACCAAGACCAGGCGCATGGCCCGCAGACGCTGCGGAGCGCGGGGGCGCAGAGCCGGCGGCCGGCCAGAGGGCTCGCTTTCGTATGTAAACTGCACAGGACAGAGGCCAGCGTGTGGCCACGGGGTGGCGGGTCCTGACCGTCTGCAGAGGAGGACAGGGCGTCACACGCAGGGGGACCCTCCCCAAGAGCAACGTCCCCGGATTCAGTGCCAAGTGCGTCGGGGCGCTTTCCAAACCACCTGCTGGAAGATGCCCCCCTCCCCGGCAGCCGGCAGGAGAGGGGCTGGCCGCCCGGAGCTGCCGCCCCGTGCCCGCTGCTGCCACCTCTGCTGGACGTGCTCTCCGTCAGGCCCAGCCTTTGTGTGAAGTAAAAGGAAACTCATAAAACATTAAGCCTCCTGCTGCCTCCGATGTGCCCTGAGGCCGCTGGCATTTCTGTGAACGCTGGGCGTTCAGAATGAAGTCCTCGGCTCCTGGGGAGTCGGCGCCTTTATCGGTCCTTCGCCCGCTCGATGGCGCCTGAGCCGCGCAGTGCCGGCCGAGCGGCCGCTTTCATGTCATCTCCCAGACAACGTCCGCCACGTGCCCGCTCCCAGGACGTGGAAGGACACGCACGTGCTGCAGCAGGAGGCATCCATGGCCTTCCTCAGACACCGCGGGCCGGGTCCCCCTCCCCCCTCCTCCCAGCTCCCGCCCGCCCCAGGCCTGGCCTTCGCCCCGGCAGGACCTGCCGGAGGACAGTGCCCTCCGGGAGCCCAGCGCAGCCACACACCAAGTCTCGCCCGCGGTCCACACAACACGGGCGCCAACATCCAACAGCCGTGGCCAGACCCCACATGCAGGGCCACAGGGCGACCCTGACAGGCCCCCCCGCAGGCACGGCCCTCACATGGGCCGCTTCCCACAGCGCCCTCAGGACAGAGGGGTCCCGGCGGGCTGGCACCGGAATGCCCGCAGTCCGCCCCAATTCTCAGTAATGGCACGCCGCATGAGACTGAGGACCAGGACACCTTCCTCACATGGACCCAAACCCCGAGCATCCTCCTCTGGGCTCCGGGGGCACAGCCCTCCTGCCCCGCCCGCAGCCTCTCCCTCGGTCCCTCCAGCCACACCCTGAGCACGAGGCGCCGGGAGGGTCTGGCCGTGTCCCAGGAAAGCCCTTGGCGGCAGGGACGGGCATCGCCGCTGAGTCTGGTCACGTCGTCAGGTGTGCTTCGCTGAGCGCCCCCGAGGGACTCGGGCGGACGGCAGAGGCAGGAGCCGAGGTCACACCCGGGCAGCCGTCCGTCCGCACGGGACACAGCACAGGCAGGACCCGAGGAAGCGCCCTGTCCCCGCCAGTCCCCACTCCCGACAAGGGAACAGACCTCTGAGGTCAGGCGGCTGGGAGGGCAGCACAGGCTCCGATCAGACCAGAACCGTCTACCTGAGGGCCGCCCCTCCCGGGCCGCCCTGGCCAGCACGGCGGACAGGCCCGGGGCACAGCTGGCGGTAGGACCTCGGCTCCCTGGTCTTGCCACAAGGCTGCTGGGGCACGTGTGGGGGGACGGGAGGCGGGGCAGGAGGCGGGCGGGAGCCTGTGCCCGGGCCTGCTCAGGCTGCCAGGAGAGGGAGCGGAGGCGGCTGGCCCACGCGGCCTGCGGTGTCTTTATTTATCCATTTGACCCCGATCCCAAATGCCTCAAGTGTCATTACACGTTCCTCTGAAAGAATCGACGTCTAAACATGGAAACAAAAGCGGAGAATCAGCAAAGCAGAGGCTGAAATAATCACCAATCAAAGGCAGGCCCGGAGCGAGGAGGCTGACAGGCCTGGCCTCCCAGAGAGCCCCCCTCACTCCTCCCACCCCTGCAGCGTGCGTCCCCAGAGCATCGAGGCCATGGGAAGCAACTCCCGTCCGACCTTGAGACGTGAGAAGGAAAATCACCCTCTGCAGTTTCAATTCCATCCCCACCGTAATGAATAATCCTACCCACTGATCAGTTCCCAGCCTGTCATCGCCAGCCAGGGGCCTCCACCTCACATCGCGCGGGGAGCCCAGGCGAGGCTGGCTCTGGGTGCCAGGCCACAGAGGCCCAGGCAGGAAGGACACGGCTGGGACCGGTGGGCAGGCCCAGTGAGTCCCGGCCGGTCCCGGCCGCAGCCCTGGGAGCCGGCGGTCCGGGGACCAGGGCAGACAGCTCCGGCGGGGGCTCTGGCGGCCACCTTTCCAGGGACAGCGAAGTGGGAAGAGTAATCTCTGCCCTGAGGAGTTGGCAGCTAACGGAGGGACACAGGGTGGGCCGAGCGGAGAAACGATGGGCAGGAGAGGCGGGGTCTGGGAAAGGCCCAGGCGCTCGGGCAGGGGCAGGGTGCCCGCAGGCCCTGGTGCGGGCAGGAACAGGGGGCAGCACAGGAAGGCGCTGCTGAGCAGAGCGGGCCTCGGGTGCAGGGAGCAAGCGCACAGGGAGCACGCTCCCATGTCCAAGAGCAGAGAAGCCAGCCGAACAGCAGCGGGGGCCGAGCACGGGAGACACCAGCCAGCACCGTGACACCACCCTCAGCCGCCCCGAGTGGGCAGCCAGGCACTGATGCCAGGGCTGCCGGGCAGGGGGGCACATGGCCTGCTCCGACGGCACTCTCCTCCAGGCTGGCCCACCTCCCACACAGACCCAGCTGGGAAAGGGCGCTTCGGGGACGCTGACAGCCCGTGGCCACTGTGCTTCCCGGGGTGTAGGGAGGGGTGGAGCGGGTGGACAGTCCACAGCATTCGGAAGACCCGTCAGTCCAAGTCCAAGGGCAGTGTGCGTGTCCGGCCAGAAGGAGAGGGCAGCGGGAGGCTGGGGCATTCCACACACTGCACTTGGGAAGCTGCTGAAGGAGAGGAGCCCGGCCCGGGGAGACAGCACCCCCTGCCGGGCACGTCACTGAGGAGCGCGTGACCTCCAGGTCCTGACTCAGGCCCCCTGCAAGCCGGGAGCCGCCGACCCCTTATCTCCCTGGGGCACACGGCCCGGCCCGGTCACACCACAGCCGAGAAGAGGGCGCTCGGGCGCGGCTGCTGCACCGAGGCCGAGGCGGGCCACCTGCAGGGAGCAGATTAGACAGGAAATGCAGCTGGTGAGCAAGTGCGCCCGAGAACAGGCTTTCTGCACACTGTGCGGGAGTCACCGCCACGCCCGACAGTCACCGCCTGAGAGCTGCTCAGGTTTCCTGCGTCCGAGCAGCGGCGCCTCGGCTGCCCCGCCAGGCCCCGGTGACCCGGGGCCGGAGCAGAAAGGATGGAGCGGAGCAGACCGGGGCCGGCGGAGCGCGAGGGCCAAGGACAGGGCCCGTGCGCAGGCCCTCTGGCACGGCCAGGTTCCCGCTGCCAGGAGGCCCCGGCAGTGCCAGCACCACTCCAGCTCCCCGCACACGCGGCCATCGCCCGCTGACAAGGTGGCCTCCCGAACCCCAGGCCGTGGAGGTGGCCGCTCAGGACAGGGGGCAGCGAGGGGCAGAGCTCGCTCTGATCAGCCAGCCTCCGGTTAGGGCGGCAGCTCACACAGCCGGGAACTGACCAACCGCGCCCGTCGGAGGGCACAGGGCATGAGGGCGCGGGGGCGAGGGCGCGGGGGCGAGGGCGCGGGGGCGAGGGCGCGGGGGCGGGGGCGCGGGGGCGGGCGCGGGGGCGAGGGCGCGGGGGCGAGGGCGCGGGGCGTGAGGGCGCGGGGGGAGGGCGCGGGGGGAGGGCGCGGGGGGAGGGCGCGGGGGTGAGGGCGCGGGGGTGAGGGCGCGGGGGCGGGAGGGCGCGGGGGCGGGAGGGCGCGGGGGTGAGGGCGCGGGGGGAGGGCGCGGGGGGAGGGCGCGGGGGCGAGGGCGCGGGGGGGCGGGGGCGCGGGGGCGAGGGCGCGGGGGCGAGGGCGCGGGGGGGAGGGCGCGGGGGCGAGGGGGCGGGGGCGAGGGCGCGGGGGCGAGGGCGCGGGGGCGAGAGGGCGCGGGGGCGGGAGGGCGCGGGGGGGCGGGGGCGCGGGGGTGAGGGCGCGGGGGTGAGGGCGCGGGGGGGCGTGGGCGCGGGGGTGAGGGCGCAGGGGCGCGGGGGCAGGGGTGTGAGGGTGCAGGGCGTGAGGGCGCAGGGGTGCGCGCCCCCCAGCCACCGCAGGGAATGAATGTCCCGGAGGGCGAGGTGAGGGCGCGGGGGCGAGGGCGCGGGGATGAGGGCGCGGGGGTGAGAGCGCAGGGGCGCGGGGGGGGGGGCGGGGGGGCGGGGGCGCGGGGGTGAGGGCGCGGGGGCGAGGGCGCGGGGGTGAGGGCGCGGGGGTGAGGGCGCGGGGGTGAGAGCGCAGGGGCGCGGGGGGGGGGCGGGGGGGCGGGGGTGAGGGCGCAGGGGTGTGAGGATGCGGGGCGTGAGGGCACAGGGGTGCGCGCCCCCCAGCCACCGCAGGGAACGAATGTCCCGGAACACGGAGGGCGAGCCGCCAGGCCTCTCCACATCAGGCTCTCCCCATCTCCACTCCCCGCGGCGCCTGCCTCGGGCAGCTGAGCCGTCCCCTCGGGAGGGGTGTGCCACCTGTGCCCAGCGTAATGCCACCTGGACAGGCTGGCCACGGGCCCGGAGCTGAGTTCCTCGTGTGTCCACGGTGCCGCCCGCACATCAGCCCACCCAGAAGGGAGCCGCACCAGGCGCAGCGCCGTCCCTGCGGCCTGCACACACCAGCAGCTCTGGGGTCTAGCACTCGCCTGCTGTGGACTCTGGTTTCTTTTTAAAAAACATTTTTATTGATTTCAGAGAGAAAGAGAGAGAGAGAAATATCAGTGATGAGAGAGAGAGACTGACAGGCTGCCTTCTGCAGACACCGCTCCCCGCCCCCCCAACTGGGGATTGAGCTCACATGCCAGGCACGTGCCCTGACTGGGAACTGAACCCATGACCTCCTAGTACGTGAGTCAATGCTCAACCACTGAGCCACGCCGGCCGGGCTGGTTTCTCTTTTTACTCCTTCGTTATGTGGACGAAGAGGGGCCACCTGCTGGGCTGACAGGCTCAGGGAAGGCCTGTGTAAGCCTTACACACTCAGAGACCTAAAGTAACCACAAAGGATGATCTGAGATTAAAACTGGTTTAATTAAAAAGCAGTTTAACCCTGGCTGGTTTGGCTCAGTGGATAGAGCATTAGCCTAGAGTCCCAGGTTCGATTCCAGTCAGGGTACATGCCCAGGATTGCGGGCTCGATCCCCAGTGGGAGGCATGCAGGAGGCCACCGATCCATGATTCTCTCTCATCATTGATGTTTCTATCTCTCCCTCACTCTCTAAAATAAAATAAAAAAATTAAAAATATAAAAATAAAAAGAAGTTTATGGTGGACAGTCATGTCCTCGGCCCATCTTCCCTGACAAATTTCAACTTTGACCTCAACTTGTACCTCCCCTTTCCGGACCCCTCGGGCACAGCCAGTGCACCAGAACAGAGACCACAGACACACACACACACCCCGTTACTGTCAGCAGGTTCCTGGCTGCTAATCACCAGCACCCACCTGTGTGAAGCAGCAGGCGTCTATCATTTCACTTCTCACCCAACCCCAGAGGTCTCCCCACTTGCTTTCTCCGCCTCCTCATCCTTCGCCGGTGGTTCCATGTGACCCGCCTATGGGACGCCCCTCCGCTGACGGTCACGTATAAAACAGGCGAACGCCGCCGTTCTCCGGAGCGCTACACGATCCGCTGAGGCTCTGCTTCCCGGCAAATGGCGACCGTTTGGCCCAAACAAACTCGCAGGGCTTCTTCGCAGGTCTCCATGTTCTTACGTTAACAGTTATGAAGAACTATGTTGTTTAATTTCCACCTATCTGTGAATTTTCCAAGTTTCCTTCCACTACTGATTGCTTGCTCACGCGGTGAGGGGTCGGGTCTGGGGGACAGGTGGACGGGATTAGAGACCCGTGACTCGGAGCTCCTAATGAGACGCGCTTGGGCCACGTGCTCGGGGAGGACGCCCCAGGCCGGGAGACTGCTGCTGCCCTCCGCTGTGGGCCTCCTGGCTAAGCCCTCGCTGCGAATGGGATACGACTCCGCCTCTCGGACCGTTCCCGGGGAGGAGGACACGAAGCACCATGCGCCCTGCACTCCCTCCAGGGCCTCTGGACACCCCATGGGCGTGGCAGGAACAGTCCCTCCTAAGCCAGCAGGGCTACACTTGGAGTCACCAGAAACGTCTCACACAGACAGGGGTCGACCTCAGGGGGCGGGGGGAGAAAGCCCCAGGGCACCAGATGGCCAGCTGGGCACGGCCGGGCACCTGTGCCCCGCACCCTCCCACAGAGCTGCGGCCCCAGGGCGGGGGCCAGGCCACACAGGGCCAGCCGAGGTCAGGGCTCCCAGGCCTCCTCCCGGCCTGCGGAGTGTGTCATCGTGTCCCCCCCGTCCCCCCACAGGGCTCCACCCGAGCGCTCCCCACTCTCAGGAGGAGCCCGCTCAGCAATCCCGAGGCATGCAGCAATAGGAGCGGCGGGCTGGTGACAAAGGAAGTGCTTCTCTGCACACAAATCCCTCCTAGGAAGCGGATGTCGAAGTGGCCATCTGGCTGAGATTAGCATCCCAAAGCAACTCCCACGCAGGCACCACTTCCACGCAGCCATTTACATGATAATAATGCGGAGTGCTGAGGAAGCGCTTTGCAGAAAGACTATCCCCACTGCATCTCAACTTCCGCTGGCTGGCCGTGCAGAGGGCTGGCCTGGCGGCTGGACCACCCTGCTCTCCGGGCAGCCTCCTCTGAGCAGGCCAGGCCAGGCCGGGGAGCCAGGGACAGCCCTGCCAGCACCCCTCCTGGGCCTCTCCCGCCCCCACGTCTCTTCTACGCCTTCGGGTTTCCCCTTAGAGTCCTCCCCAGAATGACTGCCAGCTGCCCAGAGAAGTCCGCCCCCATCACAGCTGGCCCGTGACATTCACTCCCTCTCCCTCTCAGAGGGTCCCGGAGAGCACCCCACACCGCGAGGGGTCTTCAAACGTGTCTTCAGCAAACAAGCAACAGAACAGCCAGGCGGCCAGAGCCCAGGGCTGGGGCGCGTGGAGAGCTGGCGGCCGGCCATCCCTCGGCTCAGGCGGGGGAGGTGGGCCTCAGCCCAGACGGGGACAGAGGGACACACTCAGGACACACAGGGAGCAGGGCCACCGCAGACCCCGGTCTCCAGGGGAGCCCAGGCCAGGCCCATGCTGAGCTGGCAGCACCCCGTCCGCAGGGGACGCTCCTGGAGAACAGTCCACGCTGTGCCACGCATCAGGGACCAGCCCCTCTGCCCCTGGTGACATGGGCACCGGATCCTGGGAGGGAGCACTCAGAAAGGCCCCGAGGGCCAGACACCGAGCTCAGCCACGGCGCCCTGGGCACGACCTCAGGGTGCAGCGGGAGCCCCCCGAGCAGGCCGGTGGCCAGGACTTGCAGGAGGGAGAGGAACGGAGGAAGTGGAGGTTCAGGAACGGTGAACAGCCAGGTGGGCTGAGGGAGCACGCAGACGGGGCGGCTGAGAGCCTGGGCGACGGGCGGAGGCCTGTGGGGGAACCGGGCTCCCCCCTCAGGCGCTAAGGAGCCGTCACTCTTGCACCAAGGCCTCCTGGGCCAGCCTGAGCCTCCACTGGCTACAAACTAAACTCCAGGCCAGCACTTCACTCCGCAGCCCAGCGAGCAGGAAGCTGCCGTCCCTCAGCTCCTGGCCGCGCGGAGGGCGGGTCCCCGCCCGCCCGGGCTGCCTGCGCCTCATCTGTATTCCGAGGCACTCGGGCGCTCTCGCCTTCTTTGTGCTGCGGAGATAAGTTCCTAATCTCTGCTATCTCCCAGCTGCAAACGCTCAGGCCTCCTTTCTTTTTATTTAAATATGAAATCTCATTTCAGATTCGCAGGGGACAGTGACCATCCTCACAGTGCTGACAGCCCCCCCCCCCCCACTCCCAGCCGGGCCAGGCGATGCTGCGGCTGAGAGCAGCACGTGGGCTGCTGTCAGCCCTGGCACCTCAGCCAGAGGTCCTGCCTCCACCACCACGTCCCGCCACCTGACAGTCAGGGCCCAGCCACGGGCTCTGAGGAGACAGCCTGCGGGCCCACGCCAGCCACGGGAGCCCCCAACAAGCCACCTGCTGACTGAGCAGTCCCCCCAGAGCCCACGCTGCGGCCTCCGCCCCCCGCCTTCCCCTCCTTGCCCCGTGGCAGTGGCTCCGAAAAGCCCAGCAGGTGGGGCCTGAGCGAGCGACCATGCCCACCTGGCTGCAGCCGAGCTCCGACTCCTGAAGCCAGTGAGAGGGTGGTGGCTCTCTGGAGCTCAGCTTCGGAGCAAGAACAAGAGGTTTAAGAGAATGTCACACAGGCGCTGTACCCTGGAGGGCATCATAAATGCCAGTGTCTGTGACCTGCCCGCTCGGCCCTCCCGCCCGCGTGTGACAGGCTCTGGACCACCCCAGGATCCCACCCCGCCTGTGCCCAGGCGCTGGCCGCCCAGCAGGGAGAGCCTCAGAATCAGCGGTCCTGACCAGCACCTGGAAGCAGGAGGGAAACCGGGAAGCTGGGAGCCAAGCTGGTCTGCACCGAGCCTCCTGGCTGCACGGCATACCCTCCCCGTGGCAACGCTCTCTCTCAGCATCCTGAGTAACTCCCCTGGCGAGGGGGCGGGGAGGAGACATACAGGGTTGGGCCCAGCAGGGACTGAACAGCGGGAGCCCCGCACCTCACCCTCAAGCTCACCTTCCTCCTCTCAACACGTCTGATGAGTTGACATTGGTGTTAAAATCTTATCATTTATGTAACAGCTCAGTTATTAACAGGGTCTCATTTACACGTGTCAGCAGGGGAGAAAAATCACCTAATTAAGTACTTTCCCATCAGAGAGAGGAGGAGCTGTGCGGCCAATCTGTTTTCAACTCCTCCTTCCAACTCTCCAACGTTTGCTCCTTCATTGGGAGAGATTTATAACTCTTGTCACAGGGATTAGAACCTCTACCGGTGTATCCACCAGCACCATCAACACTGTCATTATCACAACCATCATCATCATCACCAATATCACCATCAAAGTCACCACCACCACCACCACCACCACCATCACTACCGCCGCCGCCATCACCACCGCTGCCACCATCACCACTGCCACCACCACCACTATCACCTTCATCATCACATCACCACTATCGCAACCATCATCATCATCACCTAAATCACCATCACCACCACCACCACGACCGATATCACTACAGACACCACTCCCAGGTCCACCCAACACGGCATTTTCCCTGCTCCTTCGGGAGCGTAAGGCCAGCATCCGGAACAGCCTCTGCAGAGGTACCTCTGGTCCTCTCAGGACATCAGCCCACAACCTGAAGGACAGCCTTGCGCCTCCAGACCCAATCGCACAGGCCTGCCCTTGCTCTGTCTGTGTACTCCTTCTGCCTGGAGACCCCACAAATGGGTAACCCCTCCTTATGCTTCAGAGTCCCCCTCTTCCTCAGGGAGGCTGTCCCCGGACCCCCCAGCTAATAGGGGTGCCCCCCAGCCGTGCTGGCTCAATGTGGGCCCAGTTGCACTGTCCTGTACACAGTAACACCCAGCGATGTGCTCCTGTGTGAAAGGGTAAACGGAGGCGGGAAGGAGAGGAAGGAAGGAAGAAGCCCAGCTATACCGAGACACTGCCTTCCCCGGGCCCAGGTCACAGAGGGGCTCTCACCGCCAGGCCATCCCCGACAACAGCAGTGGGAGGGGCACCGGGCAGAGCCATACACACCCTTGACCTGCAAGGCCTGGCTGAGGTCAGGGGCTCCAGTCCTCTCAGGAGCAGGAGCCACGCAGCAAAAACCTCAAAACAGCAAGTTCCCAAGGAGGCTCTTGATGAGAAACGGGGAGAAGAGAGAGGTAGGGGACGGGCTCACACCCACCCACCCAGAGGCCCTCAGCCTGGCTTGTCAGAGCGAACCCCTGACCCCAGAGTCCCTCGGTGTCCGCTGCAGACCGACAGTCACAGGTGGAGCCTGCCTCTGGGAACTGGGCCTCCATGCACTGGGTCCTGACCACAGGTGTCACCAGACACGCAGCCAGCGCCTGCAAACCAGCCTGCTGCAGGTGTGCCCGAGCCCGCGGCGAGCGGCCCCCGTGCAGAGGGAGCGCTCTGCAGCCGAGGCGTGACAGGCACACCGGCCACTCGAGTTCTGTGCTGATTTCCAACCGGTGGGAGCCAGGACCCAGGCGCGGTGGTGGCAGCGAGCTCTCCAGCACCTAGGTCTGGGCCTCACCTGGCCCATCACGCCGGCTGAGGACAGGCCGGGACAGGAGTCCGCACGTGGTTCTGAGGTCCCCCAGCAGGCTCCCCGGTTTAAACGCATTTGCTCTCCACACCCTGTCCCAGCATAGGGGGCCGGCGTGCACGGGCACACCCACCACCCAGCTCCCACGCTGGCTGCCCCTCCCCGCCCACACGGTGCACATGGCAAGTCCTGGGCGCCATGCAGACCCCAAACCACAGCATGGACTCCGCCGGGGCAGGGACAGAGGCACCCTCCCCCAGCGCCGAGCCAGCGAGTCACACGCAGAGCCCTGCCGGGTGCGCACAGGAGGTGCACGGCGCACCCACCCTGGGCCCCGTTTCCCCACCAGATGAGGATACGAACGCAGCTGCCAGGGGCCTGTCCCGGGCTCGCAGCCCCACACGAGCACCCAAGTCGCCGGCCAGGAAAGGGGGTGAGCAGGACCGACCCTTGGCTGGGAGTCCTGGGGACGTGACTGGGCGGGTCACTGGCAATGGCTGCCCCCGGCCACGGCCACCAGGTGTGCCCTGCCAGCTTACCTGGCGCAGAGGGGCAAGCTGCCCCATCCAGGTGCTCAGAAATACCTATTTTTAAAATGCTGACCAAAAAATCCCCCAAAAGGATCGTTTTAAAATAAAAGCAAACGCTGGAGATGTTCGTCACGTAAACGCCACCTCCGTTACAGCAGCGCTGGGCCGTGCAGCCAGTTCCGGCCGCGCACCGGCGGCATTGTCAGCGCGGTGCAATCAGGGAGCGCTCCTCGCTCCTCATCCGCGCCATTCATCCCAGAATGCGCGCAGATGTTCCTCGAGCAGAGAAGATGAGCCTTTCAAGCGGCACTTTTTCTGTTTAAAACTTTATTTAAAATGAAAAGTTATTTGAGTGAAGCTCACGCACTGTTTCCCCCGACTGGCGCTGGGCGTTGACTTGCCAGGCTGCTTCCGCCTAATCGGACTTTCCATTTTCAATGAACATCTGTGCTGGGGCGCACGCTTTGTGGAGAGCCTCCCGCACACGCTGGCCACGGGGCCCGCCTTCCCGCCGGGCCGGCAGCTGGGCGGGCCTGGCTCCCAGTGGAGAGAACGAGGGTGCACAATGGTGCGCGCCCGGGAGCCGCTGGCCCGGCCCTCCTCCTGGACACACAGCGGGGCCCCGCCCGAGGGGAAGGCTGCCCATCGAAGGCCACCCTCCTCGCCAGGCTGTGTGTGCCAGCTGCTGGGACACTCGGGACCACCAGGACACCAGGCAGGCACCATCAAGTGGGGGCTTCAGCCCAGTCACTGGAGGTCCCTGGAGCCCTGCGCCCCACGTCTGCCCCCACACCTGCCCCTCGGCAGAGCCCCGACAGCTGGACCACGAGTCCCACGGCGGAGGGCCTAGCTCTGCTCCGCACCTCCCTGCCACTTTGAAAGTGACCGCACGCTCTGCCCCGGGCTGTGAGGCCCTGGGTGTGAAGGTGGGCAGTGTTCCCATGCCTCGGTTTCCCTTTCTGTCCGTGTGCCTACCTGGTCCCCGGAGACACACCCAGAATTGGGTGCAGAAAAAAGGGTTTTATGAGCGAGCATCATGAACGAAACGTGAATTCTGTGGCCGTGGGTCCTGGGGGAAGGGGCCTGGGACAGCGACAGCCTCACTGTCCACTTCCTGTCCCTGCACAGGACACGCCCGCCTGCTCGTCCCCTCCGGTGGCGCGGGAGCGCAGACAGAGCGCTCGGCGGTGTGGGCCTGAGCACTAGGAGACACTTCTGTTCTTACAGCGCTATGTTTAGAACCTCTAAATAAAGCCACGGAGGGTGTTGCAATAATATACGTTTTTAAACTCACTAATTGAATGTTGCCATTACAAGTGCTATTTTGGGCCATCTGCTAACCATGTAATTTAGGAACTAGATTCTCCTCTCACAGGACACACTGTTGCTGCTCTGTGGCCGCTCAATGGCTATTCATCACACATATATATGCACACGCATACACATGTGCACACATGCATACACACATAAACACACGTGCGCGCACACAGGCTGCCGTTGGCGACCACAGCTGCCTCCTATTGCGTGGCACCGGTCGGGGTGACGGCAATGGCGAGAGGGTCACCGAGCCCAGGACTGAAGGACAGTGACGGTCACGAGGCCACAGCATGCCGCGTCCCGGAGCTGTCCCCTCGGGCTGGAGGCAGCAGGAATGCCTGATGTTACACCACAGCCTTCCTTCCGAGGGGCCTTCACCAGCCCGCACCGTCTCCAGTGCCCGCCCCCAGAAACTGTGCCTCCAGCCTCAAACCTCACCATCCCCCAGACTGCGAGTCGGGGCCCGGCTGCGCCCCAGCTGGTGGCGGGCAGCCTGCGATGGACGCCTGAGACCCCCCCACACACACACAAACACTCCACGGCGTCCTGAGGGTCATGAGCCAGGCAGGCCTCGGGCTCTTGCGTCAGAGTCAGAGCCCGTGGCCTCTGCCCACCTGGGAGCCGACTCCTATCGGTGCTGCCCACGGGCCTGGCCCCCGCACTCGGCCAGCGGACGTGCCCTCTTCTCCACCCACAACCAGGCACCGGGCTGCGTCTCAGAGGCCTTCCCGGCCGAGTGAGAGTCACGTCGTGGAAGATTCTGGTTCGATGACACACGTGTCATCGAATAAATGAATAAAGGAACCCACCAATTAGTCGGCTCCAGGGTGTCCAGGGTCTCGCTGACAGTGCACACAGCACTCACCGTTTCTGCACGTGACTCCCTCCGGCGCGGGAGAGCCTGTCACACACACACCTGCAGAGCACGCACGCTTCATCCACACGGCCGCCCAGTCCTGAGCCTCCCCTCTCCCAAAGGCCAGAAAGGCTGCAGGACACGGGAACGTGAAAAGGAAAAAGCAGGCGCATCTCAGTACGAAGCACACAGGGCGTGGAGGCCCAGACGTCAGAGGAAAGAGTAAAAGCAAGAGGAACAGAAGGGAAACACACATGGGGAGGGACCTCCCCCCGTGTCCACCACGCACCTCCCCCGTGTCTACCACACACACCTCCCCTCCCCGTGTCCACCACGCACCTCCCCCCTCCGTGTCCACTACGAGAGGCGCGCCCAGGGCATGGGGGTGTGCACAGCGACCCGCAGGCAGGCACAGCACCCAGGGCAGGGCACTGGGGCAGCAGGTGCTGCGGTCATGGAGATGGGAAAGCAGGACAGACCAGCGAGAGCGGGAGGAAGCGCTCCGTGTGTGCCAGGGGCCTGGAGCGGAGGCGGGTGCCCCCCTCGGTGCTCAGTGCCGGGCCCAAGTCTCTCAGAAGCCGCCTCCGTGTGGAGCGGCGTCTCCCAGAGCTGTTTCCCCAACAACACAAGCCGGTTTTTATAAAACAAAGCATGATAATGATCTTGGCTGCACACTCCAGGAAAGATGTGCCAACAGGGACACGTCTGGGAGCAGGGACGGAGGTGGGACACACGGCGCTGAGCGGCCTCACACGCCTCCTGAAGTGCTGGCAGGACCGAGGCAGCAGAGTGGGGACAAGGACCCAGGCGTGTGGAGGTCCCCCTGCTCACCGGCCCTGCGGCAGGGCTGCTCAGGGCCCGGCACGGGGAGACCACGAGGTGCCGCACCACTGGACGAGCTGGCAGCCACACAGACAGGCGTGCATGGAGGGGATGAGCAGGGAACACAGGCCTGAGGGCAGGGACCACGGCGCATCTGCAGCACCAGACAACAGCGTGGCGCTGGGGGTTCCGCCAGTTGCGAAGTTTCCGGCAACTTTGTCCCATGAACCAATGAGCAGGCTGCTTTCACAGCATGCAGGCGAGGGGGATGCCCGGGAAGGAGTAGCACGCTGCTCCCCAGTGCCCGGGGGGCTCTGGCTCCGAGGGGGGGGGAGAAGGCTGCAAACAAGCCCCCATGTGGGCCGCAGAGCCCAGGGCACTTGCCCTCCCGCCTCGCCCGCAGGTCTGGCACGGTCCTGGGCACCATGGGGGACGCGCATTAGCAGGTTCATCTCCCTCCTCTTCCAGGGTAAGCGGCTCTACAGCGGGGCGGGCCCGGGCCCGGGACTGTACTGGGGTGGGGCAGCCTAGAGCCGAGCTGGCGGAGGTGCAGAGCCGGCGGGCCCACGCAGACAGTGGCACCAGAGCGCGGGGACTCCGGACTCCGTGGGGGGACATCTTGCCCCCCGTTCCCCCATCCTGGTGTTCTCTGGGCCCAGGAGCTGGCCAGCGGGAGCTGGGCTCCTCAAGGCCGCACCGCTGAGGGGCCAGGCGCCTGCTGCAGGGAGCAGGCCTAGAGGCAATTAAGCCTGTTTCAGAGCGGGTTTGGCAGGAGGTGCTAAATCGATAGATCCCTCCAGCACACATCCCTGCAGGTAAGGATCAATCAGGCAGACGCTCCCAATCTGTTCCCGCTGAGCCGAGAAGCAAAGCTGTTTACCGTTCGTGCCCAGAAATAAATAAATGAACCCACCAATTAGTCGGCACCATTGTTTCTCTGGAAAAGCTTTTAGTTGCTCCAAGAGAGCCCGGCCCCCGCACGGCCCTCCATTAAGGCGCAGGTGGACGCCGAGGGGCCCAGGGCACGCTCGGGAGAGGGTGGGGGCGGGGGACAGGACGGGCTGTGGGCCACCTGCCCACACTGGGAAACGGGCACCCACCGCAGGAGCCTGGGACACGTGCCACAGAGCTCGGCGCTCACGGGGCACCAAAC
Organism: Nyctalus aviator; assembly: GCA_036971965.1. Classification (NCBI taxonomy): domain Eukaryota; kingdom Metazoa; phylum Chordata; class Mammalia; order Chiroptera; family Vespertilionidae; genus Nyctalus; species Nyctalus aviator. The sequence continues at coordinate 96,127,620 of CM072927.1, read as the reverse complement.
CCTGGGGCGAAGATGCAGCCTAAGGCAAGTTCTGGACCAGGCTCCTGCCCCTCTCTGAGAGTCCACAAACGATGGATCTGCTGGTTCCCGGGGTGCCAGCGGGGCGAGCCCCATCTCTGAGCACATGCTCAGCTCCATGTCGAAGTGAGGAGCCAGCTCTCGGGCAAAAGGCCCCCTGTGGCCACCAGCTACTCACACACCCGTCCCACCAGGGTGGTCACTCGGGGCCTGGGCGCCCCCGAAGCCACAGAAACCAGAAGCTCCTCGATGGGCTGTGAGGCCGCCACGGGGAAGCAGGTGGATGGTGCACCCGCCAGACCCAGGCCGCTGGTGCAGCGGGCAGCCCGTGCTGACCTGCCCAGGGCTCCTGCTAAGAGCAGCTGACAAGGTCAGGCCGTGGACCCAGCCACAGCCCCACGCAGGGACACGGACAGGACCTGCTGTTCAGGCCCAAGCACGCAGGCCGGGCCCTCCGGAGCTCTCTGAGGTCCCAGTGCTCCGAGGACCCGACAGCCCTGCGTGCAGAGACCTGGACGCGGAGCTGCGCTGTGTGCTGAAGCCGATCCCAACGAGCCCACCTGCCGCGAGGAGCCTGCACAAGGGCCCTGAGGACGGAGGCCGGCCCACCAGGCCACACGGCCGGCCCGCACCAGCGGGCCATCGCCGCCTTGCCTGCAAAGAGGGACAAGGTCGGCGGCAGCATCATCGCTCACACACTGTCACCTGGAGCTGCCGAGAGACAAGCATGGGGCGCGGCCAGAATCGCAGGGAGCAAATGAGAGCGAGACTGGACCCAGGGGGGCAAGGCTGCCGACACAGCGCCCAGCTCTGATGGTGACCCCGAGACGTGATATTGACCCTGATACATGACCCGGCCTTGGAGACGGCTGGCTGGGTGCCTGTGCGCTCATGGCCCGGTGAGCCGTTGGCGAGGGGCGGCTGAGGGTCTGAGTCACACACGGGAGGGAGGAACCAACCCCGGATGGAGCAGGGGCGTCCTCAGCCCGAGGCTGGCGGCAGGAGCCCTGGTGCTTCTCTGGCTGCTCCGCCATCAGCTAAGGAGACAGAGCAGGAGAGGCCTGACATCCGTCCAGCCTCAGTCCCAGGAAAGCAGGCTCTGAGCAGCCACAGGAAAGCAAGCCAGCCCTCAGCTTCTCAGCAGCAGCCACTCAGCACCACCGCTGTCCCGGGGCTCTGCCCGGAGACAGGCCGCTCACTCCGGACAGAGCAGGAGCGGGCACCGTCCTAGCTGCCACTTCCGGGACGGGGTGAGCACGCTCTTCCTGTCCGCCCTGGGCACTGCGACAGCCAGGGGCTGCAGACGACAGCCAGGGGCTGCAGACGACAGCCAGGGGCTGCAGACGGCAGCCAGGGGCTGCAGACGGCAGCCGAGGCGCTGGCCTGTCCTGGGAGCCCTGCAGGCCCTGGAGGGGGCAGGCTCGCATCCAGGACAGACCCTGAGCTCCAGTGCGGAAGCAACAGCTCACAGAGGAGAGAGAAGAGTGCCGGGCAGGGGTGCACGCACCAGGGGAGGGAGGGGGTCAGCAGTCAGCCCCAGCAGGGGGTCTCCTGAGGGAGGGAGCTGGCAGCAGCGTGGCCCTGAGAGGAACATGTGAAGGAGAACAGGGTAGGGCTGGGGGAGGCCAATACAGGACCGCGGCTCTCTGCCTGCAGGGCCTGCTCCCGGGCACTGGCCCTCAGAGCCACTTCCCCGAGGAGCTGGGCCAAGAGGAAGGCCCGGGGGAAGTGCAGGCTGGAGGGGAGCCACTGCCCCCAGGACACTGCCCGCACTGGGAGCCCCGAACCCCCTGCAGGTGGGGTGACCTTGAACAAGAGCCTTCGCCTCAGACTGCCCCAGAGTAAGGCCATGTCCCCCTCTCCCCGCCCAGCAGTCGGGGCACTTGCAGTGACGCCTGCCGAGTGCTGACGCTCGGTAGTGAAGTGCACTGAGTCAGGTCCGCCTCAGTCCCAGCGGTCAGCCTCGGGTTTGGAGCACAGAGCCAGCGGCTCGGGGGGCGCTCGTGCCCTGGGAGGTGCAGAAGCAGCGTCTGCAGCACCGAACCTTCCCCGCACTGCCTCCCTGAGGCCGGACGTGCCTCCCTCTGCGTGCGTCCCACACCCGCGCCCAGGCCGTGGCTGCGCTGGTTTGTCCGCCAGCGCGATGCCTCCTGGGCACCCCCAACAGCTCTGCTCACAGGTCTGGGGCGACACTGGCCCTTGGGGCTGGAGGGGAGAGAGGCCACACCAGCTCACAGGCAGTCTGCTCGTCAGGAAAGGTCACCCACAAAAGGCAAACACGAGGACGGGGTTCGAGAAAAGCCCGGTGGGAGCCACCTGCTCAGCCCTCAGCCCTCCAGTCCCTGCCTGAGCCTCTCGGGGCACATCTGGCAGGGATGAGCGGGAACCACAGGACACCATGCACCTTTGTCAATGGAGGGCTTGGGGTGTGGCCTGCAGCCTTGACCATCACAAGGCGGGGCCAACAGGGCCCTGCGTGGTCACGTGCTCACCTCCCAGTGCCCCCAGCAGGAGGCCTGCTCCCCCGGGCCTGGAGCCGGGACATCCACCCCCCCCAGGGGCGACCACGGGCCCTCACGGAGCTGAAACGCACTCTGGTCAGGGGTAAACTGACTGGGAGCGAGAGGGAAACTGAGGGTGCCAGGGGGGTGGAGGGCACACGCATTCTCTCAGCCTCGTCTCCAAGGAGACTGCTCAGAGGTACCAGGATCGAGGCGGAGGGAGAGCTGCTGCCTGCTGGGCGCCGAGCAGAGGCGGCACATCCCACCCCCGCCCCCAGCTCTCGGGAGGCCCCGTGGACGGCGAGAGCATCCGAGAGCAGGCAGTGCTTTCACCTCCTTTCCAGGCCCAGAGCCAGTGGGGACGGCCCCCAGCTGAGCAGAGCAGACTGAGCGGCACCCTCTCGGTGACAGGCCGCACCCCACCCCCACCTCCCACCCCGCCTCGCCTGGCGCCAACACACAGGGCAGGGCAGAGGTAGGTGCCCGCATAGGAGAAGAGCCGGGCCTGACTCTGGACACCTGAGTGTCTTAACAGGGATGGAGAGCGGACATCTTGTTCCCTCCCCGAGCGGCTCTCTGCCTGCGATGACAGGCGCTGAGGAAACTCCAACAAAACTCCAGACCGCGCCTCCCCTCCTCTCCGGAGGAGACGGCCACGGGCCTCCGCGGTCTGCAGAGACGCCGCAAAGTCACACTCCTCCCCTGACGAGAGGCAGGCAGGCAGAGCGGACACGTCGGAGAAACAGCAATAATTCCTGAACGCGGACGAGGCGGTCCGGGGAGGCTGCAGGGCGCCGGGGAGCTCACGCTGCGCCCGGATGGCCGACCCCCGGCCCACCACCGCTGCAGCCACCACACCAGGGGGCTCCCAGCACTGGGTCCCCACCGCCTTGTCAGGATCAGGCCTCAGAGGGAAGGCCTCCACGGGCACCACAGGCTCCGCCCCAGGCCCGGACCGCGTGCCAGTCCTGTGGATGCTCTCCCGGCACCGCTCCGCCTCCGAGGCCCAGCCCCCGAGGGAGGCCCCGATGCCGGGCCCGGCCCACCAGACACATGCCCCCTCCTGAGTCCCCCTGACCGGGAGCTGTGACCTCTCCCCAGCGGGCATCTGGGTATGTGGGGCTGGACGCAAGCTCCACCGGGCTGACCACGTCGTGGCCCGGACACAGCCAGGAGCCCCGAGCTGCTGGCAGACACTGCCAACGCCGCGGCCAGCAGGTGCGTCCGGCGCCTGCCGCACGGGCCTGCCGCAGCAGCACAGTCTAACTTGCGGGGGTGTCTGTGATCGGAACGAAGGCAGACTATGGAGTGACACACACACACACACACGACATTAAATCACAAAACTGCACAAAACATCCTTCGGGAGCAGCTCATGTGGGACATGCCCTGGGCGGCACCTGCTGGGGCAGCGTCACGGCCCCCACTGCAGCCCCAGCTGGGGGCTCCTTCCTCTCACCCGGCCTCAGGCAGGGGTGGCCGCCTCAGACACGGCCCACCCACGGGACTGAGAACACTCGAGCTAACCCAGGTGCACAGACACCCCAGAGAGGGGCCTGGGAAGCCCACAACCTCGGCTCAGGTGCAAGGCGTGCTGGGAGCCGGTCCCCTCGCCCCCAGGACCCCAGGGTTCTCCCACATGAGCCGGCACTGGGAGCTTCTGACAGGGTGAGGGCGTGGCCGGCCCACCGCTGGCCGGTCACAGCAGCTCATCTGGGCCGGCGGGTCAGCGCATTCTGGGAAGGTTCCGTGCAGCCCTGGCCCAGATGCTACACCGGGAAGGACCGTGCTCGGAGGCGGCCAAGGCAGAACCCTGGGCTCCTCTGGCTTTTACAGGAGGCTATATTAAAAGCAGCCTAAACACAATAAAACTGTTACATTTATGGCAAGAAAATATGAGAAGACAATAAAACCAGCGGAGCACAGGATGAGAGAACACCGCGGTCCACGGCTCCCAACAGGGCAGACGAACAGATAGACTGCTAAACAGAGAGGAGAGTAACCAACTTAAATCCGAAGCTCCCCCATCTTCCCCTGGGCCTGCCCCAGGGTCGGCACAGCTTGCTCACGGAGCCAGCCAGCAGCAGGTGTCCCGCCCCCCCCCTTCCTCCTCGGGGCTCCTTTATCTCTGATGCCAACCCCACTTCCCCATCAGCACCCGCCTCCCACGGAAACAGGCCTCAGGGGCTGGCCACGCCCCTGACACCCCAGCCGGACGAGCCCCAGGACACCAGGCGAGGGATCCTAACGGAGCTGGGGAGGAAGTGTACCCAGGCCGACATCCTGTGTGTGTGGCAGAAGAGCACGGGCTGCAGAGCGGACACGCCATCTGCATGTGCCTGGTCTGAGGCGGGAGAGCGTCCTCCAGGCCCCACACCGGGCGGGCTGGTTTCGCAGAGGAGGCACCTCCCAGCGCTCCCTGCCATTAGCAGCCTGCGTCAGGGTGGTCCATCCGCCAGTTAACGGGCCACGCTGGCCCATCACTGCTGAATCCCTCGTTCACAGGAAGGCTCAGTTTGCCCTGTGGGCTCTACAATACACACACGTGTGTGATGTCAGGGTGCACCATTCCTGTGCCATCCAGAGCGCAGCCAGGGCCTGAGCTCGCCCGTGTGCTCTGCCTGTGCACCCTCCCGCACCGGCAGCCGCGGCCTCTCCACGCTCTGGCCTCCCCCAGAACCCTGGACTTGTACTTGCACTCCGCAGCTGTGCAGACGGGCTTCCGTCACTCAGACACGTGACCTGAGCCCCTCGTGTCTTCTCATGGCTGACAGCTCTGCTTCCCGAGCACCTGTCACTCGGGCCCTCGGGAAGCAGAGCCGTGCGGAGGTGCCCGGGTGGCAACGACGGAAGGGTGGGCACAAATGCACAGTAAAATATTCAAAGAGCCCGGCCTGTGTGGCTCAGTGGTTGAGCGTCAGCCCGTGAACCAGGAGGTCACAGTTGGATTCCTGGTCAGGCCACATGCCCAGGTTTGGACTCGATGTCCAGTAGGGGGCGTGCAGGAGGCTGCCGATCTGTGATTCTCTCTCCTCACTGATGTTTCTATCTATCTCCCTCTTCCTCTCTCTGAAATAAACAAAAACATTTTTAAAGAAATATTTAAAGGTTACTAAAGCAGGAAAGACTATACAACCTGACTTCTTCACCGTGTTTTCGGCCACGTAACCTTTCCAGCGTCTTCCGTTGCCTCCTATACTTCCAAGGTTTCAGTGCTTCAGAAAGGCTCTTGGAAACGGAGACGCTGTGTGAGCTCTGCACAGCCTCCCGATCAGCAGCTCCGCCTACAGGGCTGACCCCCACCCAGTGCGAGCCCTGAGCAGCTCTTCCCCGGCCTGTCTCCGGGCTCCTTGGGCTTCCCAGGCTGCTGCTCTAGCATCTGGGCTCTGCACCACGCCTGTGCCCTGGGGCTGCAGTCGCCCTGCCCTGGCGCACCTGCCCGCGCCATGGTCCACGGGCCGTGCCTGCTCAGGACCACGGCCCCGCTGGCCACTGTCTGGCCGGGTGGGTTGTCCCTGGACCAAGGTGCTGTGTGTGCAGGGCCAAAGGGGGGTGGTACAGTGACTAAAGAGGAAGGAGGGAACGAGTCCAGCAAACGCCTGGAGACAGCCTGGATTCTCCCATAGGAGGCACCTGGGGACCGGGGACGGACCCAGCCACCTCCCACACACGGAAGTCCTGCCGTCACAAAGGAAGTGGGGACATGGTCCCCAGTGCACAGTGGACGTCAGGGTCCCCGCCAGGAGAAACCCCAGGAGTGGCAGGCCTCCAGGCGTGCTGCAGACTGGGCACCCAGGACACGCTGGCTCCCGGAGTAACTGTCCTACAGCAACTGCTCAGAGCTAACCGCTCAGAGCCTGATTTCACTTGGGGGCTGAGTTTTCCCCCCAGTGCTTGACTAAAAGGGAAGCTTCACATTTTATCCACTTCCACATCCCTTAACAATAAAAACTTATTTAAAAGGCCCATGAATATGCAAATGCCAGTTTAAATATGGAAATGAAGCATGCAGGAAAGCAGTCTGGGTGTGAAATATGAATGGCAGCTCCTTTGCTGGAGGAGCCCGGCTGGCTGGCGGCATGTGGAGGAGCCGGCAGCCTCCGCCTGCAGCCGCCTCGCCCCGGAGCGCCCAGGAGCCGCCGCCACCTCAGCCACCTGGAGCCCAGAGACAAGCCAGCGCCTCTGCCAGCGCCCCTCCGACACCGCCACCCGCCCTCAGAGGTGAAGGGGCCCGGGAGTGAGCTCGCCTCTCCTCAGCCGGCCAGGCCACGAGCCCAGCAAGGATGGGGCTTGTCCGGGTGACAGTAAGCAGACTCCAGAGCCTCGAGCACAGGGTCAGAGGTCAGCCGAAGACCTCAGCTGGCAGCGGGCCGGCTGTGGCGGGACCAGAAAGTGAGGCCCCAAGCCCAACCGGCAGAGCCGGGCTCCTGGCAGAGCGCCGCACTCTGCGGAGCCGAGGGCTTCGGAGCTTCCCGGGCGCCAGGAGGAGTGGCCAGGCGCCTCTCCATGGGACAGAGCAAGTGCCTCCCTGCTCCCCCAGGGCCCCGACGGGCCCAGCACCGGGCCTGTGAGACACCCCTCCCCCCGCCCTGCTGACCAGGCTCACGTCCGAGGGCAGCGGGGCTTCGTGTGACTGGGGCAGGCAGGGCTCCGTGGCCACTCGGACCACAGTGGGGAGGAACCAACAAGCCCTTGCCCACCGAGGGAGCTGCACGCCGCCGCCACTTCTGGGAGCTGAACACCAGAGTGCCCGCTCGTCCTGGTTTCCGCTCGGCACATGCCCCGGAGAAGCGCTGCCCAGCAGGGGAGGGGAGGGCCAGTGAGGGGAAGAGAGGGAAGGGAGAGGTGGGGAGAGCAACTGCCAGGGAAGCACCTGAGAGAGACCACTCACCCCAGCTGCTTCAGGCCCTGCCCTCATGTCCCCCACCCCCCCACGGGCCACCAAACCCCCACGGGCCACCAAACGGACAGGCTTGGCAATAGCACTCCCCTGGGAGGCGCCGCAGGAGGCCTGCGGAGTGAGCAGAGTGGCTTCCAGGGCTGTGGCTCCACCTTCCGTCCAAATGTGGCACTGCAAGCAAACCAACAGGCCCGGTTCCTCGTCTGCCACAGCCTCCACAGGGCTGCTGGGGACTTTTCCCAACTGAAGTGCCAGCAAGAAGGAAGGAGGCTGGAGAACCAGCATGAAGGGCAGGCCCAAGCAGGCGGCCAGAGTCACTCCCCTGGCCACTGAGCCTGGCCCTCGCTGGCTCAGCCCCACACCTCCCGCAGACCTCACCAGAAAGGCTGGCCCCTGGTGCCTCGGGCGCCGCCTGCAGGTGCTCCTTGCCGTGGAGGAGGGAGGGCGACTATCCCTGACGCCCAAGAAGCCTGGGCCCCTCGACAAGCAAAGGTGACCACGGGCATCCTGCCGGACAGACGCAGCATGCCCCCGCAGGCAGGGCGGGCCTCAGGCAGGCAGCCCCTCTGGCAGTGTCTCGCTCAGTCACCAGGGCATCCCTGCTTCTGTTCTGTGGTCTTCAGTTCTGGCAGATCTCACGGAGAGGGACTTCTAGACTGCTCCCCAATCGGCGTTGTGGCCACAAACCCCTTTGCTTTCCAGTGCTCCTGCTAGTGTGAGCGCGTGCTCGTGCGTGTGCACGTGCGTGTGCATGTGCCACGCCAGCCCAGCCCCACACGCCGCCCCGCACGCCGCCGGCACTGCACCGGGTTTACATAACCACACGCAGACCACGTGCCTTCCAGAGCAGGAACCTGGCTGAGCCGCCTGCTCAGAGGGACGCGCCAGGGAGCCCGGCTGCAGTGTGGCCCGTCAGCCCGGCCGGCAGCTGGGAAGTCAGGTAACGCATCACTTGGGTCTAAAGCAAAACAGCGAAGTTCACTCTCTGGCGGGACGCTGTGCGCACGGCTCCGAGCCTGGGCCTGCCGCAGTGTGAGGCGCAGCCAAGGACCGCATGGGTGCAGGAGCCAGGGGATGGGTGCCAGGCAGCCGGCAGGCAACCAAAGGTGCCAACTCCTCCTCCACCGCCTCCCCTGCTGCGCACTGGGCACAGGGAACAGCTGAGGGGCTGAGGAAGGAACGCCCCGGAGGATGGAGGCACCGGGCCCTCCTCCAGGCACCCTGAGGCCACCCGCTGCCCCAGTCCTGACGCCGGGGTGACGTAGTCCCCGCTGAATGCGAGTAAGACAGATCCCAGAACGTTCTGGGCACCCAGGTGACATGGCCGCCCTGTGACAGGGACCCAGGTGCAGACGATGCTGGGCAGAGGCCAGCCTGGGGACAAAGGTGGAAGCAGGGTGAGCAGTGGGAGCAGCCCGGGACCGGAGGAAAGATGCCGACCAGCGGGGGAAAGACCAGTGTTGGATGTGGGTGCACGCTGGAGCCAGAATCATCTCCTGTGGTTTAACTGGGGGTGGGAGGGAGAGGCAGCGATGAGGAGCCGGGTCACGCCTGCTACCAGAGCCAGGGGTCACTCACGCCCAGCAGACACGCACGCACGCATGCACGCACGCACCACGTACTGAGCGCCGAGTGGCCAGAACCACGGTGAGTACCATCCCCAGCCTATGGAGACAAGGAGAGCAGAGTAGCACCAAACGGAGGAGCCTGACGGCACAGCACGTGATCCAGGGAAGCCTGCGTGTGGAGTGGCAGAGGCCATTGAGGAGCCCAAGCTCAGCGGGATCTGCGGGGTGGGGGCTGCCAGGGGAGCCGGCCCGGCAGGTGTGTGCCATGTCAGGGGACGGGCCCGGCTGGAGGCCCCGAGCAGAAGAGGAACCGGGTAAGAGGGGCTGCAGGGGCCAGCGGGCAGGTGCCAGGCTTTAAACCCAAGTGCGGCTGTGCTCTCACGGAGGGGCGGAGCACAGGGGCTGGGCAGGAGATGGCCAATGCATTTCCGCTCGCGGGTTCCCTCGGGCAGCTCCGCGAGGAGGCAGCACAGTCAGAGTGGAAACAGCGGCACCGGTTCTGTCTGGAGAAAAGCTGTAAGTGCTGGAAGAGGGCAGAGTCATGGGCACTGGGGACAGAGTGTCCACAGCTGTGAGGAGGGAGCACACACCGCAGCCCCATGGCCCGCACACAGCAGGGTGGGGCAGCGGTGGCGGCAGGGCCAGGGCGGCCTCCGCCTGGGATGTGGCCTCCGTGGGGCCGAGCAGGAGGGCGGGCTGACAGGAGCCCAGTGGTGAGTGCACACAGTCCAGACGCAGGCAGCTCCGTCCCACTGAGGGGGACAGGCTGCTGGCACGAGGTCAGAAGAGAACCCAAATCGGAGGAAGTCACTTCTGCTGGCAGTCGGGGAGCCGGGCCTCCGCCCGCAGCACCCAGTCCCCGGGTCAGGGTGAGCAGGAGTGGCCGGCGCGGCCCCACCCTCCCTGCTGTGTGTGGGCAGCAGCCCTCTCCAGGGCATCCTCGCCACCTGCCAGGACGTGAGCCACTGGCACCCCTGCCTGGGCTCGCTCACCTGTCTGCACCTGCTGGCCGTCACTGCAGCGGGCTCAACGTCGTCCTGACCAGCCCTGCGCTCCCGAAAGCAGAGGAGACCTCACTGCCAGGCCTCACCAATGCCTCGCCCCGCTCTTTCCTCGCCCCCGCTCTTTCCCAGCTCTACCTCCGCTGGTCTTCCGGCCCCAGCCGCTCACTGGAGCGCACACCGCCGCGGGCCCAGCAGCCTCCCAGCCACAGAAACGGCAGCGGCCATCGTGCTCGTTAGCGCTAACAAGGCCTCCTGTGCCGGCAGCAGGCCCAGCGCGGCACGCAGATTCTGACTGAACTCTCCCGACACCGGTGCCAGCCGTCAGCTCTGTCACCGTGACAGGCGAGGCCGGGAGAGGCTGATGAACGCCCAGGGGCCCAGCAGCCGGGGGGAGGGGGTGGGGGGGCGAGGCTGGGAAAGGAGACTCGGCCTCGGCTGCAGTCAGGCGCAGCGAGAACCCCCGGACGCGGAGCAGGGCCGGCCCTCCGGCATCTGGGTGCCGCTTGGCCCTGCTGGGCTCAGCAGCTGGGAGAGGAACGCTCACACAGACCCCGGGACACGGCCGGCCTCCCCCACTCCTCGGTGGTGAGAGCGCAGCCTAAGCTCCAGACAGACAATCACCACTGCCCTCTGCTCTTCCCTCGCCCTGGGGGCAACAGGGAAGCCAGCCCACCTGGCGATGCCAAGAACATGCCAGCCACGGGCACTGCCCCCTCAGAGAAGGTCCCCCAATGCCGCCCAGAGCCCAGCGCCGAGGGAGGCAGCATGGAGCGGCCAGGCCGAGGCTCTCGGGCTCGTCACCCTCTGACACCTGAGGGGAGAGGAGGGGGGGGCTGAGTCCATCCCCACCAGCCAGTGACATAACCAAGCAGCAGACCTGAGAACCTCACAGAACTGGAGGGCGGGGCTCTGAGCCTCGGGCATCTGCCCCACCCCGGCCCAGCACTTCCCGCCCCGAGCTCTGGCTGCAGCCTTCACCTCCAGGTAAACCGGCCACCAGAAGTCAGCACTTCCTGAGCTCTAAGTCGCTTAGCAAATTGTTAAATGGGGGGACGAGGAATCCCTGAATCTGTCGGCAGACAGAACTGCGGGTCTCCTGGGGACCCGATGCTTGTGACCGGAGTTGAAGGGGCAGCCCCAGTGCCTTCGGGGTCTGCGCTGACTCGGGAGTTCGTGGGAAAACCTAAGGGAACGGCCCGTGTCGGAGGCGGGAGGATGGTGCTGGAACACGGCGTGGGGGCGACAGGAGGAGAGCGCCACCCCAGGCCCTGTCGGGAAGGACATAAACCTCCCTGCTGGGTGCAGCTGTGCTCAGACACAGGTCTCCGTGGACCTTCCCTGAGTGCAAAGGCCACACAGGCACACACACACACCTGACCCCAGGACCCAGCTCTGCACCAAGGGGTCACTCAGAGCCCACATTCCTGATCCCGCACAGCCTTGCTCAGACCCGTGCCCCGGGAGCCAGCCCATTGGGTGGCCAGCCCACAGGGGAGCCAGTCCACCGGTAAGCCAGTCTATTGGGTGGCCAGCCCACCAGGGAGCCAGCCCATTGGGTGGTCAGCCCACAGAGGAGCCAGCCCACTGGGGAGCCAGCCCACCGGGGAGCCAGCCCATTGGGTGGTCAACCCACAGAGGAGCCAGCCCACTGGGGAGCCAGTCCACAGGTAAGCCAGCCCATTGGGTGGTCAGCCCACAGGGGAGCCAGTCCACCGGTAAGCCAGTTTATTGGGTGGCCAGCCCACCAGGGAGCCAGCCCATTGGGTGGCCAGCCCACAGGGGAGCCAGTCCACAGGTAAGCCAGCCCACTGGGTGGTCAGCCCACAGGGGAGCCAGTCCACCGGTAAGCCAGTTTATTGGGTGGCCAGCCCACCAGGGAGCCAGCCCATTGGGTGGCCAGCCCACAGGGGAGCCAGTCCACAGGTAAGCCAGCCCACTGGGTGGTCAGCCCACAGGGGAGCCAGTCCACCGGTAAGCCAGTTTATTGGGTAGCCAGCCCACCAGGGAGCCAGCCCATTGGGTGGCCAGCCCACAGGGGAGCCAGTCCACAGGTAAGCCAGCCTATTGGGTGGCCAGCCCACAGGGGAGCCAGTCCACAGGTAAGCCAGCCTATTGGGTGGCCAGCCCACAGAGGAGCCAGTCCACAGGTAAGCCAGCCTATTGGGTGGCCAGCCCACAGGGGAGCCAGTCCATAGGTAAGCCAGCCTATTGGGTGGCCAGCCCACATGGGAGCCAGCCCACTGGGGAGCCAGCCCACCGGGGAGCCAGCCCATTGGGGAGCCAGCCCACCGGGGAGCCAGCCCATTGGGGAGCCAGCCCACCGGGGAGCCAGCCCATTGGGGAGCCAGCCCACTGGGGAGCCAGCCCACTGGGGAGCCAGCCCACCGGGGAGCCAGCCCACCGGGGAGCCAGCCCATTGGGGAGCCAGCCCACCAGGGAGCCAGCCCATTGGGGAGCCAGCCCATTGGGGAGCCAGCCCATTGGGGAGCCAGCCCACCGGGGAGCCAGCCCATTGGGGAGCCAGCCCATTGGGGAGCCAGCCCACCGGGGAGCCAGCCCATTGGGGAGCCAGCCCACCGGGGAGCCAGCCCACCGGGGAGCCAGCCCATTGGGGAGCCAGCCCACCGGGGAGCCAGCCCATTGGGGAGCCAGCCCACCGGGGAGCCAGCCCACTGGGGAGCCAGCCCATTGGGGAGCCAGCCCACCGGGGAGCCAGCCCATTGGGGAGCCAGCCCATTGGGGAGCCAGCCCATTGGGTGGCCAGCCCACCGGGGAACCATCCCACAGGGGAACCATCCCACGGGGAGCCAGCCCACAGGGGAGCCAGCCCACAGGGGAGGGAGCCAGCGGTGACTGGCATGTGATGGATGACAGCGCTGCCCCACTTCAGCTGAGTCGGGCAGACAGGAGGCACCGTGCACCCGGCTCCCGCTCACTCGGGCCAAAGCCAACCGGACAGTGAAGCGTGCACAGCTGTCCCTGCCGGCGCCCGGGCCTACCTGCTGGTGATGGAGCCGTTCCTGTCCTTCAGGGCCAGCTCCCGCTGCTGCAGCTCCACGATGAACCGGGAGAGGTCTTCCGGGGACCTGCGGGTCAGAACACACTCAGCACCGGTCCCTGGGGGGCACTGTGTGCCCGCCGCGATGACTCCATCGGGGCTGCGTTCCACCCCGGGCGCTGCCCCCGCCTGGCCTCTAACCACGGCCCGCCCTGCCCGCGCCACCTCGGGAGAGGGGCTTCCCTTCGCCTGTAAGCACGGGCCAGTGTGCGGGACACGCAATGAGGTCAGAAGCGCAGAAGCACCGCCGGCCCGGCCCGGAGGAGGCACTCACTGCCCGCGCCCCCCCGCCCCCCCCACCGCCCCCTCAGAGCCCGCGCCAGCACAGCAGCTGCAGCAGCACAGAAGCCCCGCACTGGGCTCTAACCTTCACGGCGGCAGGCAGTTACCGCAGGGAATGCCCGCAGCAGCCTTGTTTATTGTTCACAAACGTGGAAACTGAGACTCAAACGTTTCAAAGTCACTCTGCTTGAGCACCGAAACTCAACTCTAAGCCCGTCCTCTAACAATGAGCCATTTAAAGAGAGAAGAAACACCAACCAGCAGGTGCGGCCTGTCCTGTCCGGTCCTGACGCCACCGCCGTCCCCGCAGAACTGCCTCCAGTCTGCGCTCCACGCCCGCCGCCTCCTCCCAGCGTGTTTGTGCCCAGGCCCGCGCCTTCCTCCACCCGGCGCTTCCCTCCCGCGGCTTCTCCCACTGCTCACGCCTCCACAGGAAACAGAATCCTGGGGGGGAGCGCGGTCACCATCACTGAGGGCGGAGGGCCCAGGCTAAGGGCCGCCTGCCCGCTCCCCGCGGTGCTGAGCGGCCGGGAGGTGCCAGGGTGAGGGCATGCCCCCTCGGAGGCTTCCCTAGAAGCCGCTGCGCTGGTCCTGCGCCGTGCTGCTCGACAGCCTGCGGCCTCTGCCGGAGGAATCCTGGCAGGCGGACGGGGTGGGGCTGGAGTGCTCCTTTACGATCCGAGCGTTTTCCTGTCTCGAACAGGGACAGGCCTGGCCAAGAGCAGGTTGGGGGGACGCACCTGTGAGACCGCAGTGAGGCTGGGGGCCATCAGCCTGACCGCCCGCCCCCTCGGCTCACAAGCCAGGTCGACTCCTTGGCAACCTCCCACCTTGAGGGACTGGGCAGGCTGTTTCGTGTCCTGTGCTGGCGTGGGCCTTTCTCGTGTCCCCTAGGCCACGTGAGCTACAGCCCAGCGCCTCCAGCCTGGCCCGCTGCCTGGAACCTGTGCTGTGACGTGCTGTTCCCAAGGCTGCATCCCTGCCCAGCTGCAACCCCATCAGACCTCTGTGCCCAAGCCTCCTGAGCCTGGCACAGGCCCTCAGCGTCCGCGGGCGGGGTCTGCTCCCACCCTCCCGGCTCAGCCTCGGCCCCCCTCTGCAGTGGACGCGCCCCTCACATCCTGGCAGCTGGCCGCTCTGTCCACCGGCACCCCGCCCTCTGCTCGCTGCTCCAGGCTGAAGTTGTGCTCGGAGCCGTTAGCCAGATGCCCTTTCGAATGTTGAAAGCTTTCAAAAGATCAGCTTTTCCAGTGAGTGAGGAGCAGGGGGAGGAAATTATGGCATTTGTCTGAAAGGCTCCACGAGCTTTATTTAGCTCCCACGGTTCAAAGAGCGCCTCTTGTTAATCAGGAGAAGACTCGGCCTCCCTGGGGGGCCCCGGCTTAATTGGAACCCGGGCTGTTTGAAGTCCCTTTAATCCTGCGGGCTGGGAGGAAAGTGTGCGGCAGCAGCTGCAGATCTGAGGTCTCCTCATTCGATCTGCATGTGTCTGGGGACCCGCGTAATTCGTTTCCCTGAGACAGCGAGGCCGGCGGCTGGCCGCTGGACCGCGGTGAGGCCTGGCTTCATTGGGCCGAGCGGGAGGCCGTCCCTGCTCCCGGCATCGGGTCCCTGCGAGGGCGGGCGGGCGGGCGGGCTGCAGGTCGATTTGGTTTGCTGGTGCCGACGTCCGCATGCAGATGCCACACGCAGGAGAGCTGTGGCTGCGTGGCCTGTGACCCCAGCGGCCCTGACAGGGCCTCCTCTCCCACAGGGGACTGCGCAGCTCTCCAGCCACAGGCCTCCCTGGCCGGAGCTGTCGCTGGTATCTTTCTCCAAGGGCCTGTGGGCATGCCTGCTGCCAGAGCGCCGGGCCCTGCTGCTGGGCTGCCTGACCACAGAGGGGTGTGCAGCAGCTGCCTGCGCCCCCCCCTCTTCAGGGGTGAGGTTCACTGCCCCACAGGCCCCTGGTCCCCTCCCCTCCCTTCCTCCTCCCTCCAGTACTGCCTCGCCGGCGCATCCTGCAGAGACCGAGAGAAGCTGCCGATGCTGGGGCTCAGGCTGTTCTCCTTTTTAAAGACGTGAAGTGTATTGTACACAGATGTCTTCAGAGCACACACACAGCCCAGTCCCCTAGTCCCGCCCTGAGGAGGACAGTTCCTTTGGACACGGTGGCCTTCCCCAGCACCAGCCCATGGCTCCCAGATCTCAGAGCCAACGCCACACGGCTCACACCCTGCTCATCGCTGCACAGCCCGCCACCCCCAGGAGCTGTCACGTCCATCCCAAACGGGTCTGTTTCTGCCAGCTTCACACATTACTGTAATTAAGTAATCTAATTAAATGTTACAGAGGCTGACGGAAAACAAAGTGGGAAGAAAGCCGTGTTTCTGTGAGAACGAGGTTGAAGGCTATGGTACGTCTCAAAGGAAAATCGCCCCCAAGTTTCTGTTAAAGAAAGCAAGTGACTGTAGAAGTTTCAGAGGGAAGCCTGTAACAGTTAGGACTGAGGCATCCATTTTAAAGAAACAGAGCTAAAATCATGGGCATGTTTTGTGGCCCATGCAGAAAATCTAAGATGAAACTCAAGTTTGTGGACTCTTAGGAGTCTGCAGCTTGGGAACGTTTGTGTATTTGCAATATTTTAAGTTAAAATGTTTGATGTATAAACATCTTATTTTCCACTTCAACAAACTTTTGGAATCAGTAACATTCTTGATTATTTTACCTAGGAAACGTTTTACTAATGTATTTTTGCTCCACTTGCAATGCAAACTATTCATATTGTAATACCTAGCTAAACATTTAGGAGTGATATACGATTGTGTTATTGTAAATGGCTCTAGTTATATATTCATGAATTAACTCATCATGGAGTGATTGTTTTCTTTTTAGAATTTTTTTGTATAGTATTTCATTCTGCACTGTAAGTTTATAATGCTAGGCTTTAAAAACCCACTTTCTGAGCAGCTACTGCATTTCCCTGGTACAAATGGTAACACTTTTATGGAGGCACAGTGGCAGTCCCTGCCCTCCCCAGCAGGAAGCCCGGTCTTGGCTTGTGCAATCTGAACATTTTTACACACAAACTGTAGCTATGCTTACTCCTTTTCCATTTCTTTATAGAAATGGTGGCATGGTACACTCACGTTTCTTTTTTATTTAGCAATGCATTTTGGCCACATTTCCATATAAACATATGAAAAGGTTCTTTGGCCCAGCTGGTGTGGCTCAGTGGATGAGCACTGATACATGAACCTGAAGTCACGGGTCAATTCCCACATGCCTGGGTTGCAGGCTCGATCTCCCGGGGGGGATGAGGGGTTGAGGGGGAGTGCAGGAGGCAGTCAATAGATGATTCTTCTCTCATCATTGATATTTGTCTTTCTCTCCCTTTCCCTTTCTCTCTGAAATCAATAAAAATATATTAAAAAATAAAGTTTCTTTGTGCTTTCCCTTTATTTCCTTTTATTTAATTCTATTTTATTTTTAAATTGTCTTTACTGTTGAAAGTATGACAGATGTCCCCTTTGTTGGTTTGTGGGTTTTCTTTTCCCCATTAACCTCCTCCACCCCGCACCTGTCCCTCCCAGGCCTCACCACTGTCTGTGCCCATGGGTGATGCATTCATGCACGCTAGTCACTCCCTCCCAGCTCCCCCGGGCCCCGCCCACCCTCTGAAATGCCTGTCCAGAGACATGTTTTAAACAGACCTCACTGCACGCCTAGAGCATCATTTAACCAGCAACGCGGAGCTTGAAACCCAGCGGTGTGAGTGAGCTCAGGTGCCGGTAGAATGGAGTTGGACAGAAACTGTTTTGTTTGTTCAGTTAACGTTTACTGAGCCTGCTTTTGTGCCAGGCCCTATTCTAGGTCCACGGCCAGTGGAAAACGGACCAGAATAAGCAGCACCTGCTGCGATGGAGCTCGCACCGCTTCACAGTGAAGCGAGGCCACAGGTGAGTCCAGATAAAAGGCAGAGCCTCTGGGACCGGTCTGCCGTGAAGAAAAACAGTGCAGGGCGGAGTGCGAGGGTAAGGGGTGCTGTCTGAAGTAGGGTGCTGGGCAGGCCGGTGACAGAGCCTGCAAGAGCTGGCGAGGGAGCAGCCACGCCGAGGCCCTGCGCTGGGGGGCGGGGGGCGGTGCCTCGGCTCTGGTGGCCTTGGCCTTTGCTTGGTGCTGTGCGGGGACACACACACACACGCACACACGCACACAAACACATAAGCACTGGGAGGCCTGGTGCTGTGCGGGGACACACACACACACACATAAGCACTGGGAGGCCTGGTGCTGTGCGGGGACACACACACACACACACGCACACGCACACGCACACGCACACACACTGGGAGGCCTGGCAGAACCATGTGCTCTGAGTGACGCTGTCAAGTGGTCACTGGTGCCAAGGGATCGGGTCACCAGAAGACGCCGCCACCCCGGCCCAGCAGGAGCATTTCAGAGGGATGGCGCATCAGCCACCTCTCTCCCCATCGGGCGGCCCACTTCCCCTCCCTGTTCCACGGCTACATTTCAGCTCTTCGCTTCAGAGGAAAGTGGAGACTGGGGAGCAGCGTCTGCTCTCCCCAGATGACCGCTCCCAGCTGCAGGCTGAGCGGTTCCTCAGGGCAAGTCTCTGTTTCTAAATCGGTATCACCCGCTCCTGCCTCTCTCCAGTCTCCCGTCAGGTGCTACGTGGAGGGAAAGCAGCCATCTCAGCCAGAGATGCTGTCTGTCTGTCTGTCTGTCTGCAGATGCCGCTCGACGGGCCCCCCCACTGTTCCAGGTCTGCCCAGACGGTCACCACGCTCCCCAACGCCCGGCAGCAGCGTGCCCTCCCATGTGTTGGCTGGCGCCCCGCCAGGGAGCTGGAGCGGTGCAGATGGGACCTGCAAGATGGGTATTTGTGTTTGTTTCTTTGCTTGTTTGTTAATCCTCACCTGGCCATATTTTTCTATTAATTTTCTGAGAGTGTGGAAGGGAGGAGGGGGAGGGAGGGAGGGAGGGAGGAAGAGAGAGAGAGAGAGAGAGAGAGAGATCAATGTGAGAGAGACATACAACCGGTGCCTCCTGCATGAGCTTGACAGGGGCTGGGATCAAACCTGCACCCAGGTGCATGTCCCTGACCAGCAACTGAACCTCCACCTTTGGAGCGGGCCAATGCTCCACCCACCCGTCATGCTGGCCAGGGCTGTTTGCTGTTTAAATGAGCTCTGCCACAGACTCAGTAACAGTTTACCTGCCCCTGACTGACACAGAAGAACACGGAACAACTTAAATCTCTGTAAAACGTTTCAGAAAAAACATGACTTGGCTGGAAAGGATTTACTTATTTGGGCCGAGTTATTTTCCCACTAGTATTCTTAACTCCCGATGCCGGAGGCCTTTATGGAGCTCTGGGAAGAACGGGAGCTGGGCCAGCCGCGCGGCTCAGTGGCTGAGTGCTGTCCCGGAGGTCATGGTTCCATTTCCGGTCAAGGCACATGCCCAGATTGCAGGTTCCATTCCCAGGAGGGCACATGCAGGAGGCAACCAGTTAGTCTTTCTCTCTCTCTCTCTCTCTAAATCAGTAAAAACATACCCTTGGGTAAGGATTAAAGGGGAAACAGGACATCAGAGAGTCAATGGCTATGGTTAGCTTACTAGAACAGTTCATTTTCACACGTGACAAGTCAGGAGAGGTTTCATAAGACCAACTCAGCTGACAAGGAAATCGGCTGTTTCTGTGGGGTCCACACAAAGACAGAGGCAGCCTGGCCGGCGTGGCTCGGTGGCTGAGGGTCAACCTATGTACCAGGAGGTCACGGTTTGGTTCCTAGTCAGGGCCCATGCCCAGACTGTGGGCTCAGTCCCCAGTGGGGGGCATGCAGAAGGCAGCCAATCTGATTATCTCTCATAATTGATGTTTCTATCTCTTCCTCTCCCTTCCTCTCTGAAATTAATCAATATATATATATAAACTAACATGCTAAGTGTCCAACTGTCCGACCAGTTACTACGATGCGCACTGACCACCAGGGGGCAGACGTTCAACAACGAGCTGCTGTGACGCGCACTGGCCACTTACAAAGAAATGACACCACGGACCTGGTGTCCACAAAGCAACACTCGGCTTCCCCCACGTGGGACACCGGCCACGCCCCCACCCTAGAGCGACAGCCCACCAAATCGTAGCCAACGCTGCCGAGACTCCACGGCACAAAATGTGGCCCCCGGCCCAGCTCGGAAGCAGTGGTTGTGGGCGCCTGGTAATGACATCACGCCCGGCTTCCTCTCCCTAGCAACTAGCCTCCTTGGAGTTTCTGCAGCCCAGGAACACAACTTGCTGTACAGCCAGGTGCAAACATTTCACACTTTAACCAAAAACTGTGAAGACTTTTTACCTCCCTCACCTCATCTGATCCTCACAGAAGCCCTGGAGCAGGCAGATGGGCTCGGTGGAATCCTGTTTTCTTTTCATTAGCCGGAAAATGGGGATTCAGAAAGCTTAGAAACTTGACCCGACTGAACAGAAGTAAGAAATGGTGGACCTTGAAAATGACTTCAGGTTTTTTGTCACTGCACAGAATATAGTCAGACACTGCTGCAGTTAAATATTTCACCCTTTGTTCTTTCTGTGTGATCTAAAATAACACCCTGCTTCGTGTTGATATTTCCTGCTGTGTTGCTGACAATTACCTGAAAGAGAAGTTGGGGTGCTTCACTGGGCTGGAAAAAGTTTAGCTGCATCAGAAAGCAGCTAATTAAGCAAGTTTATTCTATATCTATAAAAGGTTAAGTTGACTCACACGTGTGATACATATAAAGATCTCACTGGCACCAATCACACACGTGTGCTTCGATCTGTCATTGTTAATTGTGAATTTGGTTGACACTTCTGTTACAGAGAAAGGGCGGAGAGCGAAGTTAAAGTATTTTTCTAATTAATTTCCTTTCAACGTGCACAGATTTGTGCACCGGGCCACTAGTAGATATGTAAGAGTGAGTTTGTTTCTACTTTTAACGATACCAATGTGATCCAGAATTAGGATGAAGGTAGCTATTAATTATGAATCCATCTTTGGGACCAAAAGGGGAGACCCAGAGGCTACAATCACCCCCCTCCATCCTCCTCCTCAAAGGTAAGAGCCTGCACTCAGGGAGACGGGGCAGCCACGTGCCCTCGAAAGGCCGCCGCCCGTGGGAGCTGGCGGAGGGCGCAGGCGGAGTGAGGCTGAGCTCATGAGACTCCATGGGAGTAGCCCTCGGAGGAACAGTCTCAGACAAGCTGCCTGCGGAGGGAAAAAAGGCTGCGTCCCTCCCACCTGCCACGCCCCAAGGAAACGACAGGAAAGGATGCCATTAATACATTTACTTCAACTTTCCTTTCAATGGTGCTGAAAAGTCTATGCAAATCCAGCAGTAATTAGGTTTAAAAATTCCATTTCATGGAATAATCAGACTTCAAAAAACTCAATTTTAGTTTTAATCAGATTTTAACAAGGATATTAAGTCCGTTTCGTTTAGAAAGGGGGAAACTGTGAATTTAACACAGAATGTATTCAAGCTTAGCCCTGGGAGATAATTAAATAAAGCTAATTGGCAAGGGTTGTCAGGAAAGGGAAGCACTCCGCACGAGACGGGACCTGACAGAGACCAGCACGCCCTCCTGCACCACAGACGGCTCCGCTCCTGGCGGATCGGGGGACACACACGGAGTCAGGCGGCCGGCAGCAGAGGAGGGCGCTGGGAAGCGGCAGGCTCACCCCCGGAGGGGCTGCGGCCACAGGAAGGGAACAGCTGACCAAGAGCGCTCGTCTCCGCTCCTGCACGGCAGCTGGCAGCTCCATCCCAGCCCCATCCAGGGGTGAGACTCGGCGCCCCCAGCCCAGCCCTGGTGGCCGCCCCTTACGGAAAGACGTCTTCCCTCCCAGAAGGAGCCCAGTCCTGCTCTGGCCCAGCCCGCCCTCAGCTCCTGTGCCGTGACGACGCTCTGCTCTCTGTGCTGCCTTCCACTCGGGTCTGCCATGCAGTGATCGCTCAACAAATGCCTGTTAGTGGAACAGATGGGACTGCAACACCTGTTCTGGGAACTCAGCCACCAGAACGGAGACAGACAGAAAGGAGAGTCTCTCAGCCCTGGGAGCCAATCGGCAAGGGACTCCGCCTTCTGCACTCTTCACTCATGAGGAAGTTGCCTTGTCTTAACCGGTTTGGCTCGGTGGATCGAGTGTCAGCCTGCAGACTCAAGGGTCCTGAGTTCAATTCCGGTCAAGGACACGTACCTTGGTTGTGGGCCCATCCCCAGTAGGGAGTATGCAGGAGGCAGCTGATCCATGTCTCTCTCATCGATGTTTCTAACACTATATCCCTCTCCCTTTCTGTAAAAATTCAATAAAATATGTTTTTTTAAAAAGGAAGAAGAAGTTGCCTTCAGGGGCTCCAGGCCTGCAGGGAGACTGGCTGTACGGCATGATCCCCACTCAACAGGTGCTGAATCCGGGACTCAGACACCTACTCAAGTCGGTTCCATTCCACTCACCACCCTTAAGCGCGGTGGCGTCCTGTGCACAGACGCTCCCAAACCAGACCTGGGAAGACGACGACGCTGGATCCTGTGTTTGCACAACCCACTGGGGAAGGAGATGGTGCGGCTCTGAGATGGCTGGCCAGCCCTATACCCTGAAGCAGCGGTCACACCCGCTTTCAGATATCAAGGGTGACAGGGACACCGTGGCACCTTCCTGACGGGGTCACAAGGGCCTACTTGCCCTGGGCACGCCCAGTGTCAGCAGGGAGAGTGCCCAGCTGGCCCAAAGGGAGGCCGCCCTGGTCCATGCTACATGCACAGAGACCTCCCGGCCACAGGCCCTCGCTCTTACTGCCTGACTCTCCAGGAAAAACTTGCCAGCCTTCACCCTCCAGCCATTCCATCACAGGTGCCCACTGTTCAGTGAAAAACAAGCCTAGCCTGCTCAGCGGCTGAAACAAGAGAGAGTATGCTGACTATTACCAAAAGTCCTTGTATCCTAAGACTCCAGGCTTGACAACTTGGTAGCGAGCCCTACTGGGCCATCTAGGACACTGCAGCTAAACTTTAATCCCATATAATTAGAGAGGAATAGGCTAATTATCCATTATGCCATGAGGCGTCACAACCGACAGCATAAGGGCAGGATCACAGATCTGCAGGAGGGTGAGGCAGTGAACTACAAGCAGGCAGCGGAGAGCTATGAGGGGGGACAGAGGGGAATGGGCAGCTACAGGAGGGCAGGGCAGCAGACGGAGAGCTACAGGAGGGCAGTAGCAAGCTACTGGTGCATGGATTTGTGCACAGGGCTACTAGTAAACAATAATAATGCCCACAGCAAAACACCAGTAAGTTACCAGTGACTCTTCTCAATTTACTAAAAACAAATCTAATTTTCCAAGAGTTAGTTCAACTTAAGGAGCCTTCTCTCAAACCAGTGAGCGACAACTTTCCTATTCCAAAAGATGAGCAAGGCTGCATTCTGTAACTACAATCCTAATAAGAGAAAAGATATGCCGAGACCTCACTGCAGTGAACACCAGCAACACAGGAAGAGCAGGCGCCAGGACAAGCACCTGGGAAACAGAAAGCTGTGTCTAACAGTCCACCTGGACTCCACCCACTGCCGGTCCACAGTGGACAGCAGAGAGCTCTGAGACCACATGGCAGCAGGCAGCGCCCACCCCACTGCAGAGGACTGCTGGTGCCACCAAACTGGAAAGTAGTTTCACATAATAATCTATACTAATAAAATCAAAAGATGCAAATTGACCGTACCTTTGTGACACCCACCAACCAATCAGGAGTGGGTATGCAAATTAGCCCAACAAATATGGAGTGTTAATTTGCATACACAGGCACCAAGTGACTGGGAAGTTTGCATTGTCGCCATGGCAACAATGCAGGCGTTCCACATCACCCCAGCTGCTCCGGGCCTCTGGGCAGCGTGGGAAGCCGGGAAGGCGGCTCCAGGTGGAGCAAAGGCAGAAAGGCAGCTCCAGGCCAGAGCAAAGGCGGTGCCAGCAGCCAGGGGAAGGAAGGCCCATTCTTGTACGTATCTTCATGCATCAGGCCTCTAGTTAATTGATAACCTTCTAACTCAGCTTCCTCCACAAACAAGACAGAATTGGGGCACCCCCCTCAGAAGTTAAAACACCTTCCTCTCCCCGATAATTACTGTCCCGTGCTGCCGCAGAGCCTCCCCATGAAGAGCAAGTCTGAGCTGCAGAAGGCGCCCAGCCCGAGCAAAGGCAGGTCAGCCCGCAGGCTCCAGCCCTCCTCGGGAGTTCAGCTGGGAGCCATCAGGTCTAAAAGAGCTGCCGTCAGCGGATGGGCTTCCTGCCCGCATGTGCCTCGTGCTGCCGGGCTAAGTGGATAGGCAGCTCCCTGTCAGAAGCCCGGGAGTGCCAGCAGCAGACTGGCCTGCTCGCAGAGATGCAGGACCCAGCTGCATGGCGCCATGTGGCCAGCCAGATGGATGGAGCTTATGGAGGGCAGAGCCCACCATGTGCCAGGACCAGCCCAGCAACCCAACAAGGGCGCCACAAACAGGCTGGACGACCCTGGCATCTCTGGTCCGCCCTCTGCCACGTGGAGCACCTCTCTGCTTCACCCACAGAGCTGGGAGGCGGGGCGAGTGAGATGCCGGCAAGAATGGGCTGGCGCGTTCTCGGGCAGTCACCCTGCGGGCGACGCAGCCTGGAAGGGTGTCCTGTCGGCCCGCGCAGGCCTCGTCAGAGCAGGGCTGTCCACAAACAAGCCTGCGGCCTCTCGCAGCCACGCTGTCCAGCACGGAGGAAGGCTGGCCGTCTGCCACATCACTCTCCACATCCAGAGAAACACAGCCAAGGCCTGCCTCCCAGGGAGATGCTCCCAGAAAAGGCCGCGCCGCATCGGCAGCCCGGCCTGAGGGGGGGCTGTCCCCGCGCGGTGAGGTCAGAGGCTGCGCTCTGGGACTCCACAGCCCCAGAGCCAGCCCGGCTGGCAGATGGCCAGTCAGCAGAGAAATGTGCAAAGAATAAATACGTGATCGATGTTTCCCCAAATCCCAGTCCTTCAGGAGAGGGCGGGGGTCAGGGGAGCAGGCACTCGCCTATAGAGGACAGGGAAGGACAGACTGGGAAGAGCCTGGCCTTGACCTGACACCTTGTCAGCGGCAGGCTTCCAGCAGGGAGAGCCACCCCCTCGCCCACTCTGCCCAGCCTGCAGCTTGACGGAAACTCCCAGCCCCAGGCTCTGGCACTGCCCGAGCCTGACGGCATCTTCGTCTCGTGGGGAACACTCCCCGCCCGCATTGCAGGCTCAGAAACCCGCAGTGTCGGAAAGCACACACACCCAGCGGGCCTGGCCTAGCCAGGGCCCAGGCCCTCTCTGCAAGTTCAGGAGGACAGAGACCCACCGATGGGTGTGCTCACCTGTCACCTCAGGATGCAGCCCCTCCTCAGCGTGACCCAAAACACCATCAGGATCTGCTCCTGGCCCCTTCTCCACGCTCACCCGCCACGCACTCTGGCGAGCACCCCTGGGGACTGAGGGACATCTCAGCACACCCACTGCCTCCGCTTGTGTCTGAACAAACCACTTCCTCTGCCTGAACGTGCTCCCAGCCTCAAGCCAAGAACCAGCTGTTCCGGGGCCATGCCCCACACACCTGTGTGCTGGCTGCGGGGCCTGGGAGTGCTCAGAGCAGGCCCTGCCGACCTGCAGCTGTGTCCTGCGAGGACAACAAACACACAGAAAGCATTTCAGCTGGAGCTGGGAGGCCTGCACGATGGTTCTTCATTGGTTTAGCCACAACCCAGCACCCAGCACGTGCCTGACTGTAAAGCTCAGAAATGTCCACCGGGAACAAAGCAGCCATCGGGGGAGGTGCGGGAGGCCACAGAAGCAGCCCAGCCGGGCCCTTCTCCCTGCCCCTCTGCTCTTTGCAACAGGAGGCGCAGGGCTCTGGTCAGTAAAACGCAGCAGCACCGCCTGCAGCTGCCACGGAAGGCGATGGCCGTGTAGGAATGCTGGCTCCTCGCACCCCCCTGCTTCCCCTCCCCGCCACCGAGGCCAGCATCGGACGGACGTGCACCTCCACCGCCACCTGTTCCAAAGCAGACTCTGTCGTAGTTGGTGAGCTACTTCAACCTTCACCATCTCTCCCCTCACGGCCCCAGGGCCCCGCGGGCTTCTCCCGGCCCGCCCCGGCCGCTGTCTTGTCCTGGGTGCTCTCCTCGCCCCACCCCACGGGCTCAGCAGAACGCCTCTCTCTTCATCCCAAACGCTCCCTCAGCTTTTAGCCCAAGATGCCCTGGGGACCCTGCCCTGCCTGGTCAGAGAAATGACAGTCGGACTGGTCTGCTGTCTGAACGCTGACAACCAGCAAACAACGAGAAGCCGTGCTGCGACCCGAGGCATCAGCAAGCAGACCAGAGGGCGGGCGGGCTCTCGAGGACCAGAAGGTAAAGCGCTGCTCCCCCCTCCGCTCCCTGTCTAAAGAAAACCAACCAAGACCAATTAAAAGGGACCGCGATGCTGACAGCTCGGTGTGGATGGGCAGCACGGGGGTGCTGGAGCGGCCGCGGCGCCGGGGTAATGAAGGGTGCAGCGGTCCGTGAGCTCCTGCAGGATGGTGCGCTCCTCGCTGTCCGCCTAATTGGCCTCACACATCAGGGAAACGAGTCCCGTCGCCTGGCCAGCCTACAGCGCTTTTGGGAAACGTCCAGGTCAGCACTGTCGCCGCAGCCTCCGCTCCAGGTGACGGTCAGCAGTTTGGAGGCGGGGAGCAGGCAGGCTTCAGAGCCAGCAAACCCACCTGCCTCCCACCCGCCCCGCCCCTCGGCAGCCCTGCAGCCCACGAGCTGGGCTCACACTGACAGACGAGCACGCCTTCCGGCCTGACGGAAACCAGGCCAGACTCGGCACAGAGGACAGAGCGTCCCTGCCACGGCCCGCCGGTTCCTCTAGGAAATGAGAGGCTTTGGCAGAGGGCTCCACCCGCAGCCCTCCCAGACAAGGTCCTCACCGAAACCAAGTGCTCAGCTGCTTCCTGACAGCCCCGCACAGCCCTGCCCTCACTGCCGGAGGGTCGCTGGGCCTCGACCTGTGAGTGCGCACTGCCCGGAGCGGGTGGCACCCACACGATGGAAACGGGGGGAGCACGCTCCCGCCCCAGGCCATTGGCACCGTCTCCACTTCAAAGGCAGGTCTCTTCTGAGTGAAACTTCTCCGGCTAAGAATTTACCCAACCGACCCAGCACTGCCTAGCGGAGAACTAACACACACACACCGGAAACCACCGACATGGCCAACAGGGGGCCTGAGGGGCCGCAGGGCTCACCCACACTGCAGAGCGCTTGCCAGTGTAACCGCCCAGCCACAGTGCAGCTGCCAAACCTGGCAGAGACTAAGGGCATGCGGGTGCAGGGCAGCATTGCAGTGTGAGCCCACCCAAAGGGGTGCATGGCGCTCGCAGGTGCACCCACATTCTAGAAAGATGCACCAGGATTCACCAGCATTGCCTACAGGCTGCACCGGTGAGAGCAGTCTGCCCTGCTGCCAACCTCGGGGGGCACCTCTCAGCCCCACTCTCCACGAAGGGCACCCCAGGTACCACTACAGCATGTGACAGGCCAGGGCTGTGACACAGGCGAGGCGAGATGGGGGACGAAGACGCCACTTTTCCTATCGGCCAGGCGCTCACTCCTCTGTCTCTATCAGCCGCAGGAAATGGCTGCCCTGTGAGCCCCTGCCACTGGCTCCAGGCCCCCGAGTGCAGGCAAGCTGGCAGAGCCCGGGCTGCCCGGGGCCCTTGGACAAGCTCAGGGGATGGGCTCCTTCTCAGAGTGAAGGTTTAAGCAGCGCCCGCCCGGCCCGGTGCTCAGTGGCCACATGTCGACCTGTGGCCAGAGAGCTGGCAGCCGCAGTGCTCCCCGCGGGCCGCACGCTCCCAGGACGACGGCGCTGAGCACCTCTCCCCTCCTCACTCGCGTTCCCATCTTTCCGCTGCTGGTAACGTCGTTGTTCGTCTCTTGCCCACAGCTTACACCTGGCCTTCCTACTGATGGAACGGCGCCCAGCTGCTCCACGCGGACACGGCCTCCATCACGCCCACCTGTGAAGGCCGCAGCATGCCCCTCCTCAAGTCCCCTGAGAGCAAAGGCTTCAAGTGTGGGTGAGCTCCACCGTCCCCGGTTTCCACTGGTGGGTGTGCTTTGGGGTTCTGGGGACTCTGGTTTGCACCCTGAGGTCTGCCCGGAGGGACTGCCCCGGGGTCCCCCTGGCCCAGCACCGGGCATTGAAAAGAGTTTCCCACCGAACTGCCACCTCCCCTTCCCGGGACTCCATCACCTCTCCCTCGTGGGCGTTCCCGAGCTGCCCTGCTCCGCTGAGCGCAGGTCCCTCGCTCCGGGCTGCGGGCGTGGTGACGCGGTTCCGGTGTGCCTGCACCAGCCGCTGTGAGCCCCGCACCGTGCTTTTCCAGACACTGGGCCATTCCCGTCCCCGGTCGTTTCTCTGCAAGTTTCAGGATCGGTTTGTCGATTTCTGTCAAAAAGCCCGCTGGGACTTTAACTGGGGGCACGTGTGGAGCCATTTCAGCACACTGACCTCCTGACAGGCCGAGTGTCCAGCCACGGAATCAATGCCTCCCTCCACTTATCCTACCGCTAGGTTATCTGTAATTTCTCTCAGCAACCGCTTCCGGTTGTCAGGGAACAGATTTACAGACGGTGTGCACTCATCCCCGAGGACTGCGTGTTTCTGGGTAATGCGATGTACTTCCCCGTGCTGCTGCCAGGACACAGAAACTGAATCAATGTACGTGCTTCCTCGGGTCCTGTGACCCTGCTAAGCTCACGTAGGCAGGAGCTTTTTATCGATTCTGTGGGATTTCCTGCATCAATACCTCGTCACCTGCAAGCACAGACAGGCTTCTTCTTCCTCTGCCAGCGGGGCCCTGCCCGCTCCCCATCCTCCGCGGCACTGCTCGGGGCCCTCCTCACTCAGAAGCACGGCCCCGCCCAGCTTGCCTGGCAGCACCTGCCCGCCAGCGCCATAGGCTGCTGTTCAGATGCTGCTTCTGCGCCTCTGAGGCGGCCGGGGGCCCCTCTTCCCCGGCGACAGGAGTGCACTAACACCGGAGGACAAGCACCTCACTCCGGCGGACTGTCCTCGTTTGCCTACCAGCCTCTCGGTTACTCCACTCCCCGGTGCCCCAAGCATCCTGCCTAGGTGGCACAGACACGTCGAAGAGTGCCCCCTGGTGCCCACCTTCATCCAGTGCTTCAAATCATTCCCCATCAGCCCACACTGCTCCGAGGCGCGGCCCAGCCCTTCACAGACCGCATGCCGCCGCTCCACACCCATCCCCTCCGCACTGCTGCCACGGAACACCACAGGCCCCTTCCGAGCACCCATACCAGACTCGCCTCCGTCCTCCCCATCAGCACCCACCTGGCGCGGCCTGTGCCCATTCCCTCACACCCACACCCTAAGGCCAAGGTGAGGCCCACCTGCCTGGCCCCGGCCAGGGGCTGGAGGCAGGTGTCGGCATCCCCACGGCGGACAAGCTGCTCCGGCAGATGCGGGGCTCCCCTCCAGGTCAACATGGTTACCCACCAGCCAACGCGCCACCCCAGTCCCTCTGGGCTCCTCGGGATGTAAGAAATCCCAAAGTGGGAGGAGTGACCAGTCCTCTCCTGAGCACATTTCTTCGTGGACACCTTGGGGATGTGGGCTCTCCAGGTGATCTGTCCCCACATGCAGCCACAGAGCCCCTGCGAACCCAGGAGGCGGGGGTCCAGTCCAGAGGCGTCCACGCGGAGAAGGCTCACTCAGAACTCGGACTCCAGACCCCAGGGGTGTAGCAGTGTCAAGTGGCTGGTCAAGAACAGAGCTGGTGCCCCTATGTTCATAGCAGCACAATTTACAATCGCTAAGATCTGGAAACAGCCTAGGTGCCCATCAGCAGATGATTGGATCAGAAAACTATGGTACATCTACACAATGGAATACTATGCTGCCATAAAAAAGAAGGAATTCTTATAATTTGCAGCAACCTGGATGGAACTGGAGAACATTATGCTGAGTGAAATAAGCCAATCAATGAAAGAGAAACACCACATGACCTCACTCATTTATGGGTATTAAAGAACATTATAAACTGAACAAAAAGATAAATACAGAGACAGTAAAGCAACAAACAGACTGTCAAATTACAGCAGGGAGGAGAGGGAGATCTGGGGGAGATAAGAGATCAACCAAAGGACTTGTATGCATGCATATAAGTACAACCAATGGACACAAAACTCTGGGGAGGGAGGGCATGTATAGGAGTGGGGGGAACAATGATAAGATATGTACACATATAACACCTTAATAAAAGATAAAAATAAGAAAAAGAACAGAGCAGGTGGCCCTGAGGAGTGGTGGCTCAATGGGCTGGGCATCACCCCATGCACCAAAAGGTCACGGGTTTGATTCCTTGTCAGGTTCAATCCCCCATCAGGTTGGGTGTGGGCGGCAACAGATCAGTGTTTCTCTTTCCCTCTCCCTTCCTCTCTCTCTAAAATCAATGAGAACATGTTAAAAACATAGAAAGAACAGAGCAGGTAGGACAGTCAACAGTGAAGCGGTGGCCACCCAAAGGCAGGTAGGAACTGTCAGATGGCAGACCACCCGCCACTCCCACACAACCAAACCAGGTTTTGGTAAGGAAGTCGCCTGGGGGCTGGCAATGGGCCAGGAGGAGCCACAGGCCTAAACTCAGGGCAGCTCCAGGGCAGGGGGGGCGGGGGTTGACAGCTCACAAAAACCCACAGAGGCACTGGACACGGGCCAGAACCTGGGCTCATGACATGCCCCAAATGAGTGGTCTCGGTCCCAAAATTATGACAGCACCTTCACAGGAAAGCTAAACAGACTCAAGCCCAGCAGGCGAGCCGAAATGCCCTCCAGCCCCTCCAATCCCTGCTTCGGGGCGTCTCCCAAACCCCAACGTGCTGCCAGCAGAGCCGCTGATCATGCTTCAGGGTAGTGAGTCCTAAACTACCGGCACACATGCAAACGTGTGTTGTCATGAGGAGAAAGTCTGTGAATTGATCAAACTCTCAAAGACCCATGAGCCCTGCTGGGAACCCAATGTTCTAGAAAAGCCTTTCCATTAGCAATGTGGGAGCAGCAGCACAGAGACCACACCACACATGGGGCCAACCCGGGCCAGACAGACATCCACCCACCTTTGCAGGCTCTGAGCAGCCCTGCGCCATCTCTGCGCACGGAACCCGCATGGCTGACCCACCCCCACCACCAGGTGGCATCATGCTCAGCACACACCTCCCAGACAGGCCGGTCTCCCCTCGGACACCCTTCTGCAGGGACCCCGCGTGTCCCGTCCTGCATCCACTGCCATTTCCGCCTCCGCACTCAGTGCCATCAAAAGGGGCTCCCTGCTCAGAGTCTCTAACTGCCAAAAAGGAGCCAAAAGATGGCCAGCCTCTCTTCACGGCGTTCAATGTCATCCCAAGACTCAAGTCTAGCGTGTGGACAGGCTGGCCGCTGGGCCGGTTCAGCCCAGGCGTCTGCATTTGTGCCACACTCCCAGGTGGCTCTGGTGACGGCCTCCTCACAGCACGGCTCTGAGGCCACCGCCTGCTCCACGACAACAGACCCGCTCCAGCGGGGCGCGCTCCGTGGAGGTCCCCAGGGGCCCAGAGGTGGCCCAGACCCAACCAGAGCACGGGAGAGAGCACCAGGCCTCCGTGAAGGCAGCCTCCCAGGTGCAGGTGCTCTAAGGCCGGTCTTTAACCCCAGGAGCACCAGGGGCAAGCACTGTGTTCCCTTCCCAGCGAGGGGAAAACTGGGCCGATAGGAGCAGGGAGCGGCTGCCCTTCCCTCCTGGCCACGGAGCCCAGAACACCTGGCCGATGCGCGGCTGTGCGCAGCCTGGGCCTGACGCTGCGGCCGAGGCCTGCTGGGCGCTCAGCAGGCTGGTGTCACCCGCCGCCGGGGCCTCTGATCTCCCGCACAAGAGAGAAGTCACGGAGGTTTCTCTCCTGACGAGTGTGCCTGCGGCAGGAGGGGAGCTTTCGGGTGAGTTAATAAGCCAGAGAACAGGAGGAGGCATGAGACACGTGGGCCCTGCGGGGCGCCCTCTGAGTCTGAGTCCGAGTCCTGCAGGTGGAGTTCAAGAGGAAACAGCAGCCCCGTCTGTGCTCTGACTCAGAGACAAAGGAAAACGAGGAGACCTGCGAGGGGTGGACAGCTGGAGCCCGTCATGCCAGCGGGAGCAGCTGCGGCTGAGAGCAGCGATCCCCGGCGATCACAGGCAGCTAGCGGCTCCGCCCTCGGCCAGCCTCCAGGAGACGCTGGGAAACTAAGGCCCAGACCATGCAGCAGGTGCACAGCACGAGGCTCCCTAACACCACAGGCCCTGCCCGGGCAGCAGACAATCCAGATGACCAGCCTTCTGCCCTCCGCCACCCGCCCCCGGCCAGAAGGGGGCAGCGAGGCAGACAGGGCTGCTGAGCCAGTGGTCTGGGGGTGCCAGGACCCGGCAGCAGTGGCAGAGCAAGGCTGGAGGAAGACGGGCAGTGCCCTGAAGGACAGCTGGGGTAAAGATGCCGTCCTGCCCACCAGAGGACCAGGACCAGCTCGGCCCCTCAAGCTGTGCCCGAGAGGGCCACCCACAGCCCCAGCAGCTGCCACCCCACCTCCTGCCACACCCGCTGGCAGGCACTAGGTCCACCGACAAGGAGGGGAAGCCGCTGCAAGGGCCTGACTGGACAACAACCCTGTCACCGTGTCTTCCTTCTCACCC
The DNA here is from genome assembly GCA_036971965.1 of Nyctalus aviator. NCBI lineage: Eukaryota > Metazoa > Chordata > Mammalia > Chiroptera > Vespertilionidae > Nyctalus > Nyctalus aviator. The sequence continues at coordinate 96,095,498 of CM072927.1, read as the reverse complement.
TGAACACTCAGCCACTGCCCCTCACCACGAGCACCTAACAGGACTGAGCTCCCAGAAACCACCACGTCCTCAGTCCGCACAAGAGAAAGTCCCTCAATCCAGCCCCACAAAGCAGGCCAAACACCTGCCCCTCCTGGCTGTGCGTACCCAGCCTAAACCATTTACTGAGAACACTGGATCACACGCTGGGAGCTTGCTGGCTCTCAGCAGGACCCGGGTTGGGGCCAAGGTGAGAGGGGGAAGAAGCGCAGCACGTGAGGGCAGGTGCCGAGGGCAGACGTCACACATGGCCTCGGTGAGCAGCCTGGTTAGCCAAGCCACCCCGGTGTCCAGCCCTGCCCCACCTCGTTTCCACGGGAGGATGCTATGAAGACCTGGCAGGGAGGGCACCGACGTCCTGAGCTGCCGCTGCCAGGCCTCTGCTGGAGAGGGAGGGAGGCTGGGCCCGCCTGCCAAAGGCACTAGCGGCACCGAGAAGGGGACACCGGCGCCGGGCCCCTCCGCCTACCTGATGCTCAAGCCCGTGCTCTGGTCCAGTCGCTCCCAGCTCTGCAGCTTCGCCAGCAGCCTCTGCAAAGACACGGAGGGTAGAACCCAGAGCACCGTGCCCCCACCATCTCCTCTGCAAGGGCTTCCCAGCCCTCCTGCTCTCCCTTCACCCCACGCCCACCTATGTCCCCCCCACCGAGCGCCCACTGATTTCCACACCAACCGCCGCCCCACGAAGCCAACGGCGATGCTGAGGCTGCCTGCCTCCTCAGAGCAGGTGGGACGTCCGCCCGAGGCCGCAGCGCTGGGTCTGCCCTGCCTCGGCAACCGTAGGCGGGACTCAGAGTTCAGTAAGTCTGGGAGCTTTTGCAGACCAACGTGATTCCTAAGCTGGTCACTGGATGTGGCGGCGAGTGATGTGATAAGCACCCAATGGCCTTGGCAGAGGAGAGGTCCCACCCCCGCTCCAGAGGACCCTGCCCTTGGCCCGAGCTAAACCAGAAGCGCGCCACCCCTGCTCCAAAGCAGACGGCTGCTTCCCAATCACTGACTCCACTGCGTGCTTCACTCGCTCCTCCTGGTCCCACACGTCCTGTCGGAGCCGGCGGTGAGAGGAGGGGGCTGGGGGCGGCCTGCTGGTGGTCCTGCAGTTGGCAGAGCCCACAAGCCCTGCCGCCTCACTCCATCTTCCAGGGGCTCTCAGGACCCCCAGCCACAGGGCAGACGAACTAAGCCCTAGAACCAAACCCCTCCCCCTGGCATCGCCAGGCCCCACGGCCCCACAGCAGGAGGGAGCCAGCCCCGAGAACAGGAGGAGGTGGTGGCACCTCCCCTGCCCAGCACCCCCACAGGCTGGCTTGCCCTGTGTTTCACCCAGCTGCTCCTCACAAGTGTAAACGTGAGGGCGGACCCAGGCCTCTGACCTGCCAGCTGCACCTGGAGCCAAGCACAGGGCTCTGAATGCATTCCCTCCATCACTCAGGTATCCCGAGCCCTACTAGTGCCAGGTGTGGCTTGGCTAGCACTTTCAGCCCACAGCAAGCACGGTTATTCCTCATCATATAGGTGAACTGAGAGGTTAAGTAACTTGCCCAGGGTCACACAGCTAGCAAGCTTGCATGGCAGGTTTAAACTAGGCGTGTGATTCTAGAGCCAAAATCTTAACCAATTTCAAAATAAACTCTGTCCAGAGAAGAAACTGCTCAGCTCCAGAGCTGTCTTTTCAGGCCAAGTGCCTACAAGAGCCAGCACCTGAGAGGCGCTCTGCCCAGCCCCCGGGACGCCTCGGCTGCCCGGACCCCTGTGGGCCTCTGAGGGGAGAGCACCACACCATTCTCCCCTCTCGAGCCAGAGCGGTGGGGTGACAGAGTGCCGCCACGGGAAGCAGGCGGGACAGAACGATCCGGGCCAGGAGCCGGAGGCCTAAGTTTTGCTCCAAACTCATGAGCACTGGACAACACAGAGAGTTTCTGGGAACCTCAGTCCCACAGGACTGGCATGTTTTCAGCACCGACAACTTCCATTGTCTCACAAATGCCACCTGTGATCCCGACAGCAGACACAAGGGGAATACTCAGCACAGGTGCCTGCAAGTTCCTTCCACATCTCACACCGACAACCTTCCTTTCAGACACCATCTGTGTCAGAGTTCCCGTTACTACTGTGGCTCAGATCTGCACAGATGTAGGTCTGTAGTTCAGAGCCCTGTAGTTCACTAGTCTGAGCCCAGGCCTCACCGGACTACAATCCAGGTGGCAGCAGGAGGCTCTCATGAATGAATCCACTCCTCCTTTTCCAGCTCCCAGAGGCGCCTACAGTCCTTGCTTGGCTCATGGCCCCTTCCTCCATCTTCAGTGCCACCAGCAGTGGGCAGGCGAATCCTGACAATCGCGCCAACCTCCTCAGCCTCCTCTTGCCCACACAACCACCTGGCCAGCACCCTTAGTCCCCTCTACCACCTATGAGAACAGACTGGCCATTCTGGGGGTCAGGATAGGGCCGTCTTAGAACCAGCGCCTGACCACCACACCAGAACAGCGGCCAGACTCCCTGAGCAGCCAGGCCTCCCCCAGGAAGTAGCTCAGGCCCTTACCTCCTTCTCCAGCTCCAGGTCAACCAAGTTTTCCTGCATCTTCTCCTGACGGCTCAGCTTCCGCTGCAGCCCCTCCACTTCTTCCCTGAGCAGCCCGTTGGCCTCTCGCATCTCCCTGAGGGGCAGACGTAAAGTCACTCACACGCCATGTGGCCTGGGGACGAGCCCAGGAGCACACTGGGCTGCACACCGGTACCCCTGAGAACTAACCCATGGAGGCTACCACCCACCACCTACACCCGTCCCACCCTGCACCCGCCCCCGGCCTGCGCCCGCCCCCACGGCCTGCACCTGACTCACCGCAGGTAGGCATTTTCCTCCTTCAGCTGCTTCAGCTCCCGCTCCATCTTGGGCAACCGCACCAGCTCAGACTTCATGTTCTTCACAATCGCAGAATCCTGCTCCTGCAGGAACAGCTTCTGCTCCAAATCCTGGTTGAGGCAGGGACAGAGGGAGAACGTCACGGACCATACTGCCCCAGGTCTTCAGCGACCTCCGTGATCCAGTCCCCTTCTCCGGAAAGCCTCCCTGCCTGCCCGGCCTGCCTCTGTGCTGGGGCTCCGCGTTCACCCCGGGAAGTGCCCACAGTTCACCCCAGGCCAGTGCCACGCTGCCGAGCTGGGCTGTGCTGCCCTCCGAGGCAGGAGTGTAAGACACATCGGGCCCAAGGACACTCAGCAAGGCCCTGAACACACACCAGTAGAACCACCACTCCCCGTGAGGCTGCTCCCGCCGCTCTGACACAGATAACACCGCCCTCCTCACATCTCTAGCCCCCAGCACACACAGAGACAGCTGGCACATGAGGGACATGTCACAAAACAGCTACAAGTCTGTTAGCCATTCAGCAAACACCAACATGCACGGGGCCTCTCTGCATTTCTTATGGTTTTCGTGGGCCTTATCTGCAGCATATCCTACATAATAAAAGGCTAATATGCAAATGAGCAAATGGTGGAATGGCCAGTCACTATGATGTGCACTGACCACCAGGGGGCAGACACTCAGCGCAGGAGCTGCCCCCTGGTGGTCAGCGCACTCCCAGAGGGGAGCACGGCTCAGCCAGAAGCCGGGCTCAGGGCTGGTGAGCACAGTGGCAGTGGTGAGAGTCTCTCCGGCCTCGGGCAATGCTAAGGATGTCCGCCTGATGGCTTAGTGGGCCTAAGCTATCAGTCAAACATCCCCAGGGCTCCCAAACTGCACGAAGGCGCAGGCCAGACTGAGGGGACCCCCCTCCTCAGTGCATGAATTTCGCACACCGGGTCTCTAGTAAAAATATATGTTTTTTAAAAAGAGAGAGGTAGTGGGGATGTATGAAGTGGAGAGGGTAAGGAGAAGGCTGGGAGGAGAGACAGGTAAGCACAGTAGCCACAGAGAACAGCCTGTGAAAGACCAGAGCAGGGAGGCGAGGAGTGATGGGGCGGAACAGCCGGGGAGGGAGCAGACAGGACGGAGCAGGGAGGCAGCGGGAGCAGACCGGGGGCGGGGCACAGAGGGTGGATGTCACTCTCGAGGCGGCAGCGGCCTCCCTGGGGCTGCCTCACTGTCTGCCTGGCAGGGCCCTCCCTCAGTGAAGCAGCACAGCCGAACGTCAGAGCCGGGCGCCTGCACTGAGACCCACCAGCCACGAGCCGGGGAACCTCTCCCCGTGACGGATCCCCTTCCCGCTCACACCGCCTGACTAGCCCATGTTCCCTTCCTTCCTGTGTCCCATCCTGGGAGTAAGCGTGTCTCTTCCCTATGGATCCCTGCCAGCTAGCACAGCCTGGCACACGAGAAGACGGTCATTGTAAATGGCACCGGGGCGCAGCAGCCACTGTCCCCTATGCCATGAGCACAGCCCAGAGCAGAAAAACCTACGGGTGGAAAGGGGGCTGAACCACCACTGGGACACCTACGACATGGTCCCGGGACTGAAACGGAGCAACTCACCTTGATTTTCTGCTCCTGCTCCGCCCTGGCTTCCTGGCCAGCCTGGAGCTCCTGGATCTTCTGATTAGCTTCCTGCCATTTTCTGTGAAGAGAAAAGTAGATCACATGCAGAATGCTGTACGTGATGACAGGACAGAGTGGAGTGTCCCAGACCCATATGTCCCAGGTCTTCAACAGTCCCCTTACCCTAAAGCTCTTTAGTGCAGACACATGTACGCACACTCACACGCATGCGTGCACACATACTTGTATGCACATGCACTCACACACATCCACATACATCCATGCACACATATACTGCCCACACGCCCCTCAGGGACAGCCCGAGTCTGGATGCTAATCCCTGCCAGTGCCTCGGGGACCTGTCTCCTTAGGACAGGCTCGGTGGGGAGCCCAGACCACCAGCCAGATCCCTTCCGCTGCAGCATCCCGTTCTCCAGCCCCCAGCTGCTCACACAGCAACTCTGGCTGCTGGCCCTGGCACAGCCACCATGGGGACCCACTCCTGGCGGATCGTGACTCCGCCAAGTGGCCACAACTCTCCTCGGCAACATCTGCGAAGACAAAGGCCAGATTCTTCAGGAGTCTCAGGCCTCTGACCCCAACTCCTCCAGCGAGTTTTCCCTCTCCTGCCTCTGCTCAGAAAGCCGTCTGCTGGGAATGTCCTTTACCACCCGCCTCCCACCGGCTGCAGGTGTCCACCGTGGCCTTTAACACTGAGCTCGACCTATGAACCGGGAGGTCAGGGTTCAATTCCAGGTCAGGGCATGTGCCTAGGTTATGGGCTCGATCCCCAGTGGGGGCGTGCAGGAGGCAGCCCACCAACGATTCTCTCTCATCATTGATGTTTCTATCTCTCTCTCCCTCTCCCTTCCTCTCTGGAAAAAAACAACAAAAAAAACACGAGCTCCAATGCAACATCTTCTCCAAAGTTCCCTCCGTGGCTACGCCCTCCTCATCCTCAGGACACTGGAAATGACGCTCTGTTCTGACACTGTATGTGGCCCTGGCCTCAGAGGCCTTGGGGCTCTGGGACCCACACCACCCGTGGAGGCTGGCTGCACCCGTAGGGGGTGCAGGGCAAGCCTGTGTCGTCCACACAGTTCACATCGGCCACCCGGCTCAGCCCTGCCCACAGCAGCAGGGGCGCAGGCGCCACACGCACTCACCTGAGCTGCAGCTCCAGCTGCTCCTGCAGCTCCTGCTTCTCGGACTCCAGGCCCTTCAGCTGCATCTCCTGGTTCATCACAGTCCACTGCAGCTCCGAGACCCTGCCCTTCAGCTCGCTGATGGTCTGAGCGGGAGAGCACAGCGTCCTCTGAGGCCACCGCACGCGGGTGCCGGCAGCCTCCCACAGAGAAGAGGTCCAAGGCCCTCAGAGCCTGGCCTCCCACCCCACTCCCGAGGCAGGGACAGAACCACCTGCTCCTTCAGAGGATGACCAGAAGCCCCAGAGCACTCGCCAAGCCAACCGTGAGTCTCCCAGGAGCCCACAGGAGAGGCTGGGTCACATGGCAACAGCCTCGGTAGCAAGGACTGCTGCCCGCCATGACACGAAGCATCCACACACCACATCCCATCACCTCGCACCCTCCCCAGTCCCTGGTGTGCTCTGCATAGCCCTCCCTCCACACCCTACCCCCTCCCCCTGCCTGGAGCTCCTTCCTAACCCAGCGAGCCATCAGCCACTGTGCTGAAGAAGCCACTGGGAGCCACAGCCAGGCGCCCCCAAGACGCCGGACATGGGGGACTGAGGCTGTCCTCAGAATGACACCACAAACGTCACACAGAATGGGGGGCTGCCAAATGCCAAGGCAACTGGAGCGCTGCCAGGCCTGGGAGCCAGCCATCAACCCGAGGGGTCCTACAAGAGAGCCAGAGGAGGAGCTGACAGCTCAGCACAGAGTGACACCCGGCAGTCCCTGGGGCACCCTGCACACAGGAGGCCCCCACACGCGTTCCCCAGGCACCGGGACCACTCAGAGGGTCAGCAGCACCTCCCCCGCCCATCGGGAGGCCGACGGGGCGACACAGGCGGCATCCCCGCTCCACTGATCGGCATGGTTTGCTGTTACAACAGCGACTACCAGTCTGGGAGCCACTGAACGAAGGGACTAAAAATACACTCAACAAGGAACAGTGAACAAGCATGGTACCGTGTGGGCACCAGGGTGTGTGGGCGAGCCGGTGGGTGCTGTGGGTGAGCCAGGCCATCAGGAGGTGCTGGAGAGTGGCGAGCACAGGACCCAGGGCACCGAGACAAGAGAAGGCAGTGGGTGGTGCAGGGCTGTGACTAGGAAGGCTCCTCGGAGGAGGCGAAGAGTAAGAGAAGCGACCTGCGTGGTCCTGTGTCCCAACTGGCCACGCCCCTTCCCACGTGGGCCCCATGTGGCATCCACTTCATACCTTCTGTGGTACGGGTCTCCCCCTCTTGCCCGTCCCGGAAGGGAGTGCAGGACTTGCCTCCCTGGAGACCCCCACACCTGCCTCCAGAGCCCAGCAGGAGGGAGGGGAGGACAGGGAAGCACAGCAAGGGCGGGAGGAGACCCTTCCTGAGGCAGATCCCCTCCCCTCTCCTGCCATCATCTGTGTCAGAAGACAGATGTGCACACATCCTTAACATGTTCTCCAGGGTGGCCAGGGCTAGACAGCCCGGGCTTCCAAAGCTGCCACGGAGACAGAGCACCCGTGTTCCATGCCACCCCCCTGCCTCCCTCCGCCACCCCCAGCGTTTCCTCTCCCTCCTCCCAGCCTGTGATCCTGAGCAGCACAGCGAAGGGACCGGAAAGGTCAGAGGAGTCCAATTTCCACCAGCATCAACGCTTGGGCTGTTTCTAAAATGGAGACAGCCTTCACTTGATGGAGATGAAAGGACACTACAGTTCACTGGTGCTCTGGTTTCAAAGGTGCTCTCAGATGCTGAGAGAGAGAGAGAGAGAGAGAGAGAGAGAGAGAAAGAAAGAGACACGCAGACATGCAGACACACACACACACACACACACACGCAGACATGCACATGCACACGCACACACACACACACACACACACACTGACAATCAAAGAAATACAAACCCAGAGGCAACTACCTACACCTTCTGGGGGAAAACAAAATGAAACATACCAGTGTACCAGTTAATAATGCGGATTTGTTTAATAGATGGAGTTACACATATGTTGATATACATGAGTGGCCAGGTTATTATGATCTCCGAATGCATAATAATCTGGCCGCTCAGTATACATTCTATATAATAAAAGGCTAATATGAAAATTGTCCCCTCCACCAGGAGTTTGACCAGCAGGCAGGCTGGCCAACTGCCCATGTACCCTGTCCCTGGCCAGGCTGGCCGGACCCCACTCATGCAGATGACCACTTGTTCCGATTAATGGCACATACACTTTCTAAGCAGCATTTCAAAACATACAAAGAAGTGGAAAATTGGGTCTCTGAATGATCTGTCTCAAAAACAAGAAAAGTTCTATTGGGACGGTACCCACACATTACCTGAGAGATGGGAAATGTGTAGCTAGCAATGGACATTACTTTGAATAAAGCACTTTGGATGCTTTGTTCTTGAAATTATGTTTTCTTTCATTAAAAAATCCGTATTATTATCCGGTACACCTGATACACAAGAGTTTCCAGAAAACCGCACCCCCATGCAAGGTGAGACCCGCGGAACGAGAACCCGCGGCCCGGGGCGGCACGGGGGGGGGAGGGGGGGGGCACGGTGCAGCACGAGCGCAGGGACCACTGTGCTGGGGCCCTCCACCCCCTGCGAGGAGTGACTCCAACGAAACGTTCAAGGGCAGCAAACAGTGGCAGGCACGCAGCTCTCTGCCTCACACGTGCCCGTGTACAGGGTGTGTGTAAAAAGCCGAAGCATCTGAAACCGACAAGAAGCAGTCCCACCGACCACTAGTCATCGTGACTGCGGACTGGAAGGCGCTCACCGCGTCGCTGACAAGCAGAGCGGAGAGCCGGCGGCTCTGCTGCGACGACAAAGGGAAGAGCGAGAGCACAGGACTGAAGCCCAAAGGGCCCTCACCTCGCCGGCCTCGGCCAGGCCGTCCTCCTTCTCCCGCAGCCGCTTGTTGGCGGCGTCCAGGCTCTGCTTGCTCTGCCGGTTGTGCTCCAGCTGCTCCTTCATCTTCGCCTCCGCCTCCGCCTCCCGGTCCTGGAGCTGCCGAATCCGGGTCAGGAGCTCCTGGTTGCGGTCCACCTCACGCTGCCAGGGGGAGGGCCTGGTCAGCACGGGCAGGGCAGGGCGGCCCCACCGCCTCCCTCAGGCCAGGCCCCGGCCCAGAGAGCACCCAGCAGGAGCCCGGAAAAAGCTGTGTTCAGGGCTCTGGCCCAGGGACCGCGGGGGCTCTCAGGTGTGTCACCCAGCGTCACCGTCAAGAAGCCCATCTGCAGGGAGGAGAGGAGGGTGAAACCTCACACTCAAACCGGACCTGGGAAAGCAGCCCTGGGCTCTGGCAGCCCAGCGTTCACTGACTGCACACAGGCTACCGTTACAACAGCTGGCATGTGCCACGGGCGGGACAGGCGGCCTGCGGCAGGAGCAGCTGGCCCAGGGCCGCTCTCCCACCAGGGCACCTTGTCTCCCGCAAACCTGCTGAGCCACCTGTATTGACCTCAGGGCAGCGTGGCCTGCGCTAGTGGGGCGTGTGCGGAACCCAGACTCCTCCCTCTGATGATCCCTGGGTCATAAAGGCTGACCCGGCCACCGAGGCGGTTCCTTTCAGCCTAAGAAGCCAAGGGACCAGAAAGCGGGACTAGAAGGTGGAGGAGCCTGGTTACAGGGAGCAGACACCGTGGCCTCGGACCTCTGGCCAGACAGCAGAGCTGCAGGAGCTCCTCCAGAAACCGCCAGGTACTCCAGGCTGCCTTCCGAGGAGGCCCTGCGTCAAAGGCACCTGCCCCGTCAGCAGCAAGGTGCTCTGGCTGCACCCCACAGGCAGGCCCTCAGACACCAGCATCTCACCATCTAAAAGCTATTTCCAGGCGGGAGGGCTGAGATTCCCACCCACCTGTCCCCGCCCCAACCCCTCTCCAATCCCCCCCCCCACACACACACACACACACACGGTCAGTGACAGTCCTGAAAAACTACTGTTGATGCCCAAGACTCAAAGGAGCAATTTAAAAGCCACAGACTCTGATACCCCAGGTCACCTTCAGCCCATCTGCGGCTGGAAAGGAAGCCTCTCGGGGGCTGTGCTCAGTGTGGGCCCCAGGATGAAGCTCAGTCAGCCCTGTCCTTGGATTTCCCCAAGACGTTTGGTGACCCCGAAGCCACCCCTCACTTGTTCAAGTGGTACCCAAGCACCTTCAAGGTGCCACAGCCGGTTCTGGACACCGGGGGTCCGGGGTGGCCAGGACAGGCCCTGTGCTCACAGGACTCAGGGCCCTGAGAAACGCCAGCAGCTCCACATCCCAGTCCGCTGAGAGCCAAGCAGTTCCACCACGCCCGCAGCGCCCACAGTCCATGGCCCTGTGCCACCTCCCTACCATAAGGACACTCCAATACTTGCAAGATTCCCACCGCCTCTCCCTCCTGCTTCCCACTGGTTCCCCAAGATGGCCCCTCCTAGGACAACCCAGAACATCACGTCCGTCCCACCCACAGAGCAGCACCTGGGCCAGTGCTAAAGCCAAGGCCGAGGTGCCCCAGTCACAGGCCACATCTCTGGGCTACTGAGCCCACACAGCGCACCACAGCCAGGACCTGTCCACCGGGTGCAAACGTGTCCAGACACAGCACATCCTCACAGACCCCAGGATTTTTAAAGGGACAAGGAAGGCGCACAGATGTGCCATGGATGCAGGAGCGGGGCAGACACCCACCCTCAGGAAAGCAGAGCCAGGGTGCGCCGCCTGGAGCTCAGCGGCATTTCCACTCCACACAGCGCTCCCTGAAAAGCCCTGCAAGAGCTGTTATCCGAGCCAAGGAAGCACCGGGGAGGACCTGGCGCCTCCGGGTAAGGGAGCTCTGCTTTCCCAGCCTGCCATGGGTGAGCCAGGGCAACGTGCAACAGCCCCGAGACTGGGGCTCCTGCTCTGAGGCGCTATAACTATTTAAGCAAGACCCAGCCTGGGCCCAAGACCCCCATGCAACCTGGCGGCTTTCTAAGCCTGTGACCCCACGCCACCTGGTCTTTCTGCCGCATCTTCGTCCCAGTCTTTCCAGAGGGAGGGGCCAGGAGGCCCGCGGGGAGGACTGCCCGCAGCACCGGCATCTGCACGCCTCCGCCAGGAGGGGAGCACGGCTGATACCGGGCCTCTAGTTCCCCTGGTCTCAGGAGCTGGCCACCTCACTCACCTCATAGCTCCGGGCGCTGGTGCTGGCCGCTCGCTCCAGCTCCACACGAGCCCTCTTGTGGCTCAGCTGCATCTGCATCTTCTCCCGCTCCACCTGGATGATGTGAGACTTGGACCGGATCTGCTCCGCTCGCTCCTCCAGCTGGCCAGGTCATGCCAAAGGAAAGAGAATCCTCAGCAGCCGCTGCGTCCAACAGGCCAGTGGCTCACGCAACACTCACTCCTGGGCCCTACTCCCAACACGGCCACACCCAGCCCCGGGGAAGAAGGGAGACGCCGGATCCCGAGTTGGTGACGGGCAAAGAAAATGAGAGATGAAGAGGGAGGTATGTTTAAAATGACAGTGTGTGGGCTCCTTTCCAAAGAGTGGGCAGCCTGGCTGGTGTGGCTCAGTAGTTGAGCATTAACCTATGGACTAGGTCACAGTTTGATTCCCGGTCAGGGCATATGCCCGGCTTTCAGACTCAATCCAGGAGGCAACCAATCAATGATTCTCTCTCATAATGATGTTTCCATTTATCTCTCCTTCTCCCTTCTTCTCTGAAATCAATAAAAATGTTTTGTTTTGTTTTGTTTTAATTTTAATTTTAAAAAAGAGAGCATATTAAGAAAAGAGTCTCCCGTTGCAGTGTAACAAGTTACCAAACTAGCAGGGTAAGACACCAGTAACGTGACTATCAATCAGTCCTGCAGGTCAGAACAGGCACACAGCTGACCACGCAGTCAGCAGGGCTGTGTGTTCATCTGGATCCTCTTCCACACGCACGTGGCTGTGGGACTGTCACCATGGGAGGGCACCCACAGGTCCTGCCACACGGCCTCTCCAGCTCCCACCAGGGAGTCGCCCACGGGGATCGCTCTCCTGCTCCGCACCTCTGGGCTCGGGTCTCATCGCTCAGCCACACTGCACAGGCTCACCTGGGTCCACTGACCTGAGATCTTAATCACATTTGCAAGTCTCGTTGCCACAACCCTGCTTAGTGTTGGATCAGATGGGTCCACCAAGGACCACCTTAGAAGTCTGCCTCCCACAGATGGCAGGTCCACAGAGGTGCGTTAAAGCCTTGAAGGGACTCAGAAGACACACCCAATGGTTTCAAAGAATCACTACCTCTAAGGGCCTTTTCTCCAGGCGGGCTGCCCCTGACCACTCCAGAACGGCCTGCAGTCCAGCACACAGCACCTCCTGGACACTCGACAGCCATGCCGAGTCGTGGGTGCCCCCCAGAAACACCCGTCAGAATCGCCCTCTGACACGCCCTCTCAGGGACTCACATGCACGTTAGAACTGGAGAAGCACTGGGCTAGAGCAAGTGGTTCTTATTTCAACTGGGGACACTGGACACTATCCAGAGACAGTGCTGACTGCCACCGAGGAGGCGGTAATGTGTGTGCTACGGGCACCTAGTGGGCAGAGGCCAGAGATGTTTAGCAATAGGACAGTCCAGCAAAACAAAAACTATCGAGCCCGAAGTGTCCGAGTGCCAAGGGTGAGAAATGTGGGCAGAGAAGGGATTTCCGCCCCCTCACCCCGCCCCGCCCTGCATTGGTGAGGGCCCCACTCCTTCACCCTCTGTTTCTCTCACTGCACTGCCCACTGCTGGCATATGGGTTCCTAACTCCACCCTCCATCGAACTGTGTCTGCAGGCGGCCCAGCTTCTCCACAGATGCAGCTCACAGCCATGGGGGCCCCACCCACAGGGACCAGGAGTCCAGAGACACGGCTCCAGGCCTCCTCTTCCTGGAATGTGGACTGCATTTCAAGGAGAGTAACTGAAACATGCTTTTTTTTTTTTTTTTTTTTTTGAGAAAGGGAGAGGGAAACAGAAACATCAATGATGACAGTCATTTCCCACTGCCTCCTGCACGCCCCCCACTGGGGATGGAACCAGCAACCCGGGCAAGTGCCCTGACCTGGAATGAACAGCAACCTCCCAGTTCTAATCAATGCTCAACCACTGAGCCATCCCAGCCAGCTGAAACATTTTCATATTTACACAAACACTGATGTGCAGCAGAGCAAACTGTGAACACTTTCAACTGGAAACAGGAAACTTATTCAAAGGGGGGAGGAGGCCTGGTGGGCAAGAAATACTGATGGCAAGAAACAGACCTACAGCTGGGGAGGCAGGCTGGGCAGAGGGAGCACTGGGGAAGGCCTGGGACGGGCCAGGGACCACGGCAGGTTCTGCCCGTCAATAACCAGCTCACGCTGCTGTCACTCACTCACTGACCCTCCCAGCGCTGACAGAGTGAGAGCTGCGGGCCTCCAAGATTCTAGATTTTCAGTCCTGACAGGCCAAACATTCCCAGTCAGGTGCGTCAATAAAACTGTTACTTTTTTCAACCAGTAAGCAAGGATCACAGTTACCACTGTTATTTCAATAAGAAGTGTTTTAACACAAAAAAACTAATTTCAAAATAAACAAGAGTCCTTGCCAAAAAATGGCAGTGAGCAACTTAGTCCACTAGTAACAAATATAAAGTCATTCAATCACTCAGCACACGAATGCGTCTGAGCCTCCTGGAGCGCCCGGAGCAGCGGGAGGCCACGGCGGCTCAGGACACTGTCAGCAGGCCCAGCAGCACCGTCTGACACAGGCTCTGTCCCTGAACGGCCCCGGCAACGCGAGGGCCAGCAGGAGGGAGGGCAACGCGAGGGCCTGGGCAAGCTGCGTGGGCCAGTGATTCTGCCCCAACTGGACTGACCCCGCAACTCCTCAGGCGCTGGCGCCCTGCAGGAGACCCGACCCCTTTACAACTGTCTACAGGAGCAATGCCGAGAATGTGGAACAAAGCAAAATAACTGTAATCAGAGTAAAGCTGTCAAAATGGCCCCATGGCAGCCGGGAGCCAAGATCTGCAAATGGCCTCCCGCAGTCTGAGGCCATCCCATTCCCAAGCCTTCACTCACTCCCCGGCTGTCCCGCCAGGCCTACCAGGACCTGTGTCACCGCACAGCCTCCCTTCCCGGCGCCCACCTTCCAGGGAGCCAGCCGCTGCTCACTGGGCGGCCACACCCCGGGCAGGTGGGTTTCCTCAGTTAAATGGACAGCCAGCTCTCCACCCCCCCATGAGGCCTGTGAGCTCATTACCGTGAGCACACGCTCTGCGCACCAGCCCGCTCTGCGCCGCGGACCGACCAGGCTGTCAACCAGGACGGTCAGGGCCAGACGCTGCTTCCCGCCCGCTTCCTCCCCAAACTCTGACCGCCCACGTTAGAGGCCCGGGAGAGACAGGGACCTGCCGCAGCGACAGGAAGTGCCCACTTAATGTCAGCGGTGGCCATGGGTCCCACGACTTGCAGCAAAACGACGTGTAAGGAAGGATTTCACCACAAACAAGTCACGTTCCCATGGCGTCTCACCCACCGGAACATCGGTGTGCGAGGGCCGACGTCTGAGGAACGGGCCCCGCCTACCTAGGAGACCCCGGTCCGACGCAGGGCTCTCCCCCGAACGGCAGGGAAGACACCCAGGACAGGTGTCTGAGCCAGAGAGGCCGCTCCCCACGACACTCACCTGCATGCTCTGCTGGTACTGCATCTGCAGGAACCCCGGGCCCGAGGCGTCCAGGCCCGCTCCTCCGTCCACGCGCTGGGAGATGAAGTTGTTCAAGGACCTCAGGGAGGACAGGACCGTGGTGTTCTCCCCCAGGTCCTCCATGGCCACGCCTCTCTGGAGGAAGACAAGGGACGGTCACGGGACCTTCCCCAGTAATTTGTCCCACGGCTGCCCCCCCGCGGAGCCTGCCCGCCGCTTGCCCCCTGAGCCCTTCAGGTAGTCCAGGGCCCACAGCCCCGTTGCCCAGGGTTACCTGGGAGCCCAACTGCTGATGTGCCAGAAAAGTGGGAGGCACAGAAGGCGACATGCCCCCAAGCCGCTGAACGTCAGAGACGACCTGTACAGCAGCGGGACAGACAGACAGCTGGGGGGGGGGGGGGGTGCAGCAGGCAGGTGGCACCTCCCCCAGTCACACTCACAGAGAGCCCTGCTTCTGGGAATCACAAACAGAACACACGGTGATGCTGACTTGTTAACAATCCTATCTAACAAAACGCTAACATGCAAATCGTCCCCTTGGGAGTTCAACCAACTGGGAGTTCAACTGCTCGCTATGAAGTGTGATAGCCACCAGGGGGCGGCATGGAATGAAGGAAGACCCCAGCTGGCAGCTGGCAGCCGGGGAAGGAGGGTCCCCAACTGGCCCTGATCACCCGCCAGGCCTAAGGTGCACAAATTTCATGCACCAGGCCTCTAGTCTATAATAATAAGGGCATAACATGCTAACTAGACCAGACGTCCTTCCAGACAAAGCCGGGCTGTGAGGGAAGCCCCGCCCCAGGTGCCTGCCGGAGGCCGGAGGGAAGCCAGCGCCAGGGAGGAGGAAGGCCGACTCTTGCAGGAATTTCGTGCCTCGGGCCTCCAGTGACTGATAAATTCCTACTATTCTCCACCAAGTGAATACCAAAAAGAAAGGCACCAAGGCTCCTGGAGCCTCAGTTTCCTCGTCTGTAAACTGACGTCACGAAACGTCCTTGCCTAGTGGAGTGAGGATGACTGTCCACCAAGCGACAGAGGGACAGCCGCTGCCAAACAGTCCGACTCTCTGCTGCTCGGAACTGCTGCGAGGCCTCTCGGGAAGTGGCAACGGGGCTGCGCCTGGCCTGCCTGGCCCTGCGGCCCGTGCTCCACGAGCCAGCGCACGGAGGCCGAGGACAAGCAGCGGCCAAGCACCCGCATCCCCGGACCTCGGCTCGTTCCGGCCTCACACCGGCCGGCGGCAGCCCGCGAGTGAGGGAGCGAAGGGGCCGTTAACAGCCAGAGCGTGACTGCCACAGGCGAGAACTTTCTCCCCTTAGAAAAGCTGGCTCCGCAGGCTTCCCCTAAGACTTAGGTGAAAAACACCTCCCTCGCCATCCCCCTCCCACTCCCAAAACAAACAAAGAAGCCAAGAAGTGACGGGTCTGTCTTTGATTCGGAATGTCCGAATCCCCACCCTGACCGGCCTGTCCTCTCCGCCTCTCGGTCTGACTGCACGAGGAAAACGGGCCCGCACTCCCCCTGCCCTGAGCCTGCAGATACTGGCCGGCGTGGCGGGCGGCAGCGGGCTAATCCTTCCATTTACTGGATTAGACCAGGCTGCTCCTTCATCCACGAGAAACTTAGCCACTGTATCCTCCCGCAAGACGCCGCCCCTGCGAGAACTGAAGCACGTGACGCACTAGGATGGAAAGAACGCACACGTTGTCACCTGCCTGGTACTAGGCCGCAGCCCAACTCCATCCTCTTTATCCGACACCCAGTGTCCCAGCAACCCCAACACTGGATGGAACTGCGGACAACGGAGCCCTGGGCTGGCATCCACACTCCCTGCTTCAGCGGCCACTCTGGTCCTGGGCAGAAGGACCACTCCTGGACCTAACGAGACCGCAGGACACCCGCCACCTGGCACACCGCCTCCCACATCCCGCCAGCCCGCCACAGGCTTTTGCTGCTGCCTGTGCACTCACACCAGGAGTGAACCCTGTGCACTCACACCAAATATGAAACCCTGTATGTGCACTCACACCAGGTATGAAACCCTGTATGTGCACTCACACCAGGTGTGAAACCCTGTATGTGCACTCACACCAGGTGTGAAATGCTGTATGTGCACTCACACCAGGGATGAAACGCTGTATGTGCACTCACACCAGGTGTGAAACGCTGTATGTGCACTCACACCAGGGATGAAACGCTGTATGTGCACTCACACCAGGGATGAAACGCTGTATGTGCACTCACACCAGGTGTGAAACGCTGTATGTGCACTCACACCAGGGATGAAACGCTGTATGTGCACTCACACCAGGGATGAAACGCTGTATGTGCACTCACACCAGGGATGAAACGCTGTATGTGCACTCACACCAGGTGTGAAACGCTGTATGTGCACTCACACCAGGGATGAAACGCTGTATGTGCACTCACACCAGGTATGAACCCTGTGCACTCACACCAGGGATGAAACGTTGTATGTACACTCACACCAGGTGTGAACCCTGTGCACTCACACCAGGGATGAAACGCTGTATGTACACTCACACCAGGTGTGAAACGCTGTATGTGCACTCACACCAGGGATGAAACGCTGTATGTGCACTCACACCAGGGATGAAACGCTGTATGTGCACTCACACCAGGTATGAACCCTGTGCACTCACACCAGGGATGAAACGTTGTATGTACACTCACACCAGGTGTGAACCCTGTGCACTCACACCAGGGATGAAACACTGTATGTGCACTCACACCAGGTATGAACCCTGTGCACTCACACCAGGTGTGAAACGCTGTATGTGCACTCACACCAGGTGTGAAACGCTGTACGTACACTCACACCAGTTGTGAAACGCTGGCTCCCAGCAGGTGCCGCTGGGCCGGGCTCTGCCATCGCTCCAGGGGTGCACAGAGGCACCCACTCCCCCCCTCCCCCAGGAGGTGCAGCCCTCAGCCCTAGGGCCATGGCCGCCTGGGCCTCAGCCTCCAGGACACTGGCCACGTCCAGTGCTCCTTCTCCCGGAAGACGCCCGGGGTGAGGGGGGGCCTGCAGGGGCGCGGGGGGCAGCTGGGGCTTGACTGCCCGGCTCAGAGGGACAGCAGGGACCGGACAGTGACCGGGAGAGACCCGGCTGCAGGGGGCGCTGGGGGCAAAGAAGGGGGAAGCAGGTAGAGAAGAGAGGGGAGCCGAATGGAGGAGAGGGTCAGAGGAGGGGTGTGAGGACTGAGGAGGGGGACAGAGGGGGGGACAGAGGGAGACTGAGGAGGGGGGACAGAGGGGGACAGAGGAGGGGGTGCAGGCACTGAGGAGGGGGGACAGAGGGGGACAGAGGAGGGGGACAGAGGGGGACTGAGGAGGGGGACAGAGGGAGACTGAGGAGGGGGACAGAGGGGGACTGAGGAGGGGGACAGAGGGGGACTGAGGAGGGGGACAGAGGGGGGACTGAGGAGGGGGACAGAGGGGGGACTGAGGAGGGGGGGACAGGGGGACTGAGGAGGGGGACAGAGGGGGACAGAGGAGGGGGACAGAGGGAGACTGAGGAGGGGGACAGAGGGGGACTGAGGAGGGGGACAGAGGGAGACTGAGGAGGGGGACAGAGGGGGACAGAGGAGGGGGGACAGAGGGAGACAGAGGAGGGGGACAGAGGGGGACTGAGGAGGGGGTGCAGGCACTGAGGAGGGGGGACAGAGGGGGACTGAGGAGGGGGACAGAGGGGGACAGAGGAGGGGGACAGAGGGGGACTGAGGAGGGGGACAGAGGGAGACAGAGGAGGGGGACAGAGGGGGACTGAGGAGGGGGACAGAGGGAGACAGAGGAGGGGGACAGAGGGAGACAGAGGAGGGGGACAGAGGGGGACAGAGGGGGACAGAGGAGGGGGTGCAGGCACTGAGGAGGGAGACAGAGGGGGACAGAGGAGGGGGTCAGAGGGGGACTGAGGAGGGGGACAGAGGGGGACAGAGGAGGGGGGACAGAGGGAGACAGAGGAGGGGGACAGAGGGGACTGAGGAGGGGGACAGAGGGGGACTGAGGAGGGGGACAGAGGGGGACTGAGGAGGGGGACAGAGGGGGACTGAGGAGGGGGACAGAGGGAGACTGAGGAGGGGGACAGAGGGGGACAGAGGAGGGGGACAGAGGGGGACAGAGGAGGGGGACAGAGGGGGACTGAGGAGGGGGACAGAGGGAGACAGAGGAGGGGGACAGAGGGAGACTGAGGAGGGGGACAGAGGGGGACTGAGGAGGGGGGACTGAGGGAGACAGAGGAGGGGGACAGAGGGGGACAGAGGAGGGGGACAGAGGGGGACAGAGGAGGGGGACAGAGGGGGACTGAGGAGGGGGACAGAGGGGGACTGAGGAGGGGGGACAGAGGAGGAGGACTGAGGAGGGGATCAGGGCCGGAAGGACAGGGCCGGGAGCAGGCGCCGGGGATCGCCGGGTCCGAGCCCGCGGCCGGAGGGGCGGCGCCCAGCCTCGGCCTCAGCGGACAGCCCTGCCCCGACGCCGACCCCGGGCCTCCGCCGACCCCAGGCCCCAGGCCCCCTCACAGCCCCGGCCCGGCCCGCACCCACCTCACGGCCCGGCCGGCTCGCAGTCGCCGCTCAGATCTCCCTCCTCTGCGCCTGCGCTCTCGCGAGATCTGCGGATACGCTCTCGCGAGATCCGGCGGGGCTGGCTGACAGCTGCCGGGTGCGCGGCGGCAGTCCCGGCTCCGCGAGGCCGCGCCCGCTCCCGCGCCCGCCCCCGTCCCCGCTCCCCGGGGCCGCCGCGCCCGCTCCCCGGGGCCGCTGCGGGGGCCGGGACCGTGCGGACACCCCGCCCCACGCAGGACGGCGGCGGCGGCGGCTGCCCGCACCGTGTGTGTGGAACCGCCCGCAGGGCCAGACGGTGCGCCCGCTGCTCCCACATCGGGAGGCCCAGGTCTCCCGGCCTCCCCGGCCTCCCCCTCCGCGGGGCCCTGGGAAAGGGGGTGCCGGGCCGCCGGCCGTCCTCCCCGCGCCCTGGGAGCGTCCGAGGGGCCCCGCCGGGAGTGACGGCCCCGGTGGGCTGTTCCCTCTCCCAGAGGGTGAAAACCTGACCCCGACGTGACCGGACCGGAGGGGGAGCGCGGATGGAACTAGCGGGGAGGGTCCCCGGACCTAACAGCCGACCCCCCACCGGAAATGCGGTGAAAACCTAACTCCAGCCCGCGGCTCCCCTCAGGCAGCTGGGCTCCGCCAAGGACCCCGGGAGACCCAATCATCTCTACGCAGTCAGTAAACTGGGGGCGAGCACCTCCAAGAAATGACTCTGAAGAACAAGTAACCGGTTTTCAAAAGCAAACTTAAGCCCTGGCTGGTGTGGATTCCAGTCAAGGGCACAGGCCCAAGTTGTGGGCTCAATCCCCCGGGTGGGGCGTGCAGGAGGCAGCCAATCCACGATTCTCCTCATGGATGTTTCTCTCGCTCCCTCCCCTTCCTCTCTGAAATCAATAAATATATATATATATATATATATATATAGCCGAAACCGGTTTGGCTCAGTGGATAGAGCTTCGGTCTACGGACTGAAAGGTCCCAGGTTCGATTCCGGGCAAGGCCATGTACACTGGTTGCAGGCACATCCCCGGTAGGGGGTGTGCAGGAGGCAGCTGATAGATGATTCTCTCTCATCGATGTTTCTAGCTTCCTATCCCTCTCCCTTCTCTGTAAAAAAGCAATAAAATATATTTTTAAAAAAGAAATATATATATATATATATATATATTTTGTTTGTTTGTTTAAAGGGAAACTTAAAAGCATGGAAATCCCTTCAGGTAATACAACCTATCTGTTTATAAAGCGGCAGCAATTCCCTGGAAGAGAAAGGGAAATAACACACACTGTTGCTTGCTTTGGTAATTACCTTTACTGTCTAGGGAGCCCGGGATATTACAGCAATGCATTTCCAGCAAAGCCCAGAGCACACCCACCCCACGCATAAATTCATACGAAATGTCTCCCCTAATTGCTCCGGGAATTCTCGCTGCTTGAAGAGTGGATGTATCTGTAGATCATTCACCAGACATGGAAATTAATCCCCAGACTGAAATTTCAGATTTTTCTCATTATGCTGTAGAGCCAAAATCTCAACTGGAAACATGCTTGCTGTTCCCGGAGCAAAGGTGGAGCCTGTTTCTCGGTAGCTCCCTCGCCTGTAAGGTGAGCGCGAGGCAGGGGCCTGCCTCTCGGGCGCTGCCTCAGCGTCTCCTTCCCTCCCCAGTGCGTCTGCTCGTCCTTTCATCTTGTCCCTCTCTCCCGATAACTTCCTCTTCCCAAATCACAGACAGACCGCTTGTTATCATGGCCACTGAATACAGCTCGTCCTCTTTTCGGTGTAAAATGGGGTCCCCACTGTCCTGCCTGCGGCCTCCCAGGTCAAGCCGGGGCCTCCCAGCGGCGGTGCGGCGAGCAGGGCCGGGAACGGAGGACGCTCAGGCCCGCCCAGGCCCCTCGGCGCGGCGGTACTGTGTGGCCAGGAGGTACACCTCCGAGGACTCCTTCCTGCTGGCTTCCGGCTTCAGGGTCCTGGTGCCCTGGAACTCCTCGGTCAGTCGCTTCTGTAACCGGTGGCTTAGACTCCCAGCCCAGGTCTTACAGAGGAACGTCCCCCCGGGACACAGCACGTGGGGAGCCACGTCCAGGAGCGACAGGCATAGGACAATGAGCCGGTCGTGGTCCAGGCCCCGGATCCCGGTGGCGTTGGGGGCCATGTCACTCAGAATCACGTCAGCTCTCCCGCCAGGAAGCAGTTCTCGGACTCTCTGCCAGGTCCCGGGGTCAGCCACGTCCGCGGGGCACAAGAAGGTCGCCCCTCCCAGGGGGGCGATGTGAAGAAGATCGACCCCGAGCACAAAGCCCACGGGGCTGCTGGGATCTAAGGAAGAAATGGGATGAGTTATTACACCGACTCCCCCAAGTACATGCCGCAGCCATGAAACAGGACCGAGGAAGAGCTAGTGTGCAGGCGGGCGGACACAGGCCTTCTGCCCCTCTACATCCTACAAGGACACACGGGGGCGTGGTGGTGCTTCACGCTACATCGGAGAAAGCGGAGGCCCGAGAGGCTCAGTGCGGCCCCAGAGTCAAAGGCAGACCGGGGGCCACGCCCCAGACTCGTCTCCAGCTGATTTCATTTCATTTCATTTCATTTCACCCCTGAGACTGCTCACCTGACGAGCTGAAACAAACTGTTACACTAGCACAGTGGTTGGCAAACTCATTAGTTAACAGAGCCAAATATCAACAATACGACGATTGAAATTTCTCTGGAGAGCCAAGTTTTTTATTTTTTAAAATATATTCTATTGACTCTTTACAGAGAGGAAGAGAGAGGGATAGATAGCTAGAAACATCGATGAGAGAGAATCATGGATCAGCTGCCTCTTGCACACCCCCTACTGGGGATGTGCCCGCAACCAAGGTACGTGCCCTTGACCGGAATCGAACCTGGGACCTTTCAGTCTGCAGGCCGACGCTCTATCCACTGAGCCAAACTGGTTTCAGCTGGAGAGCCAAATTTTTTAAACAAACTTCTTCTAAGGCCACTTCTTCTAAGGCCACTTCTTCCAAATAGACTCACCCAATCCGTGGTGTTTTGTGGAAGAGCCACACTCAAGGGGCCAAAGAGCTGCGTGTGGCTCATGAGCCTCAGTTTGCCGACCACGGCCCTAGCATATAAAGTGCCTCTGGGTTAAACCAACAAGTCTGTCTGTAGCTTCATCTAAATTCTTTCCATTAAGAAAAAGCTGAGCTATGGGGGAAAGGCGGATCTAAAATAAGGTCTAAAATCGGTACCCTGCCCAGATCCGGTTTCCTGAGGCAGCTGCCCCTGTACGGTGATTCCTGGAGCATCCCCTTCGTTACAACCTCAGGAAGGGTCCACTCAGGGCAAATCGCTTGGGGTGCAGCTGGGCAACTTCTGGGAGAAAGAGCAAGCAAGCTGTTTCCCCCCACTCTGCTTCCACTTCCCCCCAAGTTCACCGTGGCCCCCCTGCTCCTCCACAGCCCGTGGGGGCAGGAACCCCCGCAGTGGTGCCAGGCAAGTTTCTGACCCAAGTTCAGTCCCTCGGTCAACAAGCATTGGGACGAAAAACAATGTTTTTATGCCAATTCTCAAGCCCTACGGCGCCCCCGCCAGCCATGTGGCGGGGCAGCTGAATGAAGCAGGCAGGCCCAATGCTATACCTTTTGCGGGTCACTCCACCCCTCTACCTGTTTTCTCGTGCAGAAAATGGGCACAAATGTCCCCACTCTAAGGTGCCTGGGAGAGATGCTTGTGAACTGTCACAACTGTCAAAGAACGCCAGCTCATACAGGGCCCTCAGGCGCCACGGCGGGGGTACAGGCGGCGAGAAGGCTCACTGCAGCACAGACCCGATGCCCTAGACGCAGGGACGGCCCCCAGCACCTGTTCGAAAGGATGACGTCGCTTTCTATGTTGTATGGGTGTTGGTTTACCTGTTTATTAATCAGGGGAACCTTTTTCATATAAAAAAAAAAAAAAAAAAAAAAAAAAAACACACACACACACCTTGACAGCCAGGCTGGTATGGCTCAGCTGGTTGGAGTGCCATCCCATACATGGAAAGGCTGCAGGTTCGATTCCCAGCCAGGGTACATACCCATGTTGTTGGTTCAAACCTTGGTTGGGGTATTGGCAGAAGGCAGCCAATCAATGTTCTCTCTCATATCGATGTCTCTCCCTCGGCCCCCAATCTCTTCTCTCTAAATTCAATAAGCATAACTTTAGGTGAGGATTTAAAAAAAAAACAAAAAAAAACCTTTGACAAAACCCTAAAGATAAAAGCTGCGCCCTCGGGTTGGGCCTGAGTTGGATCCAGAGCCCCAGCTGTGCGAATGGAGCAGCCCCAGCGAGACCTTGGGGAGAGACAGAGCTTAGGCAGCCAGAACCCAGAACCCGGCTGCAGTTAGAGACGGCGCCGCCGTTCAGCACAAAAAGGCTGTTTCGGCTCCTAGGCAACAAGGGGGCCGTGATGGAAGCGCGTTCTGATAAGAACGTGAGAACAGCGTTGGTGTGCAAAAAAACCCTGATGGTGTGCACACCCACATACAAGCACGGTGTGATCTGAGGGGATTTTAGTCGCCACTGTACCTTTCCCTCTGAAAATGTCCGTGGCCCATCTTTACCGTTGTTATTACCACCAAACCACCATCTTCAGAAAGCAGCTGGACCGCTGGGTCCTCGGGGCCCCGAGCTGCGGGAGATGAGACCCACCTGCGCCCGCGGCGTTGACTCTCTGCACCGCCACCTGGCTCCAGGCGCCGGGGGCCGCCCCGCAGTCCACCACCCGGAGGCCGGGCCGCAGGACGCGGTGCCTGGCGTCCATCTCCAGGAGCTTGAAGGCGCTGCGGCACCGGTAGCTCTCCGCCCTCGCCGCCTTCACGAACGGGTCCTTCAGCTGGCGCGCCAGCCACTGGTGCCCGGCGCCCGTGCGGGCCTTGCAGAGCCTGGCCGCCGTGTGGAGCCCGCGGCGCGGCAGGGACGCCCGCGCCAGCCTGCAGCACCTGGCGAGGGAAGGGGCAGCGGCTGGCATCCGCGTCCGCCGGCCCCGGGCCCGGTGCAAGCCATGCGGCCAGAGAGCGGCCCAGGGCCCAAGAGGGGAGGAAATCAACAGCCAGGCAGAAAGCAGGATTATGTGCTGACCTGTGACTCCCACAACTTGTTTTTTTAATACATTTTATTGATTTTTTTACAGAGAGGAAAGGAAAGGGATAGAGTTAGGAACACTGATCAGCCGTCTCCTGCACACCTTCTACTGGGGATGTGCCTGCAACCAAAGTACATGCCCTTGACCAGAATCAAACCTGGGACCTTCCAGTCCGCAGGCCAACACTGTATCCACTGAGCCACATCGGTTAGGGCCCACAATTTATTTGCAGGCCCCACCCCGAACACCTCAAAGTGGACTGGTCTTTAAAGAGGGAATTAAGTGAAAGTGAAGACATATGGGTGAGCCCAAATCCCATAGGACTGGTGTCCCTGAGAGTTAGGACACCCAGGCACAGAGGGCCTGCAGAGCCCCCTCACCTGGCGAGACGGGGAGAGGCCCAGGAGTGAGTCTTTGCCTGGCTACTCGGTTCCCTGTAAGCAAGATCCTGGCCTTCACATTCATTCCTTCCTCCCTCCCTCCCTCCCTCCCTCCCTCTCTTCCTTCCTCCCTTTCTCTCTTCCTTTCTCTCTTTCTTTCCTTTAACGTATCTTTATTGACTTCAGAGAGGGAGGGAGGGATAGAAACACTGATGATGAGAATCATCCATCGGCTGCCTCCTGTGCGCCCCCTGCTGGGGATCAAGACTGCAAGCCGGGCATGTGCCCTGACCGGAACCAAAAGGTGACCTCCCGGTTCATAGGTCAAAGCTCAACCACTGAGCAATGCCTGACCAGCCACATTTAACAAAGCTGAATCAGCTGGTGGAGCAGTTTAAGGACCAGCTCCCAGGCTCTTAGGAAAAGTTAGGTTTCAACAGTTTAGCAACTGCCAAGGCTCTTCATTTAACTCTCAGACCTACAAAATAGGTCCTACACTTTTATTACTATTTTTCTAAAGACAAAAAAAAAAAGCTATCATATCCCCAGGCTCCAGGCCAAGCCTGTTCAACACCATCACATGTGGGCAGGATCTGAAGACAGTAACACGGGAATCACGGGAATCAGGCCTTCAGGGGCCACAGCCTCAGGGAAGGGGACAGAGCGCTCCTGGGGCCAGAACCAATCCAGGAGGGGGGCGGAGACGGGAGTCACACAAACACATCCCCAGATTTGGGCAGCTGACCGCTGACCTCCTCCAACCCCACCCACATCCCGGATGCGGCCACAGCAGCCTTTCTTTCTCAGAAGCCTGTGCCACAGCCTGGGGGCCCGGGCGCTGTCCGCCAGCGTCACCTCCGCCTGCGGGCCCCCCTCACCTGCGGGGCCCCCCACCTGCGGGGCCCCCCACCTGCAGGGCCCCCCCACCTACAGGGTCCCCCACCTGCAGGGCCCCCCCACCTGTAGGGCCCTCCACCTGCAGAGCCCCCCACCTGCGGAGTCCCCTCACCTGCGGGGCCCGCTCACCTGCCGGCCCTCCCACCTGCAGGGACCCCCTTACGTGCGGGCCCCTCACCTGCAGAGCCCCCTCACCTGTCCCTCCTCCTCCTAAAACCCTGCCCCGCTCTCTGCCGCCCGTGGAGTCCGCAGCCCCATCGCCGGGCGGACGAGTCCGGGCAGGACGAAGGGAGACGGAGGCGGGTCCGTCCGGACGAGGACCCCGTGCGGCCCCGGCCGCTCCCGGCTCCTGCGCGCATGCAGCAGGCGCCACATAGATGCCCCGCCGCCCGCCGCCCGCCGCCCGCCGCCCGCCGCCGCTCACCCCGCCATGGGCGCCGGCCCGCTCCCGCCGCCGGAAGTGCCGGCTCCGCTTCCGCCGGAGGCCACGCCCCCGGAAGCAGCGCGCGGGCTTGGAAGCGCGAGGAGCCGGGGCAGGTGAGCGGGGAGCGGGGCCAAGGAGCGGCCGTGCACCGGGAGAAGGACCCGCAGCCACGGGGCAGACTGGTGCTTCCCTCCCGCCTTCCAACGTGTTTTTTATCTCAGAAAGGGAGGGAGAGGGAGAAACAGTGAGAGAACCATGGATCGGCTGCCTCCTGCACGCCCCCCACTGGGGATGGAGCCCGCAACCCGGGCCTGTGCCCCGACCGGGAATTGAACTGTGACCTCCCGGTTCCTAGGTCGATGCTCAACCGCTGAGCCACACGGGTTGGATGTTCCCTCCTTGTGCGGAGGAGCCTGGGCTCCGGCGGCGCCTGGGCTCAGTGGGGCCTGAGCTGTGGGCGGGGCCTGGGCCAGGTGGGGCCTGGGTAGGTGGGGCCTAGGCTGGGGCGGGCTCTGGGCGGGGCCTAGGTCGGGTGGGGGCGGGGCCTGGGCTGGGGCGGGGGAGGGAAGGTGTGTCCCTCTCTGCTCCTGCTGCCTCAGGCCCTGAAGGCCAGGCCCGTGCTGGCCCAGACCGTGTGCTCATTGGCAGGCCCTGCAGAGCTGGGAGGTCTCCCGCAGGCTCCCATCCCTGCCTTCCAGAGCGCCCTTCTGCCCCACCTGCCCCCGCCCCCGCCGCCCACCTGCCCCATACACACCTGCCTTGCTTCCTCCCAGCGCCCAGGGACCATGGGCGCCTCCCGGCTCTACACCTTGGGGCTTCGGGGCCGGCCGCTGGAACGGCTTCGGGGGCAAAGTGCACGAGGGGGAGACCATCGAGGACGGGGCCAAGAGGTGAGGGAGGCCTGGCCTGAGCACAGGCCCGGCTTCGCAGGGGATGCGGGTTCCGGCTGGAGGGCCAGACCCCTGGTTTCGCCCCTTTGAGCCGCGTGACCTGGAGCAGGTGCTTAACCCTCGAGCCTCAGTGCCCTGGCCAGGCGGCTCAGGTGGCCGAGTCTCGTCCCGAGCACGGAAAGGTTGCCGGTTCCAGTCCCTCAGGGCACATGCCCAGGTCGCAGGTTCAGTCCCCTGCAGGGTGGTACTGGAGGTGACCAATTGATGTTTCTCACATCCATGGTGTTCTCTCCCCCCCCCTCCCTTCCTCTCTCTAATATCAATAATCACATTTAATACATTTTTTTACACTAACAGTACCTCCCCCTCAGGATGGCTGGGAGGACTCGGGCTGCATGTAGAGGGTTTGGGCTGCTGCACGCTAAGCACTGCGGACCCGCTAGCTGCTCCCGGGGCGGGTGGTTTTGGGGACTCGGGAAGCTGTTGTGCCTGTGGCCGCTCTGGGAGCTGGGCTGGTCCCTCCCTGGGGTTTTGTTCGCTGTCCCCGCTGTCGGGCCACCCGTAGCTCTGCCGGGAGGGGGATGCAGGTGTATCTCACTGCCCTGGACTCGGGAGGTCTGCCGGTCAATCAGTCAGAATGGCGACGCCGGAGGTGAAAGTTTCACAGGCCAGAGCCTGCCGCCAGGAGGAGGTGCTGCATTTTCTCTGACCTCTGGCGAGTCGGTCACAGCTGAAGGAGGCTCCAGAAGGTCAGGGTGTTCCGAGGAGATGAGGCCATTTAACCCAACGTGTGTTGTTAGGAACCACGTGTTTTCCTGGGCACAGGCCCAGAAAGGAACTATGGGTCACGCTGCTGAGGCCGCCTGGAGAGCGAAGCTACAGGAACTTCTACCTGCAACCACAAGGGGCAGACGTACCCAGAAAGTTTTTACAGAAACGAGTACACGGCAGCGGGGAGGGAGATTTCTAAACCAGTGGCGCTCAACCTTCCTAATGCTGCAATCCTTTAATACAGCTCATGTGGTGGTGACCCCCCCATCACGTTATTTCTGTTGCCACTTCGTAACTGTCATTTTGCTCCTGTTATGAATTCTAACGTAAATATCTGTGTTTTCCCATGGTCTCGGACGACCCCTGTGAAAGGGTCGTTCGACCCCCAAAGGCGTCGCGATCCACAGGTCGAGAACTGCTGCTCTAAAGGGAGGTTCAGACTCCACGTTTCGGGGTTGCAGCGGCAGCCTGAGTCCCCGGCTCGGAGCTGGCCCTGGCCTGCCGGCGACTGGCCGCCCAGCCACGGAGCCGGCGCGGACGTTTGTCAGGGGATCAGCATGAGGCATGCCCATGCCCGCGCTCGGGGCTGGGACCAGGGCTTGGTGATGAGCAGCGGAAGCTCTGTGTCTCCGTTAACAGCAGCTGGGAAGCCGGCTGAAGTCGAGGCCGAGCCGCTCTGCTGTGTGTGACGTGGGTACAGAGGTGACGATGCGTCGCAGCTCCTTGCGGGCTGTTGGGAGGGAAACGCGGACGGGCTGCAAGGCTCCGGGTGAGGCTCCAGGGCTGTGGCCAGGGTGTCTGCCGTCAGCAGCTGGGAACACTAACGCAGGGCCGCCCTGGTGGGGCCGGGCCATCCTGACTGTGCTGACCTCACCCCCACTGAGCAGCAGCCCTGAGGACAGGCCCAGAGGGTGAAGGGTCCTCTGGCTGGACCCGAGTTCAAACAGCCAGGCCCTGCCTGCAGAGGGACCGTGCTCTGCGCGGGAGGGAAGGAGGGAGGACAGATGATTCTTCTGGCGGAAAGGCTTCCGTTCAGGACCCAGGTTCCCGTGGCCTGCAGCCCCTAGGGAGCAGAAACCGCGGACGGGTGGGGGTTCCCATCTCTACCATCCTTCTCCCGGGAGACAGCCAAGCAGCTGACCCCTGCAGGCCTGGGCAGCCACAAGGTCCGCAGTGAGTCTGCACCTGAACCAGTGGCCCATCACTGCCCTGACCCCCACCCCTCTGGTCCAGATGACCCGTTTCCCTTCCGTGTACCAATACTCCGGCCCTAGCTGGTGTGGCTCAGTGGGTAGAGCATCTGCCTGTAGACGTAAGGGTCCCAAGTTTGATTCTGGTCAAGGGCACATGCCTGGGTTGTGAGTTTGATCCTCAGTGTGGGGTGTGCAGGAGGCAGCTGATTAGTGCTGCTCTCTCATCATTGATGTTTCTCTCTCTCTCTCTCTCTCTCTCTCTCTCTCAATAAAAATATGTATTTTTTAAAGGAATTTAAATACTTAAAAAATTAATTTAAAAAAAATACTGTCGCTCTCGGTCCCCCGGCATCGTGCTGGGGCTGAGGGCCGCCTTCCGCCGCCCGCAGGGAGCTGCAGGAGGAGTGCGGGGTCACCGTGGACGCGCTGCACAAGGTGGGCCACATCACGTTCGAGTTCGTGGGGGAGCCCGAGCTGATGGACGTGCACATCTTCCGCACGGACAGCGTGCAGGGGACGCCCACGGAGAGCGAGGGTGAGTCCACGGCGCTGGGAGGCAGGCCCCGGCACCAGCACCCGACCCCTTCCCACACCGACACCACAGCCTGATCCACCGACCCCTTCCCACACCGACACCACAGCCTGATCCACCGACCCCTTCCCACTCCGACACCACAGCCTGATCCACTGACCCCTTCCCACTCCCAGCACCACAGCCCGATCCACCGACCCCTTCCCTCTCCGACACCACAGCCCAGGTCCACCGACCCCTTCCCACTCCGACACCACAGCCTGATCCACCGACCCCTTCCCACTCCCAGCACCACAGCCCGATCCACCGACCCCTTCCCACTCCCACACCACAGCCCAGGATCCACCGACCCCTTCCCACTCCCAACACCACAGCCCGATCCACCGACCCCTTCCCACTCCCAACACCACAGCCCAGATCCACCGACCCCTTCCCACTCCCACACCACACCCCAGATCCACCGACCCCTTCCCACTCCCACACCACAGCCCAGGATCCACCGACCCCTTCCCACTCCCAACACCACAGCCCGATCCACTGACCCCTTCCCACTCCGACACCACAGCCCGATCCACCGACCCCTTCCCACTCCGACACCACAGCCCGATCCACCGACCCCTTCCCACTCCGACACCACAGCCCGATCCACCGACCCCTTCCCACTCCGACACCACAGCCCGATCCACCGACCCCTTCCCACTCCGACACCACAGCCCGATCCACCAACCCCTTCCCACGCCGACACCACAGCCCGATCCACTGACCCCTTCCCACTCCCACACCACAGCCCGATCCACTGACCCCTTCCCACTCCCACACCCCGATCCACCGACCCCTTCCCACTCCCAACACCACAGCCCGATCCACTGACCCCTTCCCACTCCCACACCCCGATCCACCGACCCCTTCCCACGCCAACACCACAGCCCGATCCACCGACCCCTTCCCACTCCCAGCACCACAGCCCAGGATCCACCGACCCCTTCCCACGCCAACACCACAGCCCAGGATCCACTGAGGTGCTCCTGCCGGCACTGCTCGGCGCGCTCCCCGGGGGCGGGCCGTCGGCTGGAACCCGTGCTCTCTCGCCCACAGAGATGCGGCCTCAGTGGTTCCCCCTGGACCAGATCCCCTTCGCCCACATGTGGCCGGACGACAGCTACTGGTTCCCCCTCCTGCTCCAGAAGAGGAAGTTCCAGGGCTACTTCAAGTTCGAGGGCCACGACACCATCCTGGACTACAGGCTGCGCGAGGTGGACACGGTGTAGGCAGGACCACGGCCGCCCGCCCGCCCCGGCCCTCGCTCCTGCAGCCCAAGCACCAAAAAGGACAGAGCAGCTCCGGGCACCAAGCAGAACCAGGCCGGGCTGTGTGTGTGGAACGTGAGTGGATGGGAAGGAAAATAAATGTCTTTCACCCTCAGTTCTCAGCAGGCCGGTGCTCGGGACGCCAGCCGGCACACTTGGCCGTGACTGCCCCCGTGGGCAGACAGCGGGAGACACGGCCGGCGGCAGAGGGGACTGCGCTGGGACCGCGGGGCCTGCGGGGGGTGCTAATGGGCTTGGTGCTGCGGACTCGCTGGGGGCGTGGAGGTGGGCAGGCGGCAGGTCCTTACCACAGAGACCCTTCCTTTGTGCGGGGCCAAGGCTAGAGCCCTGGTCTAACCTGTCCCAGGCTGGCCGCCCTCCCTTCACCCGAGAGGAGGGGCGCCACCCGCTCACACACACTTGTATAAATACGTTTAATAAGTTTCCACGTTCGTTTCGTGGCGAAAACCTGGGAATGTGGGCCGTCTGTAAACACTCCAGCTGGCTGTGCAGTCACTGATTCAGCCGTAAAGTGCTTCCCTCGCCGGCTGACGCGGGAGGGGCCGCTGCAGACCGCCCTCAGCGTCAACGAGGCCGCACGCCTCCAGCGCCGCGTCTGAGCCCAGTGGTGCCGAGTGTCTGGTTGCTGCTGGGGAGCTGGGCGCGGGAGGGAGTGGACAGTCCAGCGTGGGCAGCCGCGGTCCTCGGAGCCTCCCCTCCGGTCAGTCCACACGCCACGAGGAAGTGAGGCTACAGCAGACGAGAGACCCGAGTCAGGCAGGCGCCCTGGAAGGCGGGCTCCCCACGGTGCTGTGATCAGCCAGAGCCACCTCCAGTGCCTGCCCCGCGGGGTCCCGTCTGCTGTTCAGACACCCCGGGTACGAAGCACCACTCCCACCAGAGCTGCCGGACACCAGCCCTGGGCCCTGGGGGAGAGCAGGGGGGAAGGGGAAGGGCAGGAGAGGCTGGGAGGAGGGTTCTAGTCCCCAAAGCAGTGAGGTGGTTTGAAGGGTTAACCACAGCAAGACCCTGGTCCACTGCCTCCACCACAACAGCACCTGCCTCCCTCCTCCCTCCTCCCCAAGCACCAAAACGGCATCAACCCCCAAAAAGGACAGCGGCTCCGGGCACCAAGCAGGCAGCACAGCACGGCCTCAGCACCGCAGTCAGTGGTATGGTGTGGGCCTGTGCAGGGGGGACCAGGACACTCCCCTGCAGGCCAACCCCAGACCAGGGCCCCGCGCGGGGCTTGTCCCCAGGAAACAGTTTGCACCAGGGACCCCGGTGCCACTTCCCTTCTGGCTCCTGCTGTAGCTCAAATGCTCTCGCACGGCCACCCACCCGGCTTGCCGACTGACCACAGGGTGTGCGGGCTGCAGGGCCAGGCCTGCCCTCCGTGGGTACCACCTCTCTGCTCAGCTAATGCAGCCCATCACTTCACTGTCACTGCACACGGGGTCCCTGCACACACCCAGGCACCATCTGCTGGGAGAACATCTTTGCCACCTGCCCTCTGGTGCCGGGAGAAACCACTCCAGGGCATCTGAACTCTCCCCAGACTAAGGCCCGGTGCCAGGGCCGGGACACATGGCGTGACCCCCAGCAGACCCCTCGTGCCTCAGCTTCAGCGGACGCTCAGACCTGGGGCCTGTCCCGGCCCTGCTCCCACGAGGGGAGGTGGAGCCACGGCACCTGGTCCCGGCCTCCACGGGGACGGAATTAAACGGGACACACCGTGGAAAGAGGTTTCGGTGGGGGCGCGGTCCTCGCACTAGTGAGGAGACAGGCCGTCCCGCGGGGACCGAGGCGGGGTCAGGGCGCTGGCGGGTCCCGAGAACAGGCAGTGCAGCTTGGGCTTCAGGTCGTTCCACACCTTACTCATCTGCGGAGGGCACAGGGTCAGCCGGCCGCACCGCCCCGCTCTTCCCAGGTGCCGGGGCGGGACATGCCACCGCTGGGCGTGTCCCCTGCCCAGGGCTGTCCTCCCCACTCCCTGTGTCGCCGCCCATTCCTCCTTGGCTTCTCCAGCCCCGGCCAGGCAAGGACCCGGGCCACCGAGGGCAGGGGGCTGCAGGCGGACAGAGCGAGGGCCGGTGGCGCTGGGTCATTGGGACCAGCAGGGGTGGCCGCAGCCTCCACGCCGCAGGGCACCCCGTCTCCCACAGGCTCAGGGGCCCACCTGGGGATGGCCGAGCGCTGAGATGCCCCACAGGTGCCCCTCCTCACCCTCACGCCCGCCTCAGGTCTGGGACCTGCACTTATGGCTCCTGGTGTCCCCAGGAGGCAGGGCTGTTCCCGAGTCCTGCTCCACTCCCCCTCGCCCCTCCCCCGGAGTCAGCACGGCCTCGGCAGCACCCCTGCCCACGGGGCAGATGTGCCCACGTCGAAGCCGCGGCTCTCCCGCCAATGTCCTAAGGAGCTCCGGGGTCGGGCTGAGCGGGCGGTGCGGGAGCCCACCTCCTTGTGGCCCTGGATCTGGGAGCTGACAAAGGCCCCCAGGATGTGGGAGGTGAGCGGCAGGTAGGCGTGGACCAGCTGCGTCTCCTGGTGCAGGCAGAACAGCGAGAAGTGGTTGCGCAGCTCCATCGTCTGGATGGCGTTCTCCTGCTGCAGACAGACAGCCTCCTTGCTCCGGCCCGGCGGGGGGCCGCCCACGCCGCCTCCTCGGCCACCCCCCTGCAACTCCGCCCGGCCCGGCCCGGCGTCAGAGGTGCCAGAGCACCACAGAGCCCCAATGTGGCTCTGGTCCAGCAGAGGAGGTCCAGGCCTCTCCTCCTCCCCCCCCCCCATTCCTGTGCAGAGCACCTCCACGGTGCCCCCCGAACCGAACCCCACACACACAATGCCCCCCTCGTGCCCCCGCGCCCGAGCACCTCCATGATGCGCGACTCCAGCTGCTCCACGGACTCGGGCTCGTGGCTGTGCACGGCGGCGCTCATCTGCCGCTTCATGAGGCTGTACTTGTGCAGGGCCCGCTGGTGCTTGTGCAGCACACCCTTCTCGTGCCGCTCACACAGGTCCTGGGGGAGCGAGAGCTGGAGCCGCCGCAGGAGGGCGCCCCGCTGGCGGCTGCCCGCAGGGGCCCCCACGGGGAGGACGGAGAGCGTGCGGCTCGGCCCGTCAGCGCGGTGGCCGTCCTGTGTGCGGGCTTCCCGGAATGACCTTCCTCCTGCCAACGGCTCACACCAGCTCACTCTCGCTCTGAAGGAGCTCCTGACACAGAGCGGCGCGGGTGGGCCCGGAGGGCCACAAGCCACACCCCGGGAAACACCGCGTGGCCAGCGCAGGGGTGACGTCGGGGCCGGACTGGCACGCTGCCCGTCCCGCCAGCAGAGGGAGGTGCACGGGCCTCCCAGGGCCCTGCCCCTTCCCAGCGGAAGTCTGGGGAAAACCAGCCTCACGGGCACCAGGCTGCGGCCCCAAGGCCACCTGCCACCAGCCCTCTCGCTGGAGGAGCCCTTTCCAGAACATTCCCAGCACCAGCTCCGAGCTCAGCACCAAGGGCTCCGTCACGGAAAGACATTCTATCAGGAAGCCCCACAGGCAGGGCCGCCCCGCAGGGCTGAGGCCGCACCCCGGGCGCTCCACCCCGACAGGCGAGCTCAGCCCTCGCCTGCTCACAGAGCCGGCCACCCCTCAAGGCACACATCTACGCACTCACATGCATACACACACACACACACGCATGCACGTGCAAACACGCTCACACGGAGACATATACATAAACACACACACATTCAAACAGAGGCATGTACATGCACAAAGAGACACAAACATGCATGTCCTCAGACATGCAAACACATACACATGCAGGCACTCACACATGCATACGTACATACACATGTGTGAACAACGACAGACATGTGCACACATGCACGTGCACACGTGAACACATGTCCACACACAAACGCGCACACAGGCACAGCCGAGCCTCACCTTGTAGGCCTGGAGCAGGTCCAGGAAGAGGTTCAGCTTCTCCACCACGGTGTCCTCCTCCTGTTTGCCCTGGGGAGCAGGCTGCTCAGCTGGCTCCAAGCACAGGGCGGGCCCTGCCCCCGAGCACGTGTCCACAGGCCCCCACGGCAGTCCCAGCTCCAGGCAGGAAGCCATAGAGCCAGCAGTTCGAAGAGAACGGGGCCTCACCCCCCCCGCCCTGCCCCCACCCCATGTGCTCACCAGCCAGCACATGTGTCCCTCCCTCGCTCCAAAGCCCACGCTGCCCACGGGCACCAGGAGAGCCGCCCTGTGACGCCCTCCCAGCAGCTCCCCAGGAGTTAGAAGCGCAGCCCCCTGGGTGGTAGCCAGCCCACCCGGCTCCCGGTCAGACACACAGCTCCCTGGGTGGTAGCCAGCCCACCCGGCTCCCAGTCAGACACACAGCTCCCCAGGGGGTAGACAAGCACTTCAAAGCAGCATCAGAGGCTCAGAGCAGAGCCGGAGCCGGAGGGCCCACTCCTAGCTCCACATCAGGGCGCCCTCCCCCTCTCCAGGGCGGGACAGCCCAAGGCCCAATCAGAAAGGAGGCTGAAAATGACCCGGAGGGGGACGTCCGTCCTGCACGGGGGCTCCAGGGCCCCCAGGCCCCGAGGCCACCTGGGAAGAGGGGCCGGCGCTCCGGGGCAGGCGGGCGGGCGGCGCCATCCCTCACCTGCTGCGCAGCCTTGTCTGCAAGCACAGCGAACTCCACGGACAGGCCCTTCAGCGCCTGCTTCAGGGCCCCCCACGTGCTGCTGCTCAGCGCGGCCCAGGAGGGGAGCGGGGTCGTGTCGGACCCTAAAGCACTGGAGGAGGAGCAACAGGAGACGCTCAGGGCGCGGAGCTGCCAGCCGTCCAAGCCGGCACCGGTTCCGCCCACCCCAGCCCGCGGGAGGTGGGGGGGGTCCCCCACACACGTCTCCGACCGGCACCCTGGCTGCTCAGGGCCAGGGGACGCCTGGGGCTGCGGGAAAGAAGGGTCTCGGCCCAGAATGCTCTCCCGCTCCTCCCACGGCCTCTGGGCCAGGCGGCCTGGAAGCCAGTTCCTCTGTGAAGGCGGAGTCCGGGGGACCTGGAGGGGGCAGCCACAGCCGCCATGTCCCTCCCAGTCAAACCACCTGAGGTCTGACCCTGACGGCGGGGCGACGGCTACAAGGAGCAGGTAGTGCCGTGTGGAAACCCACGTCTCTGCCTGATTCCCCTCCCAACTCCAGGCAGGAGCCCAGGTGCCCCCAGGAGCGACAGGTCAGAGCAGGGCGACGGTGGGAGGCCTAAGTCCATCCCGAAGCCTGAGCCCCCCCACTCCCCCACCCCGCCCCGCGGAGCCCCGGGCCTGCCTCAGCTCCTTCCCGAAGATGAGCAGGTCGGCGGCGTTGTCGATGGCCCTGGCCGCCATGCGCTCCGCCCGGTCGCGCAGCTTGTGGAAGCTGTTGTAGACGCTCCGCACCAGCTCCCGGCTGACCGCGAACTGCGTCTGGATGTCCGCGGGCAGGAAGTCCTGGCGGGAGAGGGCAGAGCGTGCCGTGAACAACACTGCACGCCTTTCAGCCAAGGACACAGCTCCCAGATCCAGGTCACATGGACACCGGCCCGGGCCTGCACCCGGGGTGTGTAAGGGAAACAAACATTGCCACACACGCCACACACGGCATATAGCACACAAAGCACACATGTCATACAGCACACGGCACACACAGTACACACAGCAACCTGACACACAGTGCACACTGCACACATGTCGCACACAGCACACAGCACACATGGTGCACAATGCACACAGTACACCCAGCACACAGCACGCATGGCACACATCATTCACGGCACACGCAGCGGGCACAATGCGAGGCACAGGCGGGTCTGTGTCCCCTGCACGCCTTCGGGGGGGGGGGGAGGCTGGGTCACGGGGGGCCGACCCCGCCTGACGGGTACCTTGGCCCGCGTCGCCAGCTTGCAGTTCAGGAACTCGTCTCCCACACACTGGGCCGACTCCTTCAGCTTGCTCTGCACGTCCTGCGGGAGGAGAGACCGCTGACCTCCGGCACCGACGGCCCAGTCCGTCCACGCAGGGCTCAGCCCGCCCGAGGCAGCGCTCCCTGCGTCCGCCTGGACGTCAGGGCTGAGAACACGCACTCTCCCGCTGCGCTCCAGCGGAGGGCTGCTCCCAGCACGCAGACCCTCCAGCCGCACCGGGGACGGGCTCGCCGGGGACGGGCTCGCCGGGGACGGGCTCGCCGGGGACCGGCTCGCTGGGGACGGGCTCGCCGGGGACGGGCTCGCCGGGGACACCCATAGGAGGGAAGCTGCCCCAGCTTCTGACTGAGCCTCGTCCGCCGCCACCCGGCCGAGGTCCTATGGCGCGGCGCCACGCGTGGCCACATCGGCCGGGGCGGGCAGGAGGCAGCCGGTCCGTGATTCTCTCATCACTGATGTTTCCATCTCTCTCCCTCCCTCTCTCTGAAATCAATGGAAGTGTTTTTAAAACATAAACACTTCTTCACTCCCGGAGCCTCCACCGCGTCCGTGAGCCTCCAGCGCCCACCCTGCACCAGCTGCGGGTCCCACGTGCACAGAGCACCTCCATCCCCACAGGCACCCAACCCCACCAAGTCCAGATGGGGGAGCCTCCAGCACCCCAGCCACTGCCCTGTCCCCGGGCAGGGAACCCGGGCACGGACAAGGGGCGCAGGCGCGCTGAGGGGTATTCACAGGCCGCTGCCCTGTCCCCGGGCAGGGAACCCGGGCACGGACAGGGGCGCAGGCGCGCGCTGAGGGGTATTCACAGGCCGCTGCCCTGTCCCCGGGCAGGGAACCCGGGCAGGGACAGGGGCGCAGGCGCACGCTGAGGGGTATTCACAGGCCGCTGCCCTGTCCCCGGGCAGGGAACCCGGGCACGGACAAGGGGCGCAGGCGCGCGCTGAGGGGTATTCACAGGCCGCTGCCCTGTCCCCTGGCAGGGAACCCGGGCACAGACAGGGGCGCAGGCGCACGCTGAGGGGTACTCACGGGGCCGCTGAAGGACAGGAACAGCCTGAGCACCTCGTCCTCGGAGAAGGGGGGGTGCCGGGCCACCAGGTTGATGAAGCGCTTCAGCGCCCTCCTCCGCGCCTCGATGAACTCCCTGTCGGCTGCGGGCAGAGTCGGTCACACCTGGGGTCCGGCGCCCCCTCTGGCGGGGACCCGCGCCTCCTGAGCACAGCACGAGGCGGCCCAGGCAGGAACAGGCCCGGCAGAAGGGCGGGGCCTGGCCCTCACCTGGCCCAGGAAGGGCAGGGGCAGCCGTGAAGATGGGCCTTTCCTATCTCCTCTCAGACTCGGGGCGGATTGGTGCTCCCCACTCTGAGAACCCACCCCTCATGGCCGTGCAGGCAGGGCAGGCGGCTCGGGCCTCCCTCAGGAGCTCCGCACGTGCTGGCCGCGGCCAGCAAGCAGCTCGGGGTCCGCTCCTCCCCCGGCACAGCGGGCCTCCCCTGCCCGTTACCGAGCAGAGGCCCGCAGAGGCCAGGGTCCACGCCGTCCACCCGCCCGCCCGGCCCGGCGCTGAGGCCCGGGAACGGATCGCTGAGGGGCAGGTACTGTGCCCGGGAAGACGGCCAGAGGGAGGGCGGACCCAGCACCCGCGGCAGCCCCTCCGACACCCTCCCCCGCAGGCCAGGCCGTACCTCCCAGCATCCTCTTGGGCGGCAGGGCAGGCACCATGCGGTAGGGGAACTTCTGCAGCAGCAGCGCGTGGAAGACCACGAAGTCGTTGTACCGTCTGTACACGGAGGCCCGGAAGCGCTGCAAGGCCAGGGCCGCCTCAGCCGTGGCTCCAGCCGGTCACCGCCCAGCGGGACCGCGGAGGGACACCCCTCCCTCCGGTGCCCGCCCGCCCACCCGACTCCCCGAAGGCAGACCCCTCCCTCTCTGGTAACGCAGCCCCTGCACGCTGCCGCCCCACGCCCTGAACTACGTCATCGGATCCGAGAGACCAGGCTCCTTAGGGGGTCTTATCCGGAAACGGGCACGGGAGAACAGCGCGTTCTTTATTTATTTTCTTTAATCCTCACCTGAGGGTATTTTTTTTAATATATCTTATTGACTTTTTACAGAGGAAGGGGGAGAAACAGGGAGTTGGAAACACTGATCCGCTGCCTCCTGCACACCCTTCCTGGGGATGTACCTGCAACCAAAGTACATGCCTTTGACCGGAATCGAACCCGGGACCTTTCAGTCCGCAGGCCAACGCTCTATCCACTGAACCAAACCAGACAGGGCACCCGAGGATATTTTTTCTGTTGGTTTTCAGAGAGAGTGGAAGGGAAGGGGAGAGACGTCAAACGCATTTGACCAAACCCACAGCCCCGAGGGCCGTGGGCTGCAGCGGGGTGATGCGGGCGGGTGTCGCCGAGGAGGCCACGCACAGGGTCAGCCGTGGAGAGCACCGCGCCTGCTGTGACCCAAACCACCCCAACCAGGATGTCTGTGAAAGACTGGGACCGTATGGGGGGGGGGGAAGCATTTGGGGTGGCCCCTCCACTTTGGGACCCTGCCGATGAGACTGCTAGGAAGCAGCGCAGGGATGCAGGGGGGCTAGGCCACAACCAGACAGCGCCCTGCCCTGGCCGGCGGCCCAGTGGTTAGAGCGCCGGCCCCTGCGCTGAAGAGTCCCAAATTCAAAGCCCAGTCATGGGCACGTACCTGGGTGGCAATCCACTCCCCGCCCCTGGCCCGGGTGCCTGTGGGAGGCAACCAGTCAGT
This sequence comes from Nyctalus aviator, assembly GCA_036971965.1. Classification (NCBI taxonomy): domain Eukaryota; kingdom Metazoa; phylum Chordata; class Mammalia; order Chiroptera; family Vespertilionidae; genus Nyctalus; species Nyctalus aviator. The sequence continues at coordinate 96,056,328 of CM072927.1, read as the reverse complement.
GGCCCCTCACATCAATGTCTCTCTCTCTCTCTCTCTCTCTTCCCCTCTCCTCCCTCCCTTTCTCTCTCTCTGAAAAGCAATGGAGAGAGTATCCTCAGGTGAGGATTAACCCAAACATAAAAGGACCAGGGACTCGCCCCGGCAAGGCCAGGGCAGCACGGCTCCGCCATCCCCGGCCTCTCCCGAGCCGAGCGCAGGCCCCCGCCCGCCCGCCGCCCGCCCCAGTACCTGGCTGGACACCTCATACTCCACATGCTTGAGGAAGAGGCCCTTCTTCTCGGGGATGAGCTCCACCTGCACGGCGTCACGGGCCAGCAGCTCCGGCAGCGTGTGCGACAGCAGCAGCGGGTTGCCCGGCGGCACCTGCATCCGCCTGGGGTCCGGGTCCCTGGGCTCGCTGGCCGGGGGCGGGGGCAGGCCTGCAGGGGAGGAGGCGATGCCGGGTAGGACCAGCCACTCAGAAAGGTGGGCTCCCGCCGCTCTCGGTCCCCACGCTCAAGGGGCCCAGCACAGACGCCCGCAAACCCCACGCCCAGCTGGGTCACACCCATTTGTTCACGCGGGAGGGGCACTCAGGGCCAGGCCCCGCTCCGAGGGCCGCCTGCACGCAAACCGGCAAATACACCCTCTTTCCGGGACCCGCCACTCCCGTCCAACGCGGGGAGGGAAGGGCAGTGACACGGGACGGCTGTGCGGGGGCCCTTTTCTCCGGTGGAGGCAGGGCGGAAACAAGAGCGGCCACGTGGCTGCCTGCGTGTCCGTTTCTACAACACGCCCCACCTTCCGCTGTACAACAGTCATTCACGTCAGCCCACTCACACGCATCAGACCCTCCGGCAGTCCCCGCCGGGCCTGCACCCGCCAGGTCGGCACCGGTCCGGCTCCAGGGCGTCCGCAGTGACATCTGGGACCTGCTCCTCCGAGTCCAAAGGTCCAGGAACACAGGTTTGTCCAGTGAGCCGTGCCGTCACGCATGCCCTCACTTTTCGCCAAAGCCAGACTCACTCAGCAAATGCTGCCGAGGCAGAGGTCACAGGCAGGGGTGGGGGACCGCTCTGCCCAGCGGGCACAGGCCGGCCACTCACAGGCAGCCCAGCCCGAAGGGGGGCGGCACTGCGCACTGGGTCCCCTGACGCCGATGGCCAGGTGCTCCCTGGACGCTGCCCGCTGGCAGGGCCCCTCTGGGTGACCAAGGGCCACTGGGTGCCACGGGCAGCTGAGGAAATCCTGCCCCATCCAGAGGCCGGGACGCGGCTCTGAAAACAAACGTCTTCCCTCTTTTATTTTCTTAATCGTTCTCAGAGAGGAAGTGAGAGAGAGAGGGAGAGAAAAACATCAATGAGAGAGAATCACTGACCGGCTGCCTCCTGCACGCCCCCTGCTGGGAACCGAGCCAGCAACCCAGGCCTGTGCCCTGACCGGGATGGAACCCTGACCTCCTGGTTCACAGGTCCACGCTCAGCCCGAGCCCCGCATGCTGGGCAGGAATCTGAGTTCCTAACGAGTTCCCAGGTGAGGCTGCTGGTCCAGGGGCACCGCCGAGTCACTGCCACCGGGCGAGCGGAGGGAGGGACTCAATGCCCATCTACGGAGCGGGCGCTGGGACTGGGCGCCGGGGACACCGGGCACTGGGGACGCCGGGCGCTGGGACTGGGCGCCGGGGACGCCGGGCGCTGGGACTGGGCGCCGGGGACACCGGGCACTGGGGACGCCGGGCGCTGGGACTGGGCGCCGGGGACGCCGGGCCCTGGCACTCACTCCCGGTGGGAGGAGGTGACGCAGACGCAGCGCTCCCCAAACACCACGAGGGGCAGCCCCGTCCTCCTCAACACGTGAACGTTCCCTCCAGGCTCACGAGACCGCTTCCCCTCTGTTAGAACGTCTCCAGGACTGTGGTTCGGAAGGGACATGACACACTGTTCTCAGGAAGTGGAAGCAGAAGTTTCCTCGTCCTTATCGCAGCCTCCGCCTCAGAACCGAGGGCTCAGCAGCTCAGAAAGGGGTGAGGGGGCGCCGACACCCCGGTGCCGCCCTCGGGAAGCAGCCGCCCCTCCTGCAGCGGCTCTCCCTGAGAACCCTCCCCCCCCCCCCCCCCGGCCCCTGCAGGACCCAAACTCCGGGCTCAGTTACAGACCCACCCCGCCAACCCCACAGCACTCCACGGCTCCGGTGACGTGGCCACTCCCTTCCTTTCCTCGTAGGAGCTCCCTGGTGTAGCTACCGCTTCCTGGGATCCGGGCTGCCATCCTGTCCTGGGCCATAACATGTGCTTCCAGCTCCCAGCGTGTCCGCACGACCACGCTTCCCTGCCCACGTCTCCCGCCACAGCAAGCCCGCCCCGCGAGCCGCTGAGACGGTCGGAGCCCACAGGGCTGCTCCGTGGGCCTTGCTCCCAACGCGCGTCTGAATCAGCTACATTTCAGAAACGAAACACAGACACGTCTCCCTCACCCACTTGGCGTGTTTTACCTGGAAACCAGCGTGGATAAGCCATCGCTCACGGCCCTCCGCCTTCCCCGGGCGGCTGAGACCGTCAGCCCCGACAGGCACACAGCACCCGCCTCCCACAGGCTTCGTCGTCACCAGGAGAGCAGCGCCCAGCGCCCAGCGCCGCTGACACCGGGCCAGTGCGACGAAGCGCCTCGGTGTCCAGCCTTCAGGTGTATGTACCGGCACTCGCTCACTCCCTTCGTTTCGTGTGAAGGCACGCTGCTACGAAAGGGGTCCTAGGTGGAATGCAGGCCTTGGCCTCACACAGCCCGAGGGCTGGACTTTCCCCACCCCACCTGCCAACCCTACAGCAGCCACTGTGATCCCATTGCACAGACAGGAAGCCCGAGTTCCACAGTGGATCGGTCGTCCTGGGACCTGGGACACGTGTGACCACACTCTCACACACGCACTCATGCACTCACACACGCACGCACTCATGCACACACACACACACTTGTGGGAAACCGCCTATGGTCTTCACTACAGAGGAGTGTGGACAAGGAGCCCGGAATGCTGGTGACCCTTGAGCTCTGGCAAAGGTCAGAGCGATGCACCCACTGTTTAGTGCAGACAATAGTAGCTGAAGCAACTTCCCCAGCAGACAGTCACGCCAATCCTTGCTGATAAGACAGTGTTCCTTCACTGGAAACTGCCAGCCTAAGGGCTATGGGTGAATCCCAAGATGAACAAGAGGATGGCGAGGCCGGAGCCCACACAGACTCCTTCCTCTTGGGCTGGGCTCCCGCCTGGTCCCCCAGTATTTCCAAATTATTGTTTCTTGTCTCTTTCATTTGCATGTGGTCCCTCTTCCAGAGCCCAAACCCTGAACCATGCAGGACGTGGGACTTCACATACACTTACACACTCACATTCATGCACACTTACACACTCACGCACACAGACCCACACACACACTCATGCACACTTGCGCACACACTCATGCATTCTCATGCACACACACACACTCATGCATACTTACACAGTAACGCACACAGACACACACACACTCATGCACACTTGCGCACACACTCATGCATTCTCATGCACACACACACTCACACACACTCAGGCACACTTACACAGTAACGCAGACTCACACACACACTCATGCACACTTGTGCGCCCGCACTCACACACACTTGTGCACATTCACACACACACTCACACATACTCACACACACACTCATGCACACTTGTGCGCGCACTCACACACACTCATACACATTCACACACACACACTCGTGCACATTCACACACACACTCACACACACTCATGCACACTTGTGTGCGCACTCACACACACTCGTGCACATTCACACACACTCACACATACACACACACTCATGCACACTTGTGCGCGCACTCACACACACTCGTGCACATTCACACACACACACACATACACACTCATGCACACTTGTGCGCGCACTCACACACACTCGTGCACATTCATACACACACTCACACACTCATGCACACTTGTGCGCGCACTCACACACACTCGTGCACATTCACACACACTCACAGATACACACACACTCATGCATACTTGTGCGCGCACTCACACACACTCGTGCACATTCACACACACACTCACACATACACACACACTCATGCACACTTGTGCGCGCACTCACACACTCGTGCACATTCATACACACACACACACACTCGTGCACATTCACACACACTCACACACACTCACACACACCATTTTCAGGTTGAGAGTGGCTGTTCCTCCCTGAGGAGAGGCGAGGGCCCCGGCCACAAAGGGGAAAAATCGTGGTTTGTTGCTTCAGACGTCAGGAAGCGAAGTCAGAGCCGACACCATCACCGGCCAGGGGGTCTGACCCACCGGAGCGCAAGGAGCCGGCAGTGGGCCTGGCTCCCTGCATTGTCACTGGGGAGGCAGTGACTTCCTGCGGAGTTTCGGGGAGACTCCTTTAGCTAACTTGGGGATCTTGGAATAACTTACACTGTAGGAGTTCAAAGTTCAAAACAAAAAAAATTCCCTATCTCTAGGTTCAACCATTTTTGGTTTTGTTCTTAAACCCTCACCCTGGGTCTGGCTGGTGCAGTCTGAAAGTGGCTCGGGTTTTCTAGAATATTCTGACATGAAAGGGGAAATATTCCAAATCCCGACGGGTGGATCCCAGGCAGAGCTCATGCGGACCCTGGGCCCCAACCACATCCGGGCTCCTGCGCGAGCCCCAGGCACCCACAGAGCCCATTTACCACATCCGCTGCCCACGCAGGTTCCCCGGAGGGAGGACAGGACCGGCCTTCCAGCCGCCTGCCGATCCACACCGAGTGCAGTCGCCCACGGGAAAGCCTCGCCTGGGGAGCTGGCGTGGGCAGCCTGGGAACCGGGCAAACGCCCCATAAGGCCCCTAGTCCCCAGCGTTTCCCCGCACCGCTCCTGAACTGCCTGGAGCCTCGTCCTGGTTCTCCGTGCAGAGAAGGCCCCCTTGCCCGGCCAGTGTGGCTCAGTGGTTGAGAGTCGACCCCTGAACCAGGAAGAGGCTGGTTGGATTCCCGGTCAGAGCACATGCCTGGGTTTCGGGCTCCATCCCCAGTGTGGGAGGCAGCCCATCGATGTTTCTCTCTCTCTATCCTCCTCCCTTCCTCTCTCTAAAAATAAAAAAATAAATAGATAAAACACATTTAAAAAGAAAAGAGAGAAGGCTCGCCTCTCCTCGGGGTGCCCGAGCTCCAGACTACCCGAGGCCCGCCCTGCACCAACCAGGACTCAGCGGCGGGCGAGCCCCAGCTCCCGCCGCCCTGCGGGACCCCAAACTGCTGCCACGGTTCCTCCGGGCCCCCGCAAACAGGGTCCGTGTCTCTCCTGCCCGGTCACTGTTCACACACACTCCCTTCCCAGAAAGAACGGCGCCTCCAGGGCGGCACACGGACACCGTCCCGTGGACCGGCCCGGAGCTAACATCGATCCCATGCTAACCCAGCCGACGCCGGGCTGGACTCCAGCTCCGTTTTTTAATATATTTTACTGATTTCTTACAGAGAGGAAGGGAGAGGGATAGAGAGTTAGAAACATCAATGAGAGAGAAACATCGACCAGCTGCCTCCTGCACATACCTCAGTGGGGATGTGCCTGCAACCAAGGTACATGCCCTTGACTGGAATCGAACCAGGGACCTTTCAGTCTGCAGGTCGACATTCTATCCACTGAGCCAAACCAGTCAGGGCCCCAACTCCAGCTTTACCAGCTGTGTGGTCCCAGGGAAGGGACCGGCCTGCTGCATGCCTCAGTTTCCCCACCTGTAACATAAAAGGCGATGGGACGGCTCCAGCCACAGGTACCACACAGGTGTCTGGAAGGCGTGGCTGCCACCGTTCCCTGCAAAGCTCGCCCCCACGGGCCTCTCCTACGAGGCGGCCGCCACCACACAGTCCACCGCAGAGAAGCGTGTCCACACCCGAGACACAGCTCAGCTTTAACTCCCACAGGGACTCCCCGAGACCCCCAGTCCACCGCACCCCCGGAGGCAGAGGCGGTGCACACACCTCCACAAGGACCTCCTCATTCCGTGCCCGGCACCGGCAGAGCGGCCAGACGGGGACAGCCGACCACCGCCGCTGGCGCTGCCATTTCCCAGGAGTCGGGGCCCAACGATGTCCCTCGGTAAGTGCTTGGCCATGAGCCACCTGGCCCTCCACCACAGCACAGGCCTCTGCCCCGAATGGCAGGTTCAGTTCCCAGACTCGCCTCCTGCTGCACCAGACGCTGGGCCCGGAAGCCGCTGGACGCTCCGGTGCCCGGGCCGGGCCACCCGCCCAGACAGACCTCAGGCGGAGCGGCCCTTCTGCTGACGAGCGGCAGGACCTGCCAGGAGGGATGTGGAGACGATACATCTCTTCCCCTCTAACCGCTCCCCAATGCTAACTGCTCAGTGGACACGGGGAGCCCAAACTCCCTACAAAACTATTCTCATTGCCGAAACCGGTTTGGCTCAGTAGTAGAGCGTCAGTCTGCGGACTGAAAGGTCCCAGGTTCGATTCCAGTCAAGGGCATGTACCTTGGTTGCGGGCACAACCCCGGTAGGGGGTGTGCAGGAGGCAGCTGGTCGATGTTTCTCTCTCAGCGATGTTTCTAACTCTCTATCCCTTTCTCTTCCTCTCTGTAAAAAAATCAATATATATGTATTTTTTTTATTTATTTATTTTTTTAACTATTCTCGTGCCCAGCTGATGTGGCTCAGTGGTTGAGTGTCCACCCATGAACCAGGAGGTCATGTTTCGATTCCCACCAGGGCACATGGCAGGCTGTGAGGGCTTGGTCCCCACTGTGGGGCAGCCGGTCAGTGATTCTCTCTCATCACCAATGTGTCTCTTTCTTCCTCTCTCCCGTCTGAGATCGATAAAGCCCCGTTTTTACACACAGCTGGGCCAGGCTGTTGTTGGCAAGTGCTCTCACTGTGCCAGGACCTGGGCTCCCCCATCAACGTCTACTGTGAAACAGACAGCATGGATTTTAGCCCTGAGATTTGCACAAAGAACGCCTGCCCCCATCTGGCTGGGGTGTCTTACTGATTCATGCAAGGCCCCCAACACCACAGCGCCTCAGAGGGGGGCGTGGGCACCACGGGCCTGGGGTCACACACACACACACACACACACACACACCCCGCGCTGGGAGCCTCTCACCACGGGTGACACAGCAGGTCCCGGCGGGCACGTGGCCAGCAGCTCCTCGGGGAGGCGTTTCTCAGGAAGGAGGACGCACGCCCAAACAGAATTCCCCGCCGAGCACATCTCTCCCCGGCTAACCACAAACTCCGCCAAAATCTCTTCTATGCAATCGTGCCCCCGCTACTTCCTCTTTCTCCGAATGGACGCCTTTTACCTTGCAAATCGCGTATACGTGCACGCGTGCGTGTGGGTGTGTGTGCCTGTGTGTGTGTGACAGAGCATGTAAAGGCAATCCTCCTCACACCCTGTGCCTTTCTGTGCGGCAGACATGCTGGGTGGGCCCTGGGACTCAGAGAGCCATCAACTCGCCCGGAGGAGCCGGCATGGGAGCGTGTGGGAGCGGGGAGGAGACGCCGAGCGCCGGCAGAGCTGTGAGCCGAGGTCATGTTCAGTGCAGCTCAGTGGTCTCAACAACCGTGCGCAGGCAGGAGCAGGCGGCGCAGAGGGCAGGGAATCGCCCGGGCGGGCGGCTGTGGGCAGCGAGGGTGACCGGCAGAGCTCTGAGCTTACCCCACAGGCCACCAGGAGGCAGCGGAGTTCTGCAAAGACAAACGGCTCCAGGGAGCTTCGGAAGCCGAGCTTCCCCGGTGGGACGAATGAAATGCCGCGGGATGCGCTGCTCCGGTGGAGGAAGCTGCTCTGAAGGCCGGGCTCGGGGCACAGGCCTGCGGAGAGCAGGGCCAGGCGCGCGGTGTGGCCCGTGCAGCGTGTGGTGCCATCGACAGGACAAGCGTGCGCACGTGGCACCGCTCTCTGCCGTCCTGGTTCCACGTCGCAGCCGCTGAGATCATCGCTTCGAAGGGACCGCGGGAATGCACACATCCCGCCGGCCGGGGACAGAACGTTCCGCTCCGCCGCTACCTCGATCGTCACAGCTCCAATAAAACCCACAAAGCGCTCGTGTCCAAACACCCAGAGAACGGCTCCCTAAGTCAGCAAGGAACAAGGCTGTCCCCAGGCTAAAGGCACGAACAGCGAGTCCAGAACCATCCAAGGTGAAATTATTACGGGAAGCTAAACTTCAAGGGGCTAATCAATAGTCAAGGAAATGCCACTAAAAACAAAAGTGAAACACCTTCTTCACTTTTCTAAGTCTGAAGGAAGTTTAAATAAATATATACTATTGATTTTTAACAGAAAGAAAGGGAGAAAGATAGAGAGCTAGAAACGTCGATGAGAGAGAAACATCGACCAGCTGCCTCTTGCACACCCCATACCTGGATGTGCCCGCAACCAAGGTCCATGCCCTTGACCGGAATCGAACCTGGGACCTTTCAGTCCGCAGACCGACACTCTACCACTGAGCCAAACCGGCTTTGGCTGAAGGAAGTTTAAAAACAGGATTTCGTGTTGATGAGCTTAGGAGAAGGCATGGGTTTAATCCATTCCCATTACTGTATTACTGTATACACCGGTCATTGCCATCCAGCAGGGAATGGGTCAGTACCCACTAAAACAAAGAGAGTGCAGCCCGGCTGGCGGGGCTCGGTGGTTGAGCGTTGCCCTATGAACCAGGAGGTCAGGGTTCAATTCCTGGGCAGGGCACATGCCCGGGTGCAGGCTCGATGCCCAGTGAGGGGCCTGCAGGGGGCAGCTGATCAATGATTCTCTCATCACTGATGTTCCTCCCTCTCTCTCCCTCTCCGACATCAGTAATAATATGTATATTTTAAAAAGTGTGCAAACCCTATGGCCCTGCAATCCACTCTTAGAGCATCTGAAGAGTTGGCAGAATGGACCCAAAGACATCCACGGGCTCACCCCCAGAACCGGGGACTCTGTTAGGTGACATAGTGAAGGGCCCCGTGGGACCCCGGGGGCCCGGTCACATGACCCAGAAGTGACACATGAGGACACCGTGGCCACAGCCACAGGAGAAAGGGCGCCGTCCAAGGCCACGCAGAGGCCTCTGGGAGCTGCCAACGGCCAGGACACGATCCCCCGGCCTCCAGGAGGGACAGCGGGGCCGCAGCTGCGGTCCAGCCCAGGAAAACCTCCTTTCAGCCATCGGCCACCGGGACTGCGAAGGGCCCACGGGTGTGGCTGGAGCCGCCGAAGGTGTGGTGACTTGTTACCTTGGCCACAGGAAGCTAATACACTCCCCTGGGGAGCACGGCGGCGGGCGGGGAGGTGTGCGCCGAGTCCACAGGCATAAAAACACACCGACAGGATGGGAAGGGCCACCCCACAGGGAGAGCCACGGCCTCCTCCAGCGAGAGGGGACTGCCGTGGGGGCGGGGCGTTAGCTTAAAGGGTCTTTCTTCCTTTAAAAGGAAATGTGGCCGAAACCGGCTTGGCTCAGTGGTAGAGCGTCGGTCTGCGGACTGAAAGGTCCCGGGTTCGATTCCGGTCAGGGGTATGTACCTTGGTTTCGGGCGCATCCCCGGTAGGGGGTGTGCAGGAGGCAACTGGTCGATGTTTCTCTCTCCTCGACGTTTCTAGCTCTCTCTGTCTCTCCCTTCCTCTCTGTAAAAAATCAATAAAATATATTAAAAAATAAAAAAATAAAAGGAAATGTGTCTGTCCACGCATTTCAGTTAAATGTTAAATTCTTAGGAAGGGAGTTACATTACAGGACGAGAAGTGCTGAAAACCACAGGAACCCTTTTTTTTCTGACAATCCCAACGGCACTTCAGAAATGTGGACCACACGCTGGCCCGCAGACACCACACCAGAGAGGGAACTGGCCGTGTCTCCACAAACCACAGTGAACACCAACCTTGTCTGCAGGGCGAGACAGGCCTCATCCCTGGACCCCGTCCACGCTCCAAGGCCGCGACCCTCACCCGGCACGCCCCCTCACCGTGCCCACCCGGGCACTGCCGCTGGGTTGTTTTTCCGAGTGTGAGGAAGGTGTGCCCACCACGTCTCCGGCCCCACAGACCGGCACAGGTTTGGGTGGAAGGAGATGACAGGCCCCGTCCGCGGCTCGGGGACCCCCTTGGGCCCCCTGCTGCGGGAGGGGCTCTGGGAGTTGGGAGGGCTGCCGGTCCCCACCAGGAGCCGCCCTCGAGGCGGGCCAGCTGCTGGGAAGCCCCAGAAAGTCACAGAGGGCGGTCCCCCAGGAACGGCGGCCCTGGGTGAGCCCTGCCTGAAGCACCCAGTGCGGTGCTACCCCCTCCAGGAGGACACCCCCGGGCAAAGGGCGTTCCCACCCGTCACCCACTTCCGAGCGTGCCGGGGCGGAGGGGTCCAGCTGGGCTCATGGTGTGACGTCCTGAACACAACGTTCCAGCAGCGGGGCCATCACATGCTCCCCCCGCCCCCCCAGCTCCGGTGGAGGGAGGACAGCGGGCGGCGGGGGTGAGGGGCTGCTGTCCCACTGACTCACCCGGGGTCTCCCGTCACGTGAGCGGCCCAGGGCAACGCCCCCTCCACACCCGGCGGCTGCAGCCTCCCTTTCCCCCCAATGAACGCACCGGGCTCAGGCTCCCCAGGACTGTGTGCCCCTCTGCCGAGGAGAACACCCAGTCACACCGACATCCCCCACGGGGGTCCTCCGGGGGCGGGGGGGCCGGGGGCACCGAACAGGAGCCGGGAAAGCCCAGCCGCCCGCCGCCTCCAGCGCTCACGCCATCCCCTCAGAGCGCCGAGGCGGACGTGACGGTCCCGGAGGAGGCCACAGCCCTGGGCCCCCGTGACCGCCGGACCCCGGGCGGGCGGCACCCGGAGAGGGAGGGGCGGCGGCCGCTGCCCAGGGGGCGGGCTCCGCCGGAGGACGCGGGCCGGAGTGCGCGGACCCCGGCAGGTGCTCGGGGCCGGGGCCGCGGCCGCACACCGGGAGCCGGAGCCACGCGCGCCCCCGGGAGCGGGCGCAGCGACCCGGCGGGCGGCCGGAGGTCAGGGAGCCGAGGGCCACGGGGTCCCGGGGTCGCGGGCCCAGGTGCGCCGCCAGCCCGCGCGCCCGCCCGCCTCACCTGCCGCCGGGAGATCCGCCTCCTCGTCCGCCTCCACCTCAGCCGCTGCCGGGACTGCCGCCGCGGGCAGCGGGTCCATCGCCCCGCCAGTCATGTGAGCGCGCGCCACGTGACTTCCTCCGGCCCGCCTTCCGCGCCGGCCGCCGGCCGCCCCGCCCACTCCCGGATCCCCCCGCACACTCCCCGCCAGCTCCCGGCCTGGCCCCGCCCACTCCCTGATCGCCCCGCCCACTCCCCCGCGGCTCTCGGCTGGCCGCGCCCCTGCCACGCTTTCGCCACGCCCACTCCCCACCTCGGCCCGCCCGCTTCGGGACTGGCCCCGCCCACGCCCCGCCCCCGGTTGGGCCCCTCGGCCCCGCCCCAGCCACGCGGCCTGGGCTGGACCGGCGCTCGCCGCCCTCCTGCGAGCATCGCTCCTCCCCGCGGGCTCGCCGGCGCCGCTTCCCGCCTGCCCGCCCTCAGCCACCACCTGCCCACCTGCCCTCCCGCCCACCCACTCATCAACGCTCAGCCCCTCGCAGCTCCCTCGCCATTTCCTTTCTCGCCGACCCACGCGCGCACCTGTCACGCACTCGCTCGCTCCTCCACCCCCGCGCATCCCGTCCTGCCCGCTCATTTACCCTCATCCATTCATGCGCTCGCCCACTCATTCATGGCTCACTCTCCACCCTCCGCTCACCCAGGCTCCTGGCTGCCGTGCTGGTGCTCAGAGCACAGAGGGGCACCGGGTGCTGAGGACGGACGGACAGAGGGACCGGGACGGGAATGGAAGAGGCGCTTTGGCTGTTCCCTAACGGGGCTGCGGGGCTGCGGGATCACCGCAGAGGAGGGTCCCTGCCCTGAGGATGAGCGATGATGGGGTGGACCCTGACCTGGTCCTGGAGGGACAGGATGAAGGAAGGAGGGGAGGAACAAAGGCTCTGAGGCACCAAAGAGCTGCAAAAGCTGTGGGCCTGGAGCTAAGGCCTGCGGGGGGCAGGGGGCGGGGGCCGCAGAAGAGGGAGCTGGACAGGTTGGAAGTGCTCCCTCAGGGAGGGCCTTGTTTCCAAAGTCATCACTGATGCCTGCCAACGCCAAGGCCGGGGGAGTACTCGCAATCAAGAGCCCACACCATCTGGGCCCTGGGAAGGGTCCCCGGGAAGCGAGCCCCTTGCTCTCGCTCTGGGCCCTGCCGCACTCACAGGCCGCACACCTGGTCCCCGCGCACTGCTATCCGTGTGAGCTGTGCAACCAGTGCCCCTCCACACCCCGTAACCCAGGAAGCCTGCCCCTCCTCCGGGCGGGCAGAGAGCCCTCTCCCTGTCGCCTGGCCCACCGAGGGTCCTGTGACACCTTATCTCAGCGCTTCCTCCTCCTCCCCCACCGGGCTTCCTCTCAGCTCAGACCCGTCAAACCACAGGCTCAGCACTTTCCCCAACTCCACACCCGGCTCCCTCCCAAACACACACACACACACTCACACACACACAGCTACCACGGGCTCAGCACTTTCCCCAACTCCAAACACACACACACACCCCCTCCCCAAACACACACACACACACACATACACACACACGCACTCACACACGCACAGCTACCACAGGCTCAGCACTTTCCCCAACTCCAAACACACACACACACCCTCCCCAAACACACACACACACACCCTCCCCAAACACACACACACACACACACACAGGCTCAGCACTTTCCCCAACTCCAAACACACACGCACCTCCCCTCCCCAAACACACACACACACACACACACACAGGCTCAGCACTTTCCCCAACTCCACACCCGGCTCCCTACCAAACACACACACACGCACTCACACACACACAGCTACCACAGGCTCAGCACTTTCCCCAACTCCAAACACACACACACACACACCCTCCCCAAACACACACACACACCCTCCCCAAACACACACCACACACAAGCTCAGCACTTTCCCCAACTCCACACCCGGCTCCCTCCCAAACACACACAGGCACTCACACACACACAGCTACCACAGGCTCAGCACTTTCCCCAACTCCAAACACACACGCACCTCCCCTCCCCAAACACACACACACACACACACACACACACACGGCTACCACAGGCTCAGCACTTTCCCCAACTCCAAACACACACACACACACACACACACACATACACACACACTCACACACACACAGCTACCACAGGCTCAGCACTTTCCCCAACTCCAAACACACACGCACCTCCCCTCCCCAAACACACACACACACACACACACACACACGGCTAACTTCCTCTATTTGCTGCATATCCCTGTCCCACAGTAGATTATAAGATCTCTATTAGGCCGAAACCGGTTTGGCTCAATGGATAGAGCGTCAGCTTGGGGACTGAAGGACCCGGGTTCGATTCCGGTCAAGGGCATGTACCTTGGTTGCGGGCATATCCCCAGTAGGGGGTGTGCAAGAGGCAGCTGATCGATGACTCTCTCTCATCGATGTTTCTAACTATCTCTCTCACTTCCTCTCTGTACAAAATCATTAAAAATATATATAAAAAAATCTCTATTAAATGTTTAAAAGCTCAATGCACTTTGAGAACTGTAAAGCATTAACAAGTATAAACCAGACATTATTCCGGAACAGCAGCGTGTAGATGGATTGTTCTATCTGGACACCCTGACATCCAGTCACAGCCTGCGTCCGGCTCTGCGTCCTGGCCGCGAGTGGAAGATGCACTGCCCGGAGCCCACCCACGGGCGCTGAGGGACTAGTCCGGGGCCTGATGGGGGACGTTTGAAGGCTCCCAGGTGATTCTAGCATGCGGGCCAGGTGGAGATCCTGTCGAAGGCGGAAGGTTTGTTTTATTTCCTCCATCGTGGCCTGAGTGTTTACCAGGTACTAACGTGTGTGTGCGGGGGGAGGAGAGGCGTCGAGGGGGAACACGGGGAGAGTGCCTCCGAGCTCCTCACCAAACTGGATGAGGATCACCACCACCGGGTCCTCCCTCCTCACGGGCCGGGCAGGGTCCCAGGTGGCAGCGCGGGGGTGAGGCAGGAAAGGCCCCGGAGCCGTTCCTTCGTCCTGAGCGCCCACAGAGGGACTCAGGAGCCTGCGCTGGGCAGAGGCCCCTGGGGACACGCGCTGAGCCCGGTGCCTGCAGCTCCTTGGGCTCCTCCCGCAGCAGCCGATTCTCAGGCTGCCTCCGTGTGCCCCGGTGAGGAAGTGGGAAGCGGGGTTTCTGGTTTTTCAGACTTTCAGAGTAATGGCAAGGACCCAGTTCTACGGAGACCGGTCGCCTGTCTTCGGCGCCGCATGTTTTACGTGCTTTCCACTCAGTGACGGGTCCCTGCTGCGGGCAGACCCGAGTGCAGCACACGGAGCGGCCTCCCTGCTGGGGCGGGGGGGGCCGTGCGGAGGAAGCATTCTCAGGGAGACAGGGAGCAGAAATACAGTTAGCCCTTTGTCAGCCACTCCCAAGGCCCGGTGAAGTCAATGAACCTCATTCGGGTGCATCAGCATAAAGCGGATGAATATTCTGTTGATCCTCCCTAAACACCCAGCTTTTTTTTTTAACAGGTTAACTATGTAAGCATTTATCATTTTAAATGTTTTATTGATTTATTTTGGAGAGAGAAGAAGGGAGAAGGAGAGAGAAAGAGAAACATCAATGAGAGAAGCATCATTAATCGGCTGCCTCCTGCACGCCCCTGCTGGGGACGGAGCTCCCAACCGAGGCTTGCACTCTGACGGGGAATCGAACCAGTGACCTCCGGGTTCATGGATCAACACTCAGCCTGGCCGGGCAATGCCCAGTTTTTAAGACCCCTCCAAACAAAGGTCCCAGCTGGGGCCCCCAGGCTCACAACCAGGGCAGCAGTGGGCCTGGCAGTTGGTCCCAAGCAACCCCCCCGAGCCTGTCCCCAAGACCCTAACCCTCCCGACTTCTTAGTGAGCGAAGCCGACCAGCCCTTCCTGGTCTCACTGCCTGCAGCTCCCAGCCCTACCAGCCTCACCGCCCCAGCTTTAGCTAATATAAGGACACACCCCCACCCCGCAACCCGCAGGAACAATTCCGCTTCTGGGCTGACAGCTCACCAGCTGAGGCTCAGCCAGGGAGGGAACACGCAGGGAGGGGCGGTGGCCCGGAGGCAGGCCCTCCAGCCACAGGGATAACCTGTGCTCCTTGCGTCTCAAAGCTCAAAGTAGCTGAGACCGGGAATCAAACCCTGACCTCCGGTTCACAGGTCAACATTCAACCACAGAGCCACGCCGGCCGGCCACTTTCTCCCTTTTTGCCGGGAATGTCTACCCTGTGACGCCCGAGTATTAGAGTATTAGGGGATTGGAGGACGGGCTCGCCCCTCACACCGAAGGAAAGGAATTTTGCCTCCGGGGAATCTACGAGGAGCCTCACCCAGGCCTGATTTACGTTATGTAGATGCTGAGATTAGGGACTTTAGGCCAGATTTTTGGACTTCGAATTGATGCCCTCAGCAGTGGTTCTCAACCTCAATACAGTTCCTCATGTTGTGGTGACCCCCAACCATAAGATTATTTCCGTTGCTACTTTCATAACAGTAATTTTGCTACTGGTCTTAGGCTCTACAGCAGCGGATCTCAACCTGAGGGTCGCCTAAGACCATCGGAAAACACAGATATTTACATTACATTACAATTCGTAACAGTAACAAAATTAGTTATGAAGTAGCAATGAAAATAATTTTATGGTTGGGGGTCACCACAACATGAGGAACTACATTAAAGGGTCGAGGCAGCTGAAACCCGTTTGGCTCAGTGGATAGAGCGTCGGCCTGCGGACTAAAAGGTCCCAGGTTCGATTGCAGACAAGGGCATGTACCCTGGTTGTGGGGCCATGCAGGAGGCGGCTGATCAATGTTTCTAGCTCTCTATCCCTCTCTCTTCCTTCCTCTCTGTAAAAAATCAATAAAATATTTTTTAAAAATAATTTTTAAAGGGTGGAGACATTAGGAAGGTTGAGAACTGCTGCCCTGAGACTTTGGGGATGTTGGGATAGGACCCGTGTGTTTTGCAAACTGGATGGATGTGACTCTTTGGGGTCCAGCGGGCGGGCTGTGGGAGACAGAATAACACCATCTTCTCATAGGGACACCCAACACCTCATCTTAACTCGATGGCACCTGCAAGGACCCTGTTTCCAATGGTCACATTCCTCAGCACTGAGGGCCTGGACCTCCACGTACTGTGGGGGCGGGGGGTACAGTTCAACCCACACCCCCAGATGGACAGACAAGCAGAACATCCGTGTGATCATCTCAGCGGTGCATCAAAAGCGCAGGGGAAACATCAGCGCCCATTCCCAGCGAGCCCTCGGGCCAGGACAATGCCACACAGCGCCCGGCAGACGGCCACGGGCACACCCACTGCTCACTCTGCTTGCTCGGGGCCGGGGGGGTGGGGGGAGGAGGGGGGTCGCCATTGCCTGGGGAAGCCGGAGAGGGGAAACATCGATGAGAGAGAAACATCGACCAGCTGCCTTCTGCACACCCCCCACTGGGGATGTGCCCGCAACCAATGTACATGCCCTTGACTGGAATCGAACCTGAGACCTTTCAGTCTGTAGACCGACGCTCTATCCACTGAGCCAAACCGGTTTCGGACATCATTTTACTTTTTATCCCATCCCAGGGGTTCCCCCTGCTTTGCTTTATCCCACCTCCTTAATCCATCACCAGTGGATTTCATGTAACCCACCTGTGTCCCTCCTTTGATTGCAATGTTTAAATACAGACATAACTTGCCATTCTCCGGACCATCATCTCAAATCATTGAGGTTCTGCTTCCCGGCAGATGTCGACAGTTTGGCTCAAATAAACTCACAAATTCTCTACAGGTTTCAATGGTTTTTTCACGTTAACAAGTTCTTAATGATATGGGCGAAGCCTCTAGAATAAAAACTACGGAACATTGCCGAGGGCGATGAGAGCCGAACTATTCATGTTAACATGCGTGTGGTCAGGGCGTCAGGTCTGTCAGGTTCACCGCAGCCGCCAGGCACTCCCAATCAGAGCGCTGGTGCCTTCTGTCCTGGACGTGTTTATGCAAATCATCAAATGCCTATGGAACAGCCAAGTAATTAGCATAATTAACACAACCTGTCAGAGGACGCGCGCTCCCGATTTCAGGACTTCACTGAGTTCCCGGGTGGCCGAGCAGCAGGGGACACTCCGGGACCCCGATAGGAGCATCCCATCTCCTGCCCAGGCCTCGGGGACGCTGGTCTGTGCCTCTGCCCAGACCCTTTGGTCTCTAACTCAGAGACGTGAGCACCTCCCTCATGCAAACTGCGCCTCAAAAACACCCCTCACAGACTGCGAGCGGAGACCTCCCACGAATGTGGAAGTGAGAGAGCATTCCCACGCAGCAGAGGGGCCTGAGAGGGGCCAGCGGAAGAGGCAGAAGACAATGTCTGAAGGAAACCTACCATCTCGTGTGCATAGAGGAGAGAACACGAGACTGAAAATTAACTAGCCACGGTCACAGTTAGATGTTTGGTGCATGGAGTAAACCTCTTTTTTTTATTATTATTGATTTTTAGAGAGAGGGGAAGGGAGAGGGATCATGGGAACGTCAATGAGAGAGGAACATTGATCAGCTGCCTGGCCCTGCACACACCCCTCCTGCGGACCGAGCCTACAAGCCCGGCAGATGCCCAGCCCCGGAATAGAACCAGCTGCCTCCTGGTGCCTGGGTTGATGCTCAGCCGCTGAGCCACATTGGCCGGGCTAGAGTAAACCTCTTTATTACTTGAAAAAAGATCTCTGCTTCTCCTAGGTGCTCAGGCAAACTACCGGTCTGAGACCACTTTGCTCTTGATGCTTGAGTTTTTGGGGTCTCCCATTTGGGGTATAGATCCATGGGGGGCTGGTTCCGGTCACAGCTTCCCAAAGAGAAGCCTCCCTCTTCACCCCCACAACCCCCTCCCCAAACGCAGGGCTGTGCTGTCAGGACAGCTTCCCTTTATGTTGTTCCTGTTGTGGTCGGGAAGGGCAGACTTGTTCTCACTTCACTCTTTTTTTTTTTTTTTAATTAAATATATTTTTTTAAATTGATTTTTCACAGAGAGGAAGAGAGAGGGATAAAGAGTTAGAAACATCGATGAGAATCATCGATCAGTTGCCTCTTGCACACTCCCTACTGGGGATGTGCCCACAACCAAGGTACATGCCCTTGCCCGGAATTGAACCCGGGACCTTTCAGTCCGCAGGCCGAGGCTCTATCCACCGAGCCAAATTGTCCTGGCTCACTTCACTCTTATCGTGAGGACACACAGATATATATAGCCTTGGGGGGGGAGGGTTCCAGTTTTAAGGACAGTATGTTTTCTTTAAATATGTTCTTATTGATTTTAGAGAGGAAGGGAGAGAGAGAAACATCAATGATGAGAGAGAATCTGATTGGCTGCCTCCTGCATGCTGCCCACTGGGAATCAATCCTGCAATCTGGGCATGCACCCCGATGGGGAATCGAACGTGACCCTCTGGGTTCATAGGTCAACGCTCACCTGCTGAACCACACCAGCCGGGCATGCGGAGGAGAACTGCTGGGTCACGTGGTCGTTCTGTTTAATTTTCTGAGGACCCGCCATCCTGTTTCCCGCGATGGCCACTCCACTGTGCGCTTCCACCCGCTCCCCCACGTCCTCACCAGCACGGTCCTTGTCTTTTTTCGCTCTTAACATAGATTCCTTTCTGATGGCCGCGAAGTGGCGTTTCATCACTGTAGGACTCTCTTTCACGGCCCGCACGGAAAGAGTTCCAGTTCAGGGTTCGGTTCTGGAGAAGGGCCCCACACAAATGAAGAGACTTGAGACTTGAAGAAATTCAATTTGGCGATATGGTGGGCCAGGTGGTAGTGCAACTCCAGTGGGAGAACTACTTGCTCTGGCCCTGCCATCCCTTTATTGAGGCTTTGGGGAAGACATCTTAGGCAACAAACAGAAATTTACAGGTAGCCCTTAGGCAGGAAATAACAGATACTTAGAGGGGACACACAAGGTGGAGGCTGCTTCAGCTAACAATGTCTCCACTAAAGGTGAGAGCAATTAAGGTTGTTGACCAGCCTTCCTGGCTTCCTGTCAACATCTCTTTTTAGTGAAACTAATTTGTTTGCCAGCATCTCCCCCGTTTTCTTTTCTTAAAAAAAAATTTTTTTTTTTTTTTGCATATGCAGACTAGAAATAAATAAAAAATGAGACAAGCAACACATCACGGTCCTGACTGGCATCTCCCTGGCAACTAATGATGGGGAGCGTCATCTCAGATGCTGATTGGCTGCCTGTGTGTGTCTGTTCAGGGGCCTTGGCTCTTCCCTTCCTGGAGCTGGGTGTCCTTGGTTGCTGTGGATTTGTGAGACTTCTTTATTCCAGACACAGGATCCCTGACCGCACGACGTGACCCTCTCTCCCTGGGCTGAAGTTTGACGAGGTCCCGTTGACCTGGGTCTTGGGTGTCCCATCAGAGCCCTTTTATCTTGTTCCCCCCCACGGGAGGCCTTATGTCCTTAAAGGTGGCCTTGGGCGGGGGTCTCCCGTCTCAGCGCATCCAGCCCGTCAGTTCCCGGTGCATTTGCAAGTTCTGTGTCCTGGGGGAGGGGCCATGGTGCGCGGACACAGCGTGCACAGCCTCACCGTGTGGGGCTGCTGAGTCCCGCCTCGCTGACGTGCGCTGCGTCCTCTGTGCCATGGGCATGGTCTACGCAGGCGACACGGCAAGCACAGGGTTTACACGGAGCGTGAGAGGTGGTGCCATCGGGGACGTGCAGGCCCGGCTCCTGTGAAGCCGGGAACCCTGGTAGGTGGGCCGCGGCGTGGACAGAACAGCCAGGTCCTCCTTGAAGGAGGGCCAAGGGCAGGGAGCGGGGTGTCCCCTGCTGCTCGGCCGCCCCGGGCACTCAGTGAACACAGAGAGCTCTCCGTATGCACACGCATTTCCAACTGTCATATTTTCCCCCCCTAGAATTGAGAGAAACGACCTCCTTAGAAAGCAAATCTCCTCCAGAACCTTACAGTGTTTCCCCAAAAATTGTATACTTAACGAGTGCTCTGTCTTAGAGCACCAGTTAAGTATACAATTTTACCTATATGTTCCCCAAAATTCTAGGTAGCACTTCTTAGTTGGGATTCAGGAATCTGTAGTTTAACAACGCCACCAGGTGATTCTCATCGTGAGAGAAGTTTGGGAAACACTGCCTTAGAGGATGAGTGACGTGCGTGCGTGCGTGCACCACAGCTGAAGCGGTTCCCATAAGGAGCCTCAACGAGCAATCAGGAGGGACCTGAGGCTTCGCCCGCCCTGCCCCCTTGTGGCTTGACAGGGGATCTCAGGCCACGTCCCCACCCAGCAGGGCTTGACAGGAGACTCAAGGTACACCCCCAGTGCTGGGTTGGGGGAACTCAGGCTGTGCCCCCTGCCCAGTGGGGCTTGACGGGGGACCTGAGGTTGTACCCTCCCACCCCCCGCCTGGCAGGGCTTGACAGAGGACCTCAAGGCACGCCCCCCACCCGGTCTGGGCTGGGGGACCTCAGGTCACACACCCCATTCTGGCGCTGGGCCAGGGGACCTGAGGCTGTGTCCCCTGCCCGGCAGGGCTTGACAAGGATGGGACTGGCTGGGTCTGGATCTCACCCAATGGCGGGGGGTGGGGGTGGGGGAGGGGCGGGCAGCCGGGTCTGGGTCTCCTGCATTTCATTTTCGAAGTGCATGTGGGTGGGTGGGGACTTGACTGGGTCCCACAGCATGCCCCCGACTCTGACAGGAGGAAGGTTTTCATATGCATTTTACTACTTTTCTTTCATCTCTGACACTTCTATTATAGAAAAAGGGCAAATAGCAATATTAAATTACTTCTTCTAATTAATCCCCTTAATGTGCACAGATTTCATGCACCGGGCCACTAGTCAATACATGTTCGCCCGCGCTGAGTGACTGTTGTCATTTCCTGCCCACGCAGCCCCTGCACCTTTCTGTCTGTGTGGCAGGACCCGCCTCCGCAGACAAAGCCTGTCCACACCGAAGGTGGATGTGGCTGCAGAGGCCAGGCTTGCCCTGGACAGGACCGGTCCCGGGCCGAGGCCCCTGCACCTCTCAGGGCGGCAGGGGCTGTGGGCTCCGTTTGGGCCAGGACTGCTGTCCCCGGTGCCACTGCGCTGGCGGGGTGGCCTCGGAGGGGAGCAGCCAGCTCTGTGCCTGCGCTCTGCCGGGACTCTGAGCCCGGCGGCCAGCCCTCCGGAGACTCAGGTGGTTCTTCCCTTTTCTGCTAAAGCCGGAAAGCTTCTCACTCCAAGGAAATGCAAGTTAGAACAGCAGCACAGACCTGGACACACGCACATGCCTGCACCGCCCGCTGGAGGCAGTGGGATTGTTGAGCTCTGACAGGCAATCTGTTAACGGCTGCGGAGCCGGAACGCAGGCCTCGGATGACCAGAAATCCCACTTCTGCTCACGCTCGAAGCGATGGCCCATGGAGACAGCTCGAGGCTCCTCATGTAGAGCCGCCCCCCCCAGCCCCCTCGCGTCCCTGTGCGATGAAAGGCAGATGCAGCATGCATATGCACGCGTGAGCTGGCGCGGCCGTGCAGCGATGGGCGAGCTCTGTGGGAGGAAGGACGTGGCAGAGGCTGAACGTGATGCATTGTTCGCGCACAGGTGAAGACACACCACGCAGGCAGACGTGGACGGTGGCCTGGGACAGCTCCGTGACCGTGGCGATGCCCCGGCGGCCTGGCTGCCGCGTTCCGTTAGGGAGACCGGCCGTTATTTCTCACACCCGCGCGTGGATCCACAACCCGATCAGTACAAATTCCACTGAGAATGCCAGTCAGGCCATGCACGTTCCCGGTACACACGTGACGGCTTCCAGGCTTGTTTTTCCTTAGAAAGAATATCGGCGACAAATGTGATCAAACGGAAGCATTTGAACACCTGGACGCAGGGGGGTGAGGGGACGCTCCTCTGTGCTTTGCTTCGTGTTGAAAAATGCCGAGGAGACCTGGCAGGCAGCTCAGTGGGTTAGAGTGCCGTCCCCGGACTGACCGCAAGGTCGCGGGTTCAATTCCTGGTCAGGGCACACGCAAGAATCCGCCAATGAATGCAGGAATAAGTGAAACCACAGACTGATGTTTCCCTTTCCTCCCCCGTCTCCGTAAGATCAATAAGACACAATGATTAATTAAAAAAAAAAAAGACACAATGAGGTGCCAAGATGAAGCGCGGGATGCCTTAAAGCATGGGAGGGGTGCCTGGCTTGGCGTGGGCGCTCAGGAAGGCTCAGCGCCCCTGGCAATCGCCGATGCCCTCTGCGGGGGGAGGGGGCGCAGAGGCTGGCTGGGGCCTGGCGCAGCTCCACCCGGCAGCATCCTCTGTGGCTGCTGTTGTTAAGCCTCACCTCAGGATATTGTTTACTTATTTATTTTTTATTTAGTGGAAGGGAGGGAGGGAGGGAGGGGGCGAGGGAGAGAAAGAAACATGGATGTGAGAGACACATGAACTGGCTGCCTCCCCCACGCACGCTGACCCCCTGTGGCCAGGGATGGAACCTGCAACCCAGGTATGTGCCCTTGACTGGGAATCAACTGGACAGCTATTCAGTGCCAGGGCCAGCGCTCTAACCATTGAGCAGCAGCTGGAAACCGGTTCAGAGGAGGAAAGGGGGTGCAGGGGTCCCTGGGGGGCAGCGAGGACGGTCTGGTTCCTGCCCCTGCCCCACCGGAAGGCCGTCCCGGGAGCTGGCCAGCCAGCCTTGCGGAAGGCAGAGGCATGTGGGTCCGGCGGGGAGGGGACTCAGGCGCCTGGGCCCTTGGAGTCCACCTGTCCTTCCTCTCCCTGCCAGGTGACATTTCCTGGAGAAACCACGGAGAAACCTGAGAGCTCCCGGCCCCTTAGGGATGTGAAGGGGAAGGAGCGGCCCGGAGCGCCATCTGCAGGCGACTTGTCTCCCCTGCAGACTTATTAATGCTTTCCGGAACCGCACACCCAAAGGGGGAGATTCACCCCAGAGAAGACCAAGGCCCTGTCTACTCAGCACCCTTCTCGAGGTCCCGGCCAGCAGGCAGGACAGCCCTGAACATTGTAAAGACACTGGGCTGTGGCTCAGTGTGCACAGGTGCAAGCTGCCACCTGACCACGTGCCCTCACACTGCTGAGCAGCCATCCCACCACCATCCCCACCTCCCCATCTTCCCAACCTGAGACTGGGTCCCCATTAAACACTCACGCCACCCGGCCCCACCCTCTGTGCCCACCCTGTGAACCTGCCTCCCCAGCCCCTCGGAGCGGAGTCAGTGTGTGTCTGTGTGTCCGGCTGACCTCACCCCGCTGTCCGCCAGGCCCACCCACCTGCAGCAGGAGCCAAAGGCCCTTCCTGGTTACGAGGGAACAGCATTCCCTCGCCGGGGCAGCCGTGCCGCTCACCATTTACGGGCGGGTATCGGAGCGCGTCCACCTTTGGTTACTGTGAGCAATGCCGCTGTAAACATGGGGTGCAGACATTTGACTCTCAATACTCTGTGACCAGGTTTTTATTTTGGATGATTTCAAATGTACAGAAGTTGCAAAGGTAGCTCAGAGAGTTCCCGTGACCCTGATGGAAAGATGAGACAGAGGGCCGAAGACCAGGAGACAGGCCTTCTTAGAGGAGAAGGACCTGCCGGGCTGCCTCGCAAGGGGAGAGAACACACGTGCAGAGGGGAACACGCCTTGTGAGGGGCGGAACGGGAAGGGATGGGGCTTAGGGCACTTGGCACACGCTGATTGGTGGTTTCACATAAGGCACATGATTAGGCACTTAGGGACTTAGGTATCGGGGGCTTAGGGTATCTGGCAGGTGCTGATGGGTGGGTCAATGTACAGTCTATGTAAGGTGCCTGGTTAGGTGCTCAGGAATGTCCGGGCCGCAGGTGCAGGTTACGTCATCCTCCATCCACCAGTTGTGGGAAGGGAGGCTCTATCACTGAGGTTAGCCTGCACATGCCACAGCCTGAGACCCTCCCCCGCACAGCGCTGTCAGCGCAACGCCAGGCCTCACTCAGGTTCCAGCTGTTTCCCACGGATGTCCTGTTTCTTTTCTTAAAAAATATATTTTTATTGATTTCAGAGAGGAAGGGAGAGGCAGAGAGAGAGACAGAAAGAAACATCAATGATGAGAGCATCATTGATCGGCTGCCTGCAGCCTGGGCCTCCTGCTTCCTAGGAGCTCCGTGACCTCCGGGTTCCTAGGTGGACGCTCAACCACAGAGCCACGCTGCCAGGCACGAATGTCTTGTTTCTGTGCCAGGACCAACCCGGACAGCCACACTGCATGCGGCCAGTGCGTTTTTCCAATGGTAATGACAAACCCCACATAAAATGTGGGGCAAATTCTGATGATGGTGCCGAGTGAAAATGGAAAGGGCGCCGGAGAGCCTGCACATCAGCATAACCCGTGGGCACAGACACTGGACGGCGGGGGCCTGGGGTGGGAATGGCAGGGGTGCTGCTCCTGCTGAGACTTCCACTGCCCTCCCCCTGCCCGCCGCCCCGCACCCCCTGCCTTTCCTCAGATCACACCCTCGTCCCCTAGGGAAACTGCAGATGGAACGAGAAAGGAGGACTGTGACCTGCAGGAGAAATTAGTTCGCCTTTCTGAAACGGGTCCCACACACGGAATAGGGCTACTCCTCAGGTCACAGACGGGGACACGCAGGCACAGAGGCCCGGTGGCCTGCCCCAAGTCAGAGTCCCACTTGGTATCAGGCAACCCCAGAACTGGGTTCTTTTCTCGTCTCCCGTTCGACGGAGGGAAAAGACACGAAGGACCACTGAGTTATTTTCAAGGCGCCGGCCTGGGCGTGGGGCACACTCACACTCTGACACCCCGCTATCATCTCAGGGACGTTCTCGTCTCCCCAAACAGAGGCTCAGGCCCCGTTAAACACCAACTCCCGTCTCCCAGCCACACCCCCTCTGCTGAGCTCCTCTCCAGGACGGTGCAAACACTGCCACCCAACAGGGGCCCTCACTCCAGGCCATCGCCACGCACAGATACAAGCTGCAAGCACAGCACCTGGCTCAGAGGGTGGACCCTCCTCCGTCCACCTGGAGATCGCTGCTTCCATTCAGGCCAAGGCCTGTGCCCAGGTGGTGGGCTCCGCCTGCAGGAGGCAGCTGGTCCATGATCCTCTCACCATTGATGTTTCCCTCTCTCCCTCTCCCTTCCTCTCTGAATTCAATGAAAATATCTTTTCTTTCTTTTTTTTTTTTTTTAAATATACAAATGCCGAAACCGGTTTGGCTCAGTGGATAGAGCGTCGGTCTGTGGACTCAAGGGACCCAGGTTGGATTCCGGTCAAGGGCATGTACCTTAGTTGCGGGCACATCCCCAGTAGGAGGTGTGCAGAAGGCAGCTGATCGATGTTTCTCCCTCATTGACGTTTCTAACTCTCTATCCCTCTCTCTTCCTCTTTGTAAAAAAAAAAAAAAAAAAAAAGCCGGGACCGGTTTGGCTCAATGGATAAAGCGTCGGCTTGGGGACTGAAGGGTCCCAAGTTCGATTCCGGTCAGGGGCATGTACCTTGGTTGCGGGCACATCTCCAGTAGGGGGTGTGCAAGAGGCAGCTGATCGATGACTCTCTCTCATCGATGTTTCTGGCTCTCTATCTCTCTCCCTTCCTCTCTGTACAAAATCAATAAAATATATTTTAAAAAAAAAAGTATGATTCACACTGCTATTGTCAGTGTTTTTTAAAAAAAAAAAAAATTGCCAGAACCGGTTTGGCTCAGTGGATAGGCGTCAGCCTGCGGACTGGAGGGTCATGGTTCGATTCCGGTCAGAGGCATGTACCTTGGTTGCAGGCACAAACCCGGTGGGGGCTGTGCAGGAGGCAGCTGGTCAATGATTCTCTCTCATCGATGTTTCTAGCTCTCTATCTCTCTCCCTACCTCTCTGTAAAAAATTAATAAAATATATTTAAAAGTAAAATTAAAAAAAAAAAGATACAGGATATTTTCCCCCAAGGGTCCAAACCCGAGCCAGACATATTCAGCACCTTAGTCCCCAGCATCTTCCAGAGCGGCCCCGCCCACGCAAGGGCCTGCTCCCCAAGGCCCCGCCCCACACAGGCCCCGCCTCCACATAGACCCCGCCCCGCAGGCCCGTCCGCCCACGTGACCCACGCTCTCGCACGCATCGGGGCGGGGCTCAGAACGTGGGGGAGCGGGGTTCCCCTCGCCGCGGGGTTCCGGGCATGCTCGGTGAGGGCGGCTCTCCCTTTTAAGTTGCACGGGGAAGCCGACGTGCTGGCCGAGCTGGCCGACTCGGCTCGCCAGGCCTCCCTCTCTCTTTCGGAGCCGCCCATTCCAGTGCCCAGTCAGTGGGCGAGTCTAAGCACGGACACGGGAAGGGGGAGCCCAGGCACATGGAAGCGGCCTGCTCGTCCAGCGGGAGGTTCACACCTAGGGTTTTCCTATGGTTTTTCTAGGGTTACTTCCGGCGGGTTTTCCTAGAGTTACTTCCTGAGTTCGGTTCTCGCCCGGTTCGAATCGCAGGCTGACTTCGGGACTTCCCTGCGGCGTCACAAATGGTTTGGGCCGCCGCCGCGGTGCCCGACGGGAGGAGGAGAGGGCGGCCGCCATGTTGGGCGAAACCATTCTCTCCCTTCCCCGAGGGGGGGCTGGCAGCGGCAGTGAGTGTGCGGACGGGCCCGCGGGGCTGCGGTGAGGGCAGCTGAGCGCGCACTCGCAGGGGAGTCCGGTCCTGACCCCGGGCGGGCTCTCCGCGGCCCCCCGAGGCTCCCGGCCGCGCGGGGCGGCGTCCGGGCGTGGAGCCCCCCCCGCCCTGTGGGCCGGCCCGCCGCACGCACATGGCCCGGCCGCCGGCGCGGGGCGGCCTGGGAGAGTCGGAAGCGCGGCGAGGCGGCAGCGGCGGGCCCATGCAGGACGCGGAGAACGTGGCGGCGCCCGAGGCGGCCGAGGAGCGGGCCGAGCCCGGACCGCAGCAGCCGGCCGCCGAGCCGCCGGGGGAGGAGCCGGCGCGGCCCGAGGGGCCCGGCGCGCCGGAGGCGGCGGACGGCGAGGACGAGGAGGCGGAGGCCCGGCCGGGCCCTGAAGCGCCCGCCGATCCCGCGGTCGACGGGGAGGAGGCGGCCGCCGGCGCGACCCCCGGCCCGTCCCCGCCGCCGCCCGAGGAGCCCCCCGCCGCCGCCAAGGCCGAGGACGAGGCCCCGGCGGAGCAGGCCCGGGACGCGGCGGCCGAGGCGCGGTCCGATGGCGATGGCGCCGGCGGGGAGCTGGGCGGCCCCGCCGAGGACGCCGTGGTGGCCGAGAACGGAGACGCGGACGAGCCCTCCTTCAGCGACCCCGAGGACTTCGTGGACGACGTGAGCGAGGAAGGTGAGGCGCCGGGGCCGGACGCGGGACCGGGGGGCGCGGGGTCCCCCTCCGCCCCGGCGCCCCGCACGGAGGGAGCTCGCCGGGCGGTCCCGGACGCCCTCCTCCCCGGTGAGAGGTGCGGGGAGACAGCCTGGGCCCGCCGCTCCCGCCGCCGGGGCCGCGCGGTCTCGGGGCGCCGCCCTCGCCTGCAGGGGGGGCGCCGAGGGTCCAGCCTTCCCCGTCCGAGCCGAAGCCGCCCCGGCGCGGACCCCTCGCGGTGGGAGGGACGCTGCGCTCCGAGCCGCGCGCTCCGGCCCGGCCCGAACCTGTGGCGGCTCTGCGGCCGGCTCTGCCTCCTTCCTCCCCGGCTGCCCCCGCCTGCGGCCCCGCTCCTCCCGGGACTGGCGGCCAGGGCAGCCGCGCACGGCCCGGCTCGCTGGCTCTGCTCCGGCCGTGGAGCCTGGGCGCACCGGGGGCTCCCCGTGCGCGGGGCGGGGACGCAGAGCCGCGGCGAGGTGGGCAGCGCTGCCGCGCCCAGAGGGGCCGGTGTCGGCAGAAGTGTTTAGCCGCTGTGTCTGCTCACACGGAGCTGGAGACGGAATCATAAAGAACCTCGGGGAAAGTGGAAGAGGAGTTTAGGAAACGCACGTGGAGCCGTGGACTCTAAACACGCTCACAGGGTTGCCTGCTGTCACAGACAGAAACATGGCAGCTGAGCAGCTGGAAGGGCTCCGGCTGGGAATCCCCGGGAGACGGTGCTGCCCGGCCGCCTGCTCTCCGCCCGCCGTGGCGGTTCCCTTATGGCGACGACTTCAGGGCCTCTGTGGAGCCCCTCAGTTCTTACTCGAAGCTAAAGCCTTTTTGGAGCTCACCTCCTGCACACGAGACTGACGCTGAGTTATTTCCAGAATTGTGAGGAGACCCGCGGGATGTGACCCGAGCAAGGCCAGGAGACTGTGGGCAGCCTTCGGAGCGGGGGACGGGCCGTAGCCCGCGCAGGCCTCCTTCTTCTCAGGCCCCTTGTTGTGGTCGGGTGCTCACAGGTGTTTGGCATTTTGTGAGAACTGTCCTGTCAGTGAGGAGCAGAGAGGGACCCCTGGGTACCCCTTCTCAGGGAAACGCAGTGTGGGGAGCACCCTCTCCTAGTGCCCTGGGCGCCACGCTGGGCCGCCGGGCCGTGCCTCGGGCTGGGGCAGCAGGGCTGCATCTTCATGCCAGTCGCCCTGTAGCTTCAGTTCTCCGCTGCTGCCGGGCTCAGCCAGACATCGTGAAAGTTTTCCCCCTCAATGTCTTCCTCTTTGGCTCATAAGTACTGTTGATGCTAGTTTGCTGCTTAGTTTTGAGAATTGCTTCTTTCTATTTCTCCTGGAGCCAGACTGGGCATCCATGCACCGAGAACCAGAGGTGCAGGCTGTGACGAAGGAGGAGATGTGTCTGTGGTTACTGACCTCCTTGCAGTGTGTGGACAGACTCTTATAAAGAACACTTGTTCCCATAAAGACCTGAGCACTGGGGAAGGAGTGCGCCTTGTGTGTAAACGCTGGGTATTTATTGTAACTTATAAACTCAGATCAGGCTTTACAGGCCGCTTAATTGTGTGGTGCGCGAGCTCTAAAGAGCCTGCATTGGACTCCTGTCCTGTGGGAGCCATCGCCAGGTGTGGCTCTAACTGCCTCTTTCTTTCTCTTTGGTCTTAGTTTGTGTTTTTTACTTGAAATCTAAGTGGCAGTTCTTTTTTTTTTTTTAAGGTAACATTTTCAATATTTATAAAGGGTTGAAATGAGTTAGAAACCCTATATAATAAAAGGCTAATATGCAAATTGACCGAACAAAAAAATAACTGGCCCCTATGATGTGCACTGACCACCAGGGGGCAGACACTCAATCTCACAGGGGGAGCACCTCTCAGCCAGGAAGCCTCTCCTGCCTCCTGCAGTGCTAGGTTGTCAGTCGGACATACCCTGAGGGCTCCTGGGCTGTGAGAGGGCGCACGCCGGGCTGAGGGTACTCCCCCAGCACACGAATTTTGAGCACTGAGCCTCTAGTAGTTTATAACAGGGATGCTTCTTGAAATTAAGACTCCTTTTTGAAAGACCTTTGAACTTATTGAACATGTCAAACACAAAAGTGAGGAGAATCCATCTTAAATTTTGAGAATAAAATGCAGCAAAGAATTTTTCTGACATGTTCTTTGACATGTTGAAATTCTTTTTTTTAACAACACTCACTTGAGGACATATTTTAAAAATATATATATTTTATTAATTTTTTACAGAGAGGAAGAGAGAGGGACAAAGTTCGAAACATTGATGAGAGAGAATCATCGATCAGCTGCCTCCTGCACACCCCCCACTGGGGATGTGCCCACAACCAAGGTCCATGCTCTTGACTGGAATCGAACCTGGGACCTTTCAGTCCGCAGGCCGTCGCTCTATCCACTGAGCCAAACCGGTTTTGGCGAGGACATGTTTTTCATTGATTCTAGAGAGCGGAAGGGAGGGAGAGAAACATGGATTGGTTGCCTCCTGTCTTTCGGATCTAACCCACAACCTGGGTGTGTGCCCTGACCGGCGACCTTTCATTGTATAGGGTCTCTGCCTCAACCACCTGGTCCACACCAGGCAGGCTGGTATGTTGAAATTCTTAAAAGTGTGATAAAGAAGGTAGAGGGGCCCTGGCTGGTTTGGCTCAGTGGAAAGAGCATTGGCTTGTGGACTGAAGGGTCCCAGGTTCGAATCTGGCCAGAGCGCATGCCCAGGTTTTGGGTTTGATCCCCAGTGGGGAGGGGGCGTGCTGGAGGCAGTTGATCAGTGGTTCTCTCTCATTGATGTTTCTATCTCTCCCTCTCCCCTCCTCTCTGAAATCAATAAACAAAGAGAAAGCAGAGGGGCCCTCGGTTCCAGAGCACACTGTGGTTGAGATGACCCGGGCTGGCTGAGACAGGTTTCCGCGTGAGCTGTGCGGCTCTGCCATTTCACAGCTTCCTAGACAAGCTTAACGCGTTTGTGCAGAATTACTCAGAAAGAGCATTAACGTCCGTCTCAGCCCCATGTCCTCAGCCAGAAAGGCTGTTGGGTAGCAAGCTGTTTTGTCTCAGGCTGACTGGGAGGAGCTGCCTGGTGGCGGGTGGCCGGTGGCCGTGAGTTGGGGAAGGTTGCGGGGGGGCAGTCCCCGCCCACTCCGGGTTTTCTGATTCCTGGGAAAGGCCTTCCTCTCGTTGCTGAAAGTCTTTTTCTATTTAAATTCCCTTGAAATCTTCCCTTATTGCCAGGAACCTGTGGACATGTCCTACTGTCCCAGGAGTGTGGAGAGGTAAAACCTCCCTCCTCTCACGTGTAATGGAAGGCGAGCCAGGGCCAGGCTTCCTCTTCAGGGGCCGGTTCGCGTCCTCTCCCTGCTGTTGGAGATTGGGCCAGTGCTAGCTCACGCTGAGCGTGTTGCCGGGTCAGTAAGTCACCGGACATCTCTCTCGGACAGAGTTACTGGGAGACGTGCTCAAAGACCGGCCTCAGGAAGCGGACGGGATCGACTCTGTGATCGTGGTGGACAATGTTCCTCAGGTGGGACCCGACCGGCTGGACAAGCTCAAAAACGTCATCCACAAGATCTTCTCCAAGTTCGGGAAGATCACCAACGACTTTTACCCAGAGGAGGAGGGGAAGACGAAAGGGTGAGTGTCCTACTTCTGGTGTCGGGCCCTCCTGCCCCGTCCCCCGGGCAACCACCACCGGCCATCACCGCGTGGCCCGAGTCCTCCGGCCTCCACCTCACTTCAGCGGTGCTCACCGCCTTCAGCTGAGGCTCCGCGGAGCAGCGCCTGGGACACTAGGTACAGGCCTGGGCTGCGGAAGGCTCACGAACTCAGAGCCGGAGTTTCAGTCTGTCGGAACAGCGGGCACATGATACCTCCAGGGTGAAGGGCCCACAGATCTGGAAGCTGGCAGGGTTTCAGGGAGATTTTACATGTGGCATTTTATTCTAAGACGCTTTCTTTTTCTTTTTTTTCTTTCTTTTTTTATATATATATATTTTATTGATTTTGTACAGAGAGGAAGGGAGAGAGATAGTTAGAAACATCGATGAGAGAGAGAGTCATCGACCAGCTGCCTCTTGCACACCCCCTGCTGGGGATATGCCCGCAACCAAGGTACATGCCCTTGACCGGAATCGAACCCGGGACCTTTCAGTCCCCAAGCCGACGCTCTATCCACTGAGCCAAACTGGTTTCGGCTAAGACGCTTTATTTTTCATGTTTTAACATCACACATTGGTATATTTTTTACAGTCTAGGTGAAAGCACTGTGTCATTGCTTAATCAGCTTTTTTTCTCTGGTGTTACCTAGAATAGTGCCTCTTAAAAATGGCAGCTCAAGCCAAAGCCAGTTTGGCTCAGTGGTAGAGCGTTGGTCTGCGGACTGAAAGATCCCAGGTTCGATTCCGGGCAAGGGCATGTATCTTGGTTGCGGGCACATCCCTGGTAGGGGGTGTGCAAGAGGCAGCTGGTTGATGTTTCTCACCAACGTTTCCAGCTCTCTATCTCTCTCCCTTCCTCTCTGTGAAAAATCAATAACATATATTTAAAAAAAAAAAAAAAAAAAAAAAGGCAGCTCAAGGCAGTCTTGCACTTTGCTTTTGAAATCCCGTAGTAGGTCTTCTGTGTCGATAACTGCAACTCTGGTGCCTTCACTTTATTTTTTATTTATTTATTTTAAAAAATATGTTATTGATTTTTTACAGAGAGGAAGAGAGAGGGACAGAGAGTTAGAAACATCAATGAGAGAGAATCCCGATCAGCTGCCTCTTGCAAACCCCTACTGGGGATGTGCCCGCAACCAAGGTACATGCCCTTGACCGGAATCGAACTCGGGAACTCGGGAACTTTCAGTCCACAGGCCGACGCTCTGTCCACTGAGCCAAACCGGTTTCGGTTGGTGCCTTCACTTTAAATGCTGTGGCGTCCTGTCCAATCTCGTGACAGGCCATCTGTTTGCTAGCAGCCGCATCAGTTTCCCAGGCACAAAGCCTCGCAGGTATCCCCGTTAGAGCAAGTGTGTGTGTTCCTTTTCTCTGGACCGAGGAGAGGGGTTGGGGCTGTCGCTGGGCGGTGTCGGCACCAGAGGAAGTAGGGTCTAGTCAGTAAATGCCAGTCTTTGAGAGGACAGGGTGAGGTGATCAGGTTTTAAAAAGTGGCCAAACACAGTGATGCTCCTACTATTTTCTGCGTGGAAACAGGTGGAAGGATACGTGTTACATTTTGTTTATAATGAAACACCCTTGAGAACCTTTGTGACTTTGCCTGTAATACAGCCTAATACATAATATTCATGACTTTTTTCAAGCATTCCAAATTCAGGGGGTGTTTTGTTTTAAATTCTTATTGATTTTTAGAGAGAGAGAAACATCAGAGAGCTACATATCAGTCAGCTGCTTCCTGCATGTCCCTACTGGGGATGGAGCCGCAAGGTGGCGTGTGCCCTGACCGGGAATGGAACCAGCAATTCTTGGTGCATGGGACGGCGCTCAACCGACTGAGCCACCTGGCCAGGGCCATATCTTTATGACTAGATTTTGTAACAACTTTATAAAATAGTTGACGTATAGTAATCGTGCCCATGATTTTTTTTTTTTTAATATATTTTATTGATTTTTATAGAGAGGAAGGGAGAGGGATAGAGAGTTAGAAACATCGATGAGATGCCAAAACCGGTTTGGTTCAGTGGATAGAGCGTCGGCCTGTGGACTGAAAGGTCCCGAGTTCGATTCCGGTGAAGGGCACAACCTTGGTTGCAGGCACATCCCCAGTGGGGGGTGTGCAAGAGGCAGCTGATTGATGATTCTCTCTCATCAATATTTCTAACTCTCTATCCCTCTCTCTCTATATATAAAAAAATCAATGAAAAATATTTTTTAAAAAAAGAAATAAAATTTAAAAAAGAAACATCGATGAGAGAAACATCGATCAGCTGTCTCCTGCACACTCCCCACTGGGGATGTGCCTGCAACCAAGGTACATACCCTTGACTGGAATGGAACCTGGGACACTTCAGTCTGCAGGCTGACGCTCTATCCACTGAGCCAAACCAGTTTCGGCTTGTGCCTGGTTTTAAAGTGTATGCTTTCGCACACTTTGACACACACACACATCCATGAAACCATTACCACAGTCAAGCTAATGTACGTTCTGATGAATGGGGAGCTTCTGTTAGGACTTCATTCATGCTTGGACCTGTTCTGCCCAAGATTTGACTGCCTCGGACATGGCAGGGGCACGGTCCCGGGTGCGGGCCATGTTTGCAGCTGTGGAAGGTCACGTGTGTGTTGAGCCGAGTACGCTGATCTTCATGTCCATGCACCGCCTCCTTCTCATTGTAGCTACATTTTCCTGGAGTACGCGTCTCCTGCCCACGCCCTGGATGCCGTGAAGAATGCCGACGGCTACAAGCTCGACAAGCAGCACACCTTCAGAGTCAACCTCTTCACCGACTTTGACAAGTGAGCTCAGGCTCTGGCCGTGCGAACCTGGGCGTTCACCCTGCGGGTGGCCCGCTTCAGGGCAGGGCTCCTGCCTTCTGGGTGTCCCACCCTCTGGTCAGACCATGCAGGACCATTTCACATCCCCGGCCCCTCCCTCACACCGGCCAGCAGCGCCTCCTCACACCAGCACCCTCGCCGGTACTACCAGTAAAGCTCGTCCTTTCCCCTGCGCGGGGTGGACAGCAGGTGCAGGACAGCGGGTGCTTGCACATGGCGTTTTCTTACAAGGTTGATGAGCTGCCCTACAAACTTCCCGTCAGTTATGTCACTTCGTGGGTGGTAACTGAGGGCTGGCTGTGCTGCCCAGGGTGGTGGGGTAGCTGCTATTGGACCATTTCTCTTTCTCTTCCAGGTACATGACCATCAGTGATGAGTGGGATATTCCAGAGAAACAGCCTTTCAAAGACTTGGTATGTGGTTGAAATCGGTGTCTCAGTAGGTGAAGAATGCTGGCCAGCCTCTGGGCTTGAGGGGTGGGAGAGTCCTGGGAGAGGGAGATGCTGCCAGAACGTGCCCACCTCCAAGAGCGGGGTGACAAACCGTGCGTTTCTCTGACGAACACGGACGCTACCTGCCTCGGTCTTCCTCCAGGGGAATCTGCGCTACTGGCTGGAGGAGCCGGAGTGCCGGGATCAGTACAGCGTGATCTTCGAGAGCGGGGACCGCACCTCCATATTCTGGAACGACGTGAAGGATCCCGTGTCGATCGAAGAGAGAGCGGTGGGTGTTTGCTGCCCCCTGGGGAGGGAGCTGGGCACGGGCGCAGGGGGGCCGTGTCGGAGTGTGCGCCTGGCCGAGCTGTTAACTTGGCCTTGTGTCTCCGCAGCGGTGGACGGAGACGTACGTGCGCTGGTCTCCCAAGGGCACCTACCTGGCGACCTTCCATCAGCGAGGCATTGCGCTCTGGGGGGGCGAGAAGTTCAAACAGATCCAGAGGTTCAGCCACCAGGGGGTCCAGCTCATCGACTTCTCGCCTTGCGAAAGGTGAGCCTTGGGGCAGTGCCGTTGGCATCGGTTCCCTTCAGCTCTCCCTGGCCGCCTGCAGGGAAGTCTTACTGCAGTAGTTTTGCCCTCAGAAACGGCGGGAGGTCTGAGAACTCCGGTGTGCTCTGTGCTGAGCGCTCCAGTTCCGTGTGGCTTCGTTGCTTTGTCGTTTTCTCCCCAAATAGAGGAGTGTAGTGTTTCCATGAGCCTGGGGGAGTAGGTGGAAGGATCAGGTCCCTCTCCACCGAGTGCGCGTTGCTGGGAATGGGAGTCACACACGGCCATGTGCATAGTTCACTGTTAAACTCTGTCACTTAAAATTTCCCCTTCAGTTCAGGATCTAGTCCGAGATCATGCATTTTGCAGATTACTTTTTTGTGAGTGAACATCCCTCCTGTGTGTGCTGGTCGGGGAGCTTTGTGGGGGGACGGGGGCACATGAGGACCTTGAAGGCCATGGCCCACAGCCACTCGGCGTCCTCCTGGGCTGCAGGCTCGGTCCCTAGTAGGGGCGTGCAGGAGGCAGACGATGGAAGGTTCTCATTTATCAGTGTCTTTTCTTTCTTCCTCCTCTCTCAAATCAATAAAAAATGTCAAGTAAATAAAACGTGTCCCCTTGTTACAGATATCTGGTGACCTTTAGCCCCCTGATGGACACCCAGGATGACCCTCAGGCCATCATCATCTGGGACATCCTCACCGGGCAGAAGAAGAGAGGCTTCCACTGTGAAAGCTCCGCTCATTGGCCGATTTTCAAGTAGGTGGACGGGTGGGGTGGATGGGGGCTGGAGCCCTCGGGCTGCTTGGGGCAGAGCCTGCACGGTCTCCCTTGTCTCAGGTGGAGCCATGATGGCAAGTTCTTTGCGCGGATGACCCTCGACACCCTCAGCATCTACGAAACCCCTGTGAGTGGTCCCTTCCGTTATCTCGGACGCGCTGGGCTGGCTCGGGGGCTCTCCCTGGACCCGGGCAGGGTGGAGCCGTGTGTCCTGGTCTGGTCGTGCTTGGCCCGCCCCGGGCTGTGTGCAGAGGGTGGGGGCGGAGGGGTGGCTGGGAAATGTGACAGTTTCAGGGTTTGTCACCCTCTGTGCCATTGCACGTTCACATCGGAACCTCTGGTTGCCTTTTTGTAAAAACGTCATGTGCTTGAGACATTGGCCATTCAGTCACTGTGACCCTCCTTTCCTGCAGTCCATGGGCCTCCTGGACAAGAAGAGCTTGAAGATCTCCGGCATCAAGTAAGCGGGGCTCCTCAGCTGCTCCTCCTCCACGGCCCGCGCCACCGGCTCCCCAGCCCTTCCCCACAGGGTGCCTCCTGAGGGCCCCCCGGCTCCCCGGCCCTTCCCCACAGGGTGCCTCCTGAGGGCCCCCCGGCTCCCTGGCCCTTCCCCACAGGGTGCCTCCTGAGGGCCACCAGCCCTTCCCCACAGGGTGCCTCCTGAGGGCCACCGGCCCTTCCCCACAGGGTGCCTCCTGAGGGCCACCAGCCCTTCCCCACAGGGTGCCTCCTGAGGGCCCCCCGGCTCCCCGGCCCTTCCCCACAGGGTGCCTCCTGAGGGTCACCAGCCCTTCCCCACAGGGTGCCTCCTGAGGGCCACCGGCTCCCCTGCCCCTCCCCACAGGGTGCCTCCTGAGCGCCACCGGGTGGGCAGGGGTTCCACGTAGTGACGGCTCCATGTCACATGGTGGGGGCGGCGTTGGGTGAGTCCAGCTCCTCTGTCAGAGCGGCCCTTTCTTCCTCGGAAGCCTCTGGTGGGGCAGTGTCTGCCTGAAGTGACTTCTTTTTATATGTGTGTATGTATATATATGTAATATACGTGTGTGTGTGTGTATGTATATGTATTTTTGTTGGTTTCAGAGAGGATAGAGTAGTAAGATCAGTGATGAGAGAATCATTGACTGACTGCCTCCTGCACGCCCCCTACTGGGAACCAAGCCTGCAACCCTGGCCTGTGCCCTGACTCTGACTGAATCAAACTGTAACCTCCTGGTTCATATGTTGATGCTCAACCACCGAACCACACTAGCCAGGCCCCTCTTACCTTTTTAGGCAGAATTATGGCTTATGTTAAAAGTCAGGACTCGGTTCTCATAAACGCAGAAGTAAAGATGCTGCTCACAGCACGAACTCAGTCTGCCTCCAGCCACTCCTCCCTCAGCTCCTTCAGGGAGTGGTCAGAGGGGTGTGGGTCCTGGCGCCGGGGCCGGGGCCGTGGGCGGCACTGTCCGCATCTCTCCCTGGCGGGGAGAGTTGAGGGTCGGGCTGCCACAGGATGAAATGACCGGCGGTCCTCGAGCAGCACCAGGCAGTGCACTCCCACGAAGGGTTGCTGCTGGGCCTCCGGACGGCCAGCGTGCTCTGCCGTTGCCCTGGTGACGGCGGTCTCCTTGCCTGCAGAGACTTTTCTTGGTCCCCCGGTGGTAACATCATAGCCTTTTGGGTGCCCGAAGACAAGGATATTCCCGCACGGGTGACCCTGATGCAGCTGCCCAGCCGGCAGGAGATCCGAGTCAGGAACCTCTTCAACGTGGTGGACTGCAAGCTGCACTGGCAGAAGAACGGGGACTACCTGTGTGTGAAGGTGGACAGAACTCCCAAGGGCACCCAGGTGAGCGGGCCCCGCTCCGGTGTGGAGGTGCCGGTGGAGGCATGGCCAGGCCCAGGGGATGTTGGGTCACTCCACTGTCCTTTTCGTCTCCCTCACACTGAGGTCTCCACGCTGTCCCACATGCACCCTGCCCCCTTTCGTTAATAGGGTGTTGTCACGAACTTTGAAATCTTCCGAATGAGGGAGAAGCAGGTCCCTGTCGACGTGGTGGAAATGAAAGGCAAGTTCATTGGGCCCTCATGCTGCGTGTCCCGGGGCTCCCGGGCCGTGGGACCTGGTGTGAGTGCCTGGCTGGGGGGACGCCAGGACAGGCTGTGGCAGTGACCGAGGGCGTGGGCTCAGCTGCAGAGCGTGGCTGTGAGGTCAGGAGTTTCCAGTTTCACTCTCATAACCTTCCCAGAGGCCGAGGGAAGCTGCCCCGCCTTTCTCCCCACGGTGCCTGCTCGCCGAGCACGGGAGCGGGGCTCTGGCCGCGTGCAGCACAGCTGGCTGCGGAGCTCACACCTGCGTTTCTGTGAGGGCCTTTGGGCCACGGGAACTGCCTAGGCCGAGTCTCTGCCTTCCGGCGGCACTTCGCCTGCATCCTGTTTCGTTTCTGTTTGCTGGAGAGAGAAACAGGAAGGGGGGGAA
Organism: Nyctalus aviator; assembly: GCA_036971965.1. Lineage (NCBI taxonomy): Eukaryota > Metazoa > Chordata > Mammalia > Chiroptera > Vespertilionidae > Nyctalus > Nyctalus aviator. Next base: position 96,018,094 of record CM072927.1, on the reverse strand, counting down.
GCACAGAGAGAGGAGAACGTGTAAGGCCCATGGCAGGCAGGCCTTTCCACCCGGCCAGGAGGCGCGGGCCACCGTGCCGCTGTGGACTCTGCCAGTGGCCTTCGTTCCTCTGCTGCTTGGGCCTTTCAGTGAGAACGGGTGCTGTCTCCCCAGAGCCCATCATCGCCTTCGCCTGGGAGCCCAACGGGAGCAAGTTCGCCGTGCTGCACGGCGAGGCGCCCCGCATATCCGTGTCCTTCTACCACGTGAAGAGCAACGGGAAGATCGAGCTCATCAGTAGGTGGCCTCGCCTGTCTGTGTCTGTAGGGGCGGGCCCGTCAGCATGTGGGGGACCTGCCGGCACAGCTGTGAGGCCTGAGCCCGCCGCCGGGAGACCCCTTGTGGGCACGTGGTTCACATCCATGTCACATCCATGGACAGGCGGGGCCTGCGGGGCTCCCTCACACGTCAGTGTCTATACTTCCTGGCCCGGCGTTGAGAGGATAAGGCTGCTTTCTCAGCTTTGGGCCGTGCCAGGCCTTAGCTCCTCAGTCCTGGCTGCACGCCGGCCCTGGCCTTGCGCCACGACTTCTCACGGCCCCTTTCTTCCTTCCTTGCAGAAATGTTTGACAAGCAGCAGGCCAACACCATCTTCTGGAGCCCCCAAGGACAGTTCGTGGTGCTAGCCGGTCTCAGGAGGTGGGTGACCGCCTGGTGCCCGAGCAGCACTATGGGCCGAGGCACAGACCCCAACCCCAACCCAGTCCACACCTCCTGCACTGGTTCTGAGCGGTGACACCATGAATCTTGAGTTCTCGTGTGCAAGGCCATCCCAGCCTCTGTGCGCAGTGTTGGTGCACGCTCCGGACTGGGCCCGGGCATGACCGTGCTCTCATGGCGCCCTCTCAGCCCCTGCCCCTGCTTAGCTGCTCCTCCAGCAGATCGTGGGGGCAGGACCCTCAGCACGCTGCTCGTGCGCGCAGGCGCTCCAGCGGCTGTCCCCGCTGTGGTTCCGGAGGCTGGGGCACAGCTGGCCTGCTCCGTGACGTGTGCTGGTCCTGGGCCCGACAGCCTTCGGCAGCGTCCTTGTCTCTGTTCAGTGTCCACGCTAACAGCAAGGCAGTGGTTAGGGGACGCCCTGGACCCTCCCCCGGGGCCTCCCCGGTCCCTGGCACACCGAACTGTGTGGGAGGCTCCTGTTGAGGACGTCTGTCTGTCTCCCCAGCATGAACGGCGCCCTGGCGTTTGTGGACACGTCGGACTGCACCGTCATGAACATTGCTGAGCACTACATGGCCTCCGATGTGGAGTGGGACCCGACCGGGCGCTACGTGGTCACCTCCGTGTCCTGGTGGAGCCACAAGGTACGGGGACTGAGCCGCCCACTGAGACCAAGCGGTGCTGGGCTGCTGGCTGGCTCCTTGGGTGGGCGGGCATTGCTACTGGTGCTGAGGTTCATTGCTCCTTTGGCTCAGCACCAGCTGCCTCCGTGTAGAAGCTTATTGACCACCGGGGGGTGTTCCAGTCAGTACCATAGCAGGCAGTGCCCAGCAGACAGCGTGGCCTGCACTGGGCAGTCGCGCCTCCGTCCAGCTGTGGGCGTCAGAGAGAGGCACGCCGGGCGCACTGGCCCCGGGAGGGTCCCGAGCTTGGAACTCGGTTTCCCCCGGGTGCGGATCACTCCCGCACCGTGAGGCTCGGGCGCCATGGCTCGGGCTGTCTGTACCTGAGCGTCAGCCTTTTCCACTCTACCGAGTCAGGCCCGGTCTTGCCTGCCCCAGCGGTCTCCGTGGGGCTCGGGTGCACAGCTTTCCGGCCTGCAGCCTCCCCCAGGCCGCTCCTGTGGAGGGCTGTCCCGGTGCCCATGTGCCCCAGCAGCTGCTTCTCCCAAGCGGTTCTCGGTTTGGACCATTGTTGTCTTGTTGCAGTGGCCCTGTGAGGAGGTCGTGAACTCTCAGCACGGGCTTGTGAACACGCTGCAAAGCGGGTCCTTTACGTCCTGACCAGGACCTCGGCTCACCTCACAGGCCGCCTCGGCGCGGCTCAGTTGGCCGTGCTCCCCAGCGCTGCCTGGCAGGGTTGCAGCAGAGGGAGACAGGCAGGGCACCAGGGACCGTGTCCCCAGTATCACCAGCAAAGGCACCATCTGCCTGCAGACGAGTGTGGAGGGAGAGGCTTTTTAAAAAAATACATGTTTTTGTTGGTTTCAGATGGAAGGGAGAGAGAGAGAAACATTGAGAGAGAATCGTGGATCAGCTGCCTCCTGCACACCCCCCACTGGGATTGAGCTCATAACCCAGGCATGTGCCCTGGCTGGGAATCGAACTGGGATCTGGTTTGTGAGTTAGCGCTCAGCCACTGAGCCGCAGTGGCCGAGCTGGAGTGCGGCGGGTCTGTTGCTCCAGCCTCACTGCGGACCGTCCCTGGGGCTGCAGCACCGCTGTCCTCTTGCAGGTGGACAACGCGTACTGGCTGTGGACCTTCCAGGGCCGCCTCCTGCAGAAGAACAACAAGGACCGCTTCTGCCAGCTGCTGTGGAGGCCGCGGCCCCCCACGCTCCTGAGCCAGGACCAGATCAAGGTCTGCTCTCCGGCGGGCGAGGGGGCAGTGACACCTGGAACCCTGGGAAGGGATGCCCCAGCGGGAACCACCGAGGGGAGGCCAGCTTAAGGCAGTCTCTGGGCCTCAGCCCCCGCAGCACCACTCTAGGGCGTGGGCGTGAACTGGGGAGGGGCTGTGCGGGGTTCACGTGGCATGGGGAGCTCTGCTGACGGGAGGGGTGTGAGGACGAGGCTGAGCGGACGGAGCCTGGGAAGGGAGGACAGTCCCTCGGCTGGGAGACCTGAGAGCCAGTGCTCAGCCACGCCGAGTGCCATGGAGGCTGTGCCCATCCTTCGCTGGGTGTCATTCCACGTTGGCAGCGTGGATGGTGCATGAGTGGGTCTTGCTTTGCGTGTGTAATCCTGAGGGACCTGTCTTTGTTTCAGCAAATTAGAAAAGATCTGAAGAAATACTCCAAGATCTTCGAACAGAAGGATCGTCTGAGTCAGTCCAAAGCCTCGAAGGTCAGCGTGGTCTAGGACTGGTAGAGGCCGCAGATGGCCGCTGCCCCTCATGGCAGAGTGGGGCCAGCGTCAGCTGGGGGCGGGAGGGGTCCCTGGGCAGTCACTCCTCCATGGAGGGTGCTTCCTGTGCCGCCTGCAAGTGGGGGCAGTCGGGAGGAGAGGGAGAAGGAGCACCCCCCCACTCCTGTCCTGGTGGTCCCCTTTAGGGGAAGTGTCCCTGTGTCGTCTGTCAGCTGCTGTTGACACAGTCCTCCTGGTCCAGCAAGGCCAGGAGGGTGCTGGGTGCAGAGCCAGCCTAACTCCACCCCGCCCCTAGGAACTGGTGGAGAGGCGGCGCACCATGATGGAGGACTTCCGGAAGTACCGGAAAATGGCCCAGGAGCTCTACATGGAGCAGAAGAACGAGCGTCTGGAGTTGCGAGGAGGTAACGGGGGATCTGCTTTCCTCCTTGGTGTCTGACGTGCCTTCACGGTTCTCGTCAGCAAAGGCGGGTCCCGGGGAGGGCCGTGGTGCTCGCCTCCTGGCTGCTTGCGCTCCCTGAGCTGCAGCCGGCGCTGCCCGCCCACTGTCACTCCTGTCCTCCTCCAGGTGTGGACACCGACGAGCTGGACAGCAACGTGGACGACTGGGAGGAGGAGACCATTGAGTTCTTCGTCACGGAGGAGATCATCCCCCTGGGGGGTCAGGAGTGACCGCCGCACTGTGGTAAGGCCTGCAGGTTAGCCGGGGTCTGGGCATGGTGGCTCAGGAAAGTCCACTCGGGCTCAGGCCAGGGGCGTCCTCGCGGGCGCTGTGACAGTGAGGTGCAGCTGGAGCTTCAGGGGGCTGGCCCTCGGGAGCCCCGTGCCCATCCCCGGTGGCTCTACACGAGAGTCCTCGGAGCCCTGAGGTTGGATGTGGTAGGGACTCCAGGGCCTCGGTGCCGCTATGAGGAAGGGCCCTGAGGCCTTGCAGCGGGAGCCGTGGGTCAGGGGCGGGGCTTGGGGTGCAGCCAGTGGTACCCGAGGCGGAGAAGTGACTGGTCATCCTCCGATGGCTCTACCAGCGAGACTGCTGCTCACATCCCACCGCCAGGCCAGGGCTGGGCCACCTCCTCCTGCCCCTGATACGGGCCTGTGCCTGCAGGACAGAGAGTAAACGTGTCCCCTCATTGCAGTGCCACCTCGTACTGGAGCCAGGCGTCCCTGCAGCCTGTGCGGTGCCTGCGTCCTGTGCTTCCCGCTCTGCCCGCGCCCCGGGAGCCGTCTCCAGAGCTGTGCCTTTACCTGTGTCCAGCGGGCCCCAGGCACTGCTCCAGCCTTTTCCTGCGGGTCTCTGAGTCACCGCGTGTTTGTCACAGACTCCCGGCGGAGCCGCGCCAGGCCTCCTGCTGCCACACACCAGGCGGCTGTCCCCTTGGCCTGGAGGACTGCCTGGGCGTGGGCAGCAGCGGGAGCGTGCGTCCTGCCCTGTGCTCGGGCACTGCAGCGTCTGGCCCACATCCAGGCTGTGGCAGGGTCTCGATGGAAATAAAGCAAACCTCTAGCAACAAGTCGTCTTTGTCTTTTTTTTTAAAATTTATTAAGGTATCACATATTTGTCCTTAACCCCCCATTCCAATCCTCTACCCTCCACCCCCCTATTGTCATCGAACACAGGTTAGGCTCATATGCGTGCACACAAGTCCTTTGGTTGCTCTCTCCCTTTTATCCCCACCCTCCTTTTGAGGTCCAACCCATGGCTCCTTATCTCTGGGTCTGTTCTTGTTCATCAGTCTATGTTCACCATTTCCCCTAGATGAATGAGAACATGTCCTACTGGAAATATAAGAATCAAAAATGAGACGAGTAAGTTACGCTGAAAGGCATAGGAATCAGTCTGTAGTGACAACCTGCAGTGACAGCTGCTGACTGCAATTAATGGCAAGGCCTCATCAGTGTCTTCCATCTCTGGACTGCTTCTCTTCTGTCTTCGTGGTTGGAGTAGTCCTGTCAATTCCTCTCTGTTGCCAGAATCCACATGGTCTTGGAATTTTTCTGAAAATATGCAAACATATTCTCAACCAAAAGTTAATAAAGGAATATTTTCTATAAATTTGACTTGGGATCCTTTTTCATTTTTTGCTCAAATGATATTCCTCTGGCTTGTTTTGACACCATGTGTGTTTTTCATGGGTGTCTTGCTGACAGCATTACAATTTTCTAAAGTACAAATTTTCTAGATGTAATTTACTTTAAGGATATTTTTCCTTACATGATATTCTTCTTTCTCCCTTTTTTGATTTAAATATTAGGTGGTTTTTGAAAATTTTATAATGTAGCCTTGATAGCTTTTAAATTTTAATTTTTTGCACTATAATATGACTGCTTTAGGTTCATTTCTTATTGTGAGATTTTATCCTGAGATGAACTACCAATAAAAATTTTAGTTAATAGCCAGACCGGTTTGGCTCAGTGGATAGAGCGTCAGCCTGGGGACTGAAAGGTCCCGGGTTCGATTCCGGTCAGGGGCATGTGCCTTGGTTGCGGGCACATCCCCAGTAGGGGGCATGCGAGAGGCAGCTGATCGATGATTCTCTCTCATCGATGTTTCTAACTCTCTATCCCTTTCTCTTCCTCTCTGTGAAAAATCAATAAAATATATAAAAAAAAAAAAAAAAAAATTTTAGTTAATATTTTAGGAACAGCTTTTTGTCCAGTGCAATTAGTTTTTCTAGGATATTTGCTTATTTCAGCTAGCCAATTTAAATTAGCCCGAAAACGTGTACTATTTCACTGTCAAATTTATTACTCTAAAACAGTCTTATTTTTACCGTGTAAATATTAGGGGAAAGGAATATTTGCCTTCTTGAGTAGGCCCTGAGCATTCCTGGTGATAGGCAGGATTTAGATATCAAAAGCCCACTTCCCCACACCATGTTTACAAGACAAGTCTTGTGGGAGGGCAGCTGCTGTCAGCCAAATCTCTTTTACCTGGGTCCTGATTTGAGCTGGGCACGAGAAGTGAGGCAGCCATGGGGGCAGGAGACTCCCTCAGCAGGGGTGAGGTTTCAGGCCCCTGCAGAGTTCTTTGGGGGGTGTCTTTTGTCTTTAAACATGGGCAGCTCCTCCCAGCCCCTGTGGGGCTTGCCCCAGTCACGTGCTCATCCCTCGGTCACGTGCTCGCACAGGCGTGGCAGGCTGGGATGCACCCCGTGGTTTTGTCCTGGAGCTGAGCGCTGGGTCACAGTGCCCTGCCCAGCTGTCCTGAGCTGTGTCTCCGGCTTCTTGGTGCTTCTCATTTCCCGGACGTGAGGACCTCCCACCTTCCTCGGGAGGCGTGTTAGTTGTCGCTTTAGCTGCTATTCCGTGGTCCCCTGATGACGGGACTTTTCCCGCTGGAGGGGAGTGAGCAAAGCCGTGTGGTTTTGGCCTGCTGCCCGGCGTGGCCTGTCTGACCACAGGCGCTCGTGTGTGTGCTCGGAGCCTTAAGTCCCCGGGTGCACACCCTCGGCTGCGGTGCCGTCACTCTGGTTCCTTCTGGTCTCCTGGGAGCCGACGGTGCCGCCCTCCTGCCGGAGCAGGAAAAGGCACAGAAGTTAACAAACTCCAACTGCATGCCTCGAACTCACCAGCTGTCATTGTTCTACATGAGTTGTCAATAAAGACGTCCTGAGACACTGCTTGCTCCAATTCCTCTGCTGCAGACAGGGTTTCCCAGCTGCCCTGTGGGAGCTCCTGGCCCATCGATGGGGTGGGGTGGGGTGGGGTGGGGCGGCCCCTGGCCCAGAACATCTGGGCTCCAGCAGCGTCCTGACGGGTCAGGCTGGTGCTTGGTGGCCGGGGACCGGGAGGCCGAGGAAGGAACCGTGGGTGTATCCCGCGTCCGGTCTGCGGCGGAGCGCGTGTGGCCTTGTGCAGCCGACCCGAGCCCAGGCCCTGAGGAGCCTCAGGCCCGAGGCCCTGTGGTTGGGTTTCTGACCTGAACGTGGCCGGCTAGGTCCCGGGTCACAGCGAGTGCAGGAGTGAGGGCAGTTGGCACCAGCGCGGGATGCCCGAGCCAGGGACCTGCGGTCTGCCACAGGTCCAGCGCGGGGTCAGGGCCTGACCGGGAGGCGCCCTGGGAGAGGAGCAGGCGTCGGTGTGCTCAGGCTGCAGCCGGACAGGGTGGGCCTCGGGCAGCACCCACGTCCCCACCCCCGGCCCGAGTGCTTGCCGGCTGCTTTAGAAACCGGGAAAGCGCTCAGCTGGGAGCGTTTCACTGCCCGTCAGCGGGTGCGTCCACCCCCCTGGCCCTGGAAAGCTGCAAGCCCACGCCGGGCAGGGCCAGGCCGCGCACCTGAGGACCAGGTGCCGAGGGGGCAGAGGAGCCTGGGTTGCCATGGCATCAGATTAGCGCATAGTCGAAGGCTGGCGCTGTAACCGTGTGCCTGGCAGACGGCCAGCCTGTACCCACTGGGCCTGGGCCACCTGGCTGCTTGGGGCTCCCCTGCAGCACGTGGGCAGCCCAGCATCCCCGAGGGCCCCTGGGGCGCTGATGTCACCAGGGCCACCAGGGCGGGGCCGGTGACACACCGCAGGTCTGTGCAGCCCGGGGAGCAGGGAGCGGTCACCGCCGGCTCTGTCCCTCTCACCCCTCTCCACGTCTGTGCAGCCGGACAGCGGGGAGCGGGGAGCAGGGAGCGGTCACCGCCGGCTCTGTCCCTCTCACCCCTCTCCACGTCTGTGCAGCCGGACAGCGGGGAGCGGGGAGCAGGGAGCGGTCACCGCCGGCTCTGTCCCTCTCACCCCTCTCCAGTTCTGTGCAGCCGGACAGCGGGGAGCGGGGAGCAGGGAGCGGTCACTGCCGGCTCTGTGCCCGCCCCTCTCCAGCCCGGGCAGCCCTGCCTTGAGGGACATGGAACCCAAGGACCAGCAGCTCACGGTGAGTGTCCCTTGTGTGGCCTGAAGCCGTGGGGCTGCGTGTCCCCGAGGCTGCCTCCCCTCCTGGCTGCCTGCTGACCTCCGCCCTGCGCCCAGCCCGTGCAGGCCCGTCCGTCTGCCTCCTGGGGATTGCCCTCGTGGGGCTTAGCGACCCCTTCTCCAGACACCCCTTCCCTCCCTGCCTCTGCCTCTCCCTCCCCGGGGACTCAGTGCCTGGACCGGGGATCCCCAGACAGGATGGGGTAGGCCTTCCACCTGGCCCGGCCGGGGATCCCCAGACAGGATGGGGTAGGCCTTCCACCTGGCCCGGTCCAGGCCCTGCAAGGCCTGACCAGACCCACCTGCTGGGCCACTGGAACCTTGGCCCGTTTGCCCGTTGTGAGCTGGAGCCAGGGACTTGCCCACACCCGTAGGCTGGTTACAGAGCAGCCATGACCGCCGGGCAGCAGCCCGACTTCTGTGTCTCCCAGGAGGACGGTCCCGCCTGAGAGAAGAGAAGCAGGTGGGGGGCGGGCACCGCTCACACGGGATGGAGGAGGATTTGGGCCGTGCTCTGCAATTCCACAGGGCTCCCTTAGGGGGCGGGGCGGCGGAGGGATGGGCCAGGGAGCCCTTGCACCTTCTGCGAGCGGAGGGCCAGGTGAGGGCAGGACCACGACTGGGCCTTGGCGGGTGCCTCAGTCTCCCCATCCGAGACGAGGCGGCCGCTGGATCACTGCTCCTCTGAGCGCCCTGGGGTGTGAGCAGCTCGTGCCGCTGGGGGGGAGTTATGCCTGGCCTGGCCGGTGGCTCAGCGGTTGAGCGCCCCCTATGAACCAGGAGATCACAGTTCGATTCCCAGTCAGGACACATGCCCACGTTTCAGTCTCCATCCCCAGTAGGGTGCGTGCAGGAGGCTGCAGATCAATGGTTCTCTCATCATTGATGTTTCTCTCTCTCCCTCTCTAAAATCAATTTAAAAAGTATGTTTTTAAAAAGTTATGCCTGGAGGGCTTAGGGTTCGCTGGCTGGTCTTATGTGCTCTACTAGGAGTGGGGAACAACCAGGAGGGACTGAGAGGGGGGACGAGGCCCGGACGCAGCTGCATGGTGTCCGCCCGCAGGTGGCACTCCGGATCCGCCCGCTCAGTGACACAGAACAGGAGGAGGGAGCCACCGTCATCGCCCACAAAGTGGGTGACCAGGTGAGGCTGAGGGCACAGGGTGTGTCCAGGGGGCGTGGCACCTCCCCTGGGACAATCGCTCATCCACCCTCATTCGGTGGTTCATGCCCATCTGTACACTGGTTACTGGTCCATGAACTGTTCATTCACTCACCCATTCACTCACTCACCATTCACTCACTCATTTGCTCTTTGAAGAAATGACTAGTCCGGCCAGCGTGGCTCAGTGGTTTGAGTGTCAACCTATGAAGCAGGAGGTCATGGTTTGATTCCCGGCCAGGCTCAATTCCCAGAGTGCAGTGTGCAGGGAGCAGCTGATCCCTGATTCTCACCTTGTGTTTCTATCTCTCCCTCTCCCTTCCTCTCAAACAAAAAAAAAGAAATATCTGTGTCAGGCTCACCAGGGACACGGAGGCGGAGCCGTGGGGGCTACAAAGACCCTCCGCCAGCTCCCCTTCGGCTGGGGGTCAAACAGGACAGATGAATGTGTCATGGCGAACTCAGTGCCCTGGGGGCGGCGGGGTCACGGGAGGCCCAGGGAGCCTGGGGGCTCATGGTGTGTGGGAGAGGCTGGCTGGAGCCAGCTCTCACTGGCTGAGCACTGTCCTAGGCCGGGACAGGGAGGGGCCCTGCACCTGTCGTGTGGCTCAGGGTTTCTGCTCCTCGGACAGGGGCTGGAGGCCCGGCCCTCGTGGCTGAGAGGCCTGTGGTCACGTGCAGAATAGAGCACAGGTGAGGGAAGCCCTGTCAGTGAACAGGGTTTGCCGTTTGTCATTAGAAAGGCGGCTTCCTTTTTTATTTATTTTAAATATGTTCCTATTGATTTTAGAGAGGAAGAAAGGGAGAGGGAGAGAGAGACAGAACACCAATGATGCAGAGAGAATCATGGATCAGCTGCCTCCTGCACACCCCACACGGGATCAAGCCCCCAACCCAGTCACGTGCCCTGGGAATCAAACTGTGACCTCCTGGCTCAAAGGTCGACCCTCAGCCACTGAGCCACGGCTGAGAACTCACGATGTTAACGTGGCGAGTTCCGTGGCGTTTAGCACCCACTGCCTCCATCTAGTTCCAAAGCATTTTCACCCAAAGGATACCCACACCCACCAAGTCCAGTGGCCAGGCCCTGGCGACTCACCCAGCGGAATCAGAGCTAGTTCCCCCACAGAGCGTGTTTCTGGGGTTCATCCATGTAGTAGCATTTTCTTTTACCTTTTTAAAAAATATATTTTTTAATTGATTTTTACAGAGAGGAAGGGAGAGGGATAGAGTTAGAAACATTGATGAGAGAGAAACATTGATCAGCTGCCTCCTGCACACCCCCTACTGAGGATGTGCCTGCAACCAAGGTCCATGCCCTTGACTGGAATCGAACCTGGGACCCTTCAGTCCACAGGCTGATGCTCTATCCACTGATATTTCATTTTTAAGTCTGACTTGAGAGCGGACATCCATGCCCTGACCAGGGAGGAACTGCAGCCTTGGCCGTTGGGAAGATGCTCTGAGTCACCGAGCACCCGGCCAGGCTCCGCTTCTTGTCGTGAAGTGATGTCAGGCCACTCGAAGGCCTTCGGGGTCCGCGAAGGGCCCCGGCCCCCCGGCCCCGGGCCCCGGGCGCCAGGCGGCAACGTTCCCATTTCCGCATCCCTCTCGATCCCTGATTGCAGGCTCCCTTTACGGGACATTTCAGAGCGAGCCAGCCCCTGCCCTCCGCCTGGTGCTCCCGTGCGGAGTTCTTCCCGCCGGGCCCACTCCCCGGGCCGGGCTGGAGCCGCAGGGACCTGGCCAGGCCCCTCCACGCAGGCCCGGCCCAGCCTGCAGGCGCAGGGGAGCAGCCTGGGTCTTCCCGCCTTAGACCAGCGACTTCCCCCGGCGGGGGGATTTATGAACCGGGTAACACCTGACGGTTCAGCCAGGGCCCTGCCTCTTTCCCTCAGACTCAGACACAAGGCGACACCAGCCAGCTCAGCCACAGCCGTCGTGTGAATGCCCCGTCCTGAACCGTGGATGTACAGGTCACACGATACGGTCGCATCTTAGTGGTTATGTCGCATAATGAGGTTGTGTTTGATCGGTAACTCCTGGTTCCAGACATCCTTATGGACAAGCATAGCACCTGCTTCTTGTTGTTTTCTTCGTTTTTTTTAAGCCTCGCCCAAGGACATTTTTCCACTGATCTAGAGAGAGTGGAAGACAGGGAAAGATAGAGAGTGAAATACTGATGTAAGAGAAACACATCAATTGGTTGCCTCCTGCATTCGCTCTGACAAGGGCCCAGGCCAGAGAGGCCAGAGAGGACAATTCCTCAACCAAGATAAGTGCCCTTGACTGGAATCGAACCCAGGACCTTTGGTCCTCGCGCCAGTGCTCTATCCACTGAGCCAAACCAGCTAAGGGCAGGCACCTGGCTTTTTTAAAAAAGTCACTTTGGAGCCAGGACTGGTTTAGCTCAGTGGATAGAGCATTGGCCTGCGGACTGAAAGGTCCCAGGTTTGATTCTGGTCAAGGGCATGTATGTACCTTGGTTGCAGGCACATCCACAGTGGGGGGTGTGCAAGAGGCAGTTGGTCTATGTTTCTCTCTCATCAATGTTTCTAACTCTCTGTCCCTCTCAATTCCTCTCTGTATAAAATCAATAAAATATATTTTTTTAAAAAGTCACTTTGGAGCAAAAAGGGTAAGTAATTATTATTTGTAAATTGATAAAAATCATACCTATTTTTTTATTAGATTGGCAAAAAAATTAATATGTTTTTTGGTGTGCGCAGAATTTGAGTGATTATTTTATGTGCTATGAAATGACAAATGAAATCGCGGCCTTGGACCCATCCCTGGAAGGAGAGAGTTGGCTATGCCCTGGAAGACGTGCTGGCCGGAAGCCAGGCCCTGGGGCTGCTCAGCCTGCCCCCCGCCCCCCAGTCTCCCCGAAACCTCTGGGCACCCTTCCCCCCGGGACCTGTTTCCAAAGCCAGGCACAAGGCCACGGGCAGGGTGCGGTGACCACGTGGTGTGTCCCCGACACAGACTCCTCCCCAGCGCCCTCCGGCTCCGAGTAAACAGCTGCTGGTCTCTGATCGCTCTGCCCCCCTCCCCTTGGGAAAGGTGCCTCTGAGCCTCCGTGGTCCCCAGACGCCCTCACCCTCCTTTGTCATTACGCGTCCATGTGAGAGGGGACGGGCCAGGAGGGGCCTCAGAGAGACCAAGAACCGCAGAGCTCAGGCGGGCCCTGCTCCCGGCACCTGCGCACCCCACACCTCCCCTCTCCCTCTCGTGGGCAGCACAGCCCCCGGCAAGAGGAGAGAGACCCGTGGGGAGTGACCGTGCTGGGGTCACACAGGGAACGCAGGAGCCAGACGCTGGCTCAGCCCCTTACAGTCCACGAAGCCCTCCGTCCTGCGGAGCCTGCCCACCTGGTTCCCTGGGGGCCCCCCACCCCTCTGACCCTCCGCTCTGCTTCCAGACGGTGGTGCTCCTGGCCCCGGGCGAGGACCCCGAGGACACGCTGCGCTCGCACCGGTCCCGGGAGAAGACCTTCGTCTTCGACACCGTCTTCGACCAGCACGCGTCGCAGGTACCCTCTGGGCCAGGCTGTCCTGACCGTCCTCACCAAGCCCTCCGTCCCCTGGGGAGGACTGGGTGGCCAGATGGTCTCCCCATCACTCATCATAGGGGTTTCCTGATGAGCAAGAAGGTTATCAGGGTTTACACATCTCATCTATCCACATCCATCCATCCATTCACACATCCATCCATCCATTCACACATCCACCCATCCATCCATCCATCCACCCATCCATCCATCCATCCATCCAACCATCAATACATCCAACCATCCATCCACCATCCATCCATCTACCATCTATCCACCCATCCATCCACCCATCCATCCATCCATCCACCCATCCATCCATCTACCATCCATCCATTCATCCATCCACCATCCATCCATTCATCCATCAATCCATCCACCCATCCATCTATCTACCATCCATTCATCCATCTACCATCCAACCATCCATCCAACTATCCATCCATCCATCCATCCATCTATCCACCACCCACCCATCCACCCACCATCCATCCATCCATTCATCCAACCATCAATACATCCAACCATCCATCCACCATTCATCCATCCATCCACCATCCATCAATCCATCCACCCATCTATCTATCCACCACCCACCCATCCATCCTCCATCCATCCATCCACCATCCATCCTCCCATCCATCCACCCATTCATCCATCTACCATCCATCCACCATCCATCCATCCATCCACCATCCATCCATCCATCCATCCATCTACTATCCATCCACCATCCATCCATCCATCCATCCACCATCCACCATCCATCCATCCACCATTCATCCATCCACCATCCATCCATTCATCCATCCACCATCCATCCATCCACCATCCATCAATCCATCCACCCATCTATCTATCCACCACCCACCCATCCATCCACCATCCATCCATCCACCATCCATCCACCCATCCATCCATCCATTCATCTATCTACCATCCATCCACCATCCATCCATCCACCATCCACCATCCATCCATCCATCCATCTACTATCCATCCACCATCCATCCATCCATCCACCATCCACCATCCATCCATCCATCCATCCATTCATCCATCCACCATCCATCCACCATCCATCCACACATCCATTCATCTATCCATCCATTCATCCATCTACCATCCATCTACCATCCATCCATCCATCCATCCATCCACCATCCATCCATCTAACCATTCATCTACCCATCCTCCACCATCCATCCTCTCACAAATCCATCTATCATTCCATCCGGAAGCCAGGCCCTGGGGCTGCTCAGCCTGCTGTCCTTCCCACCCACCCCGTCCCATTCCCATCTCCCATTCCCCCATCCATCAATCTATCCATCCATTGTCTATCCATCCATCCATTCATTCACCTATCCGTCCACCATCCATCTGGCACAATGGCGTCCCTCTGCTCTCCATAACGCCCTTTGCAGCCTCCCTGCGGGGTCCGCCTCGTCTCACCCTGGGAGGCGGGGCCCGCAAGGCGAGGCCTCGGGTGCTGCAGTGACGGTGCATCCCGGGGTGGAGCCCAACTGTGACCCCCAGCCCCACACGGATGGGGTCTGCCGGCCGTCGGCACAGCCAGGGCTGCTCCGCTGCGGCACGGACACGTGTGTCCTCTGGCCGTCCGCAGGCGAGCGTGTATCGCGCCACCACCCAGCGCCTGGTGGACGGCGTGGTCTCTGGATACAACGCAACAGTGTTTGCCTACGGCCCCTCAGGTACGGGGTGCCGGGGCGGGGAGGGCCTGGGGGTGCGGACTCCCTCACAGCCGGAGCACCTGCCGTGGCCCGGCTCCTGGCACGGCCGCCTCCACAGGCAGGGGGCGGTCCCTCACAGACGGGAAGGCGGAGCCTCAGAGGGACAGCGGCTCCCCCAGCAGCTGGTGGTGAGAAGCACAGCCTTGTCCCTGCGGCCAGGCCCGCGGTCAGCACAGGCCGGGCCCTGGCCCTGCCCCTCCTGTGTGTGCAGAGGGGGAACCGGAGGCCCCGAGCAGGGCCTGGCCACAGCCGCAGTTGTTCGTCCCTCGTCCGATCAACAGAGGTCACAGCACCTACTATGTGCAGGCGCCAGCGGAGGGAGAGAGCGGCCTGGTCCTTGCCAATCAGGACGGGGAAGGCCAGAGGGGCCCCGTGAAGAGGCTCCTTAAACAGCGTGATGCGGTGATTCCGTCACCAATGGCACGGTCACCTTGGAGAGAATCTGTTCCCTCAGGCACCTGCACTCCCTTTCCACCCGCCCGTTTCCCCTGCAGGCACCTGGACTGCTGCGGCCGCTATGGGTTTAAAAAGTTTTTTTTTAATTATTGATTTCAGAGAGAAAGGGAAGGGGAGAGAGAGACAGAAACATCAGTGATGAGAGAGAATCATGGATCGGCTGCCTCCTGCACGCCCTACACTGGAGACGGAGCCTGCAACCTGGGCCTGTGCCCTGACCAGGAACTGAACCCTGACCTCCTGGTTCATAGGTCAAGGGTCAATCACTGAGCCACGCGGGCCGGTGGGACTGACAGTTTTGTTACCAGAACGGAGAGCCAGGTGTCAGCGGCGGGCGGGTTTGTGCGATAGAGGCAGCGGGCGGGCGTAGTCTCGGGGCAGGCGCACCCGCGGGGCCTGCGCCCGCTCAGGGTGGTGTGTGCTCCCCGCAGGGGCCGGGAAGACCTATACGATGCTGGGCATGGACGCCGAGCCGGGCATCTACCTGCAGACGCTCACCGACCTCTTCCGGGCCATCGAGCAGACGCGGGCCAGCACGGACTCCAGCGTGTCCATGTCGTACCTGGAGGTGAGCCGCCGTCCGCCTCAGGTGCGGGCCACGCTCCGCCCGCAGAGCAGCGACGGTGGCCCGCCCTCTGCTCCTCCGCCGCTCTGTCTCGCCCAGATCTACAACGAGGTGATCCGGGACCTGCTGAGCCCGTGCTCGGGGCCCCTGGACCTGAGGGAGGACGCCAGGGGCAGCATCCAGGTCGCGGGCATCACAGAGGTCTCCACCTCCAACGCCCAGGAGGTGAGGGCCCGGCGCCGCGCTCGGAGGGCCAGGAGGCCCTTCTCCCCGGTTCACAGCACAGCCGGCACCTCAGCTCGGGGCTGGGCAGCATCTGCCCCTCCTGGCCTGAGCTCCGGGCAGGCTCCCCCACAAACCCCAGCTCAGCCCCCCCTGCAGGCCCCACCTCCGCTCAGCCCCCTCTGAAGGCCCCATTCCTGCTCAGTCCCCCCTCTGTGGCCCCACCCCTGCTCAGCCCCCCCTGCAGGCCCCACCCCCGCTCAGCCCCCCCTGCAGGCCCCACCCCCGCTCAGACCCCCCTGCAAGCCCCACTCCCGCTCAGACCCCCCCTGTGGCACCCCCTTTAGTGGCTGCAGTCACGCAGGCGGCCTCAGTGACCCCGGGTGCCCTCCCTACCTTGAGGTCGCTCCTTAGCGAGGGTGAGTGTGAGCGTCCCTGCAGCCCTGTCCCTGCTCTCTGCCCCCAGCTCCCCAGTGCCCCCCACAGCCCTGCCCTGGGGTGGGCTCCCACCGCCCAGAAACCTTCAAGGGCTCCCGCTGCCCTGTCCGCAGGGTTGCTCAGCCGCCCCGTGCCGAGCTCCAGCCTGTGGGCTTGGGCGGGAGAGAGGTCGGCTTCTTCTCTTCAGTCGCAGCACTGTGCCCGGCTCCCTTCACCCCTGCTCTGCAGGCCTAGCGTGTGTGCACGCAGTAGGTGCTCAGCTGAGCCTCCTGGCGTGGCTTCCACAGCTGCTGGAGCGCAGGGGGATTGCCCTCGGGGCCCGAGATCTGCGTGGAGACGGGTTCTGGCTGCCCCGGCTCCGGGTGGGGGGGGAGATGGGTCACCCACTGGTGGGTCTGCCACAGGCAGAGGCCGGCGAGGAGCCGGGCGAGCCCCCAAACCTGCCACCTATCCGTGAACCAGTCACTTCCCGGCGGCAGGAATGGCCTCCCCTGGCGAGCGTGGCATCAGCACCCTGACCCGCTGCCCAGGGGCTGGGCACCCCGTCCCGGGCCGGGGATCTGGGGGAGCCCGTGGCCCTCGGGCCCTCACCGGCCGCCCCGCACCTCTGTCCTCAGATCATGCAGCTCCTCACCAGGGGCAACCGGCAGCGCACGCAGGAGCCCACGGCCGCTAACAGGACGTCCTCCCGCTCGCACGCCCTGCTGCAGGTCACCGTGCGCCAGCGGGCCCGCGGCCGCCGCCCGGCGGAGGGCGTGCGCGTGGGGAGGCTGTTCCTGGTGGACCTGGCGGGCTCGGAGCGGGCGGCCCAGGTGCCTCCCCCGCCCTGCCCCTCCTCTCCCCGCGTCTGACCCCATCCCTCAGCTGTCACCTGCCCCGCCGTCTGTGAGAGGACCGGTCCCCCCGGCCCCCAGGCCTGGGGTGCCCCTGAGCGTGGCTGAGTGAATGGGGGGCTCCTGAGTGGCAGCTCCCCTCCCACCACAGGGAGCCCAGAGCCTCAGGGCCGGGGGACAGACTGAGCAGACGGCTGCAGCTTGGGGAGGCCTGTGCTTTGAGGTTTGGGGTCCACACGGAGCTTAGGGGAGCTCTGAGGAGAGGGTGGTAGTGGTGGGGCCTTGGGGCTGGCTCCTTCTTTTCCCTAAGGGCCATTGTTTGGGAGACCGAGGGGCGGGGGCCCACATTCTCACCTTTACTGTACGAGGTGACGCTGCAGACACGCCTGCCCACACGCCTGCCCACGCTTCCCTCACTGGCGGTTAAAGGGCACCTGCCAGGCCCGCACACGCTCCCTCCCTCTCTGCGGCTGCCCCGTGTGCCGGCTTCTGCTGTTCTCACCGCGGCCCTGGGTTTGGGTGTGGTCCCTGCCTACATGGCCCAGGCATTGGGGGGGGGGGCGGGTGAGGCCTGGACCTCCGTCCCCTCCTGGGGCCTGGAACAGAAAGCGGGGGCACAGACAGTCCCCTCCTGGGGCCTGGTGTGGAGAGCGGGGGCACAGACCGTCCCCTCCCGGGCCTGGAGCCGGGCACAGACCACCTCCCCGCCAGCCCGGCCTCTCCCCGGCAGACCCAGAACCGCGGCAAGAGGATGCAGGAGGGCGCGCACATCAACCGCTCGCTGCTGGCGCTGGGCAACTGCATCAACGCGCTCAGCGAGCGGGTCGGCCGCGCGCAGTTCATCAACTTCAGGGACAGCAAGCTCACCCGCCTGCTCAAGGTACAGGCTGCGGGCCCGGCGTGTGCACGCGTGTGCACATATGTGCATGTGTACATCCACACGTGCGCGTCTCTGTACACGTGTGTGCCCATATGCTCGTGTGTGCATGCGTGCATGTTCACATGTTTGTGGTACGTGTGAGCATATTGTGTGTGGGGTGCATGTGTGTCCTGCTGCCACAGCTTACTGCCTCTTGCAGGACGTACCAGCCAGGACAGGGGCCCGGAGTGAGGTCTAAGGACCCTTCTAGCGCCCCCCAAAGGCAGGAAAACACGGGAGAAACCATGTCTAGTCACGACCTGAGTGCCCTGCCCTCTCGGGATGGTACAGCCCGTGCTCGCGGGCCTCGAGGGGCGGGAGCTCACTGCCTGCCTCACAGCGGTCTGCGGGGAAGGTGCCCACTGAGCCGACGCCGGCCCTCTGCTCTGGGCGGGCCCCACAGAACAGCGGGCGGAGCCAGCGAGTCCCTGCAAACCCGCCTCCGGTCGAGCGGAAGGCGGACGGGTGGGCTGAGCACAGGCCCCCTCACCCTGAGCGTCCCCCCGAGCCTGGCCCGGACCCCACACCAGCTCTCCTCCTCGGGGTTTGGAGCAGGAGCCTCGGGCAGGGCCCCTCCCTGCCTGGCGGGGCGGGGACAGACAGCACCCTGGGCAGGGGCCCGTCCCGTCACCCCAGCTCCTGCCCCGCCGAGCAGGACGCGCTGGGAGGGAACAGCCGGACGGTGATGATCGCCCACATCAGCCCGGCCAGCTCGTCCTTCGAGGAGTCGAGGAGCACGCTGCTGTACGCGCACCGCGCCAAGAGCATCAGGACGCGGGTGAGCGCCCCCCGCCCGCCCGCTGCACCACGCCCCGGCCTAGCCCAGAGCCGCTGCGTCTCCGGCTCCGCTCGCCTCGCAGGCCTGCTCGCTCCGCTCGGCCTCCTCTTCCTGGACCAGGACGTTGGCATGGACCGGCTCCCGACCCTGAAGCGGACGGCCTTGCCTCAGCTCCTTCATTTCCTTTGCAAATGATGTCCCCAAGGCCCCCTGTGTGATGTGTCCGAATGTCCTCCTTTTTAAGGCTGAGGAGTACTGGTTTGAATTCCATTTTAATTTTTTTAAATATATATATATATTATTGATTTTTTACAGAGAGAAGAAGGGAGAGGGATAGAGTGTCAGAAACATCGATGAGAGAGAATCATCCATCAGCTGCCACTGCACACCCCCCATCGGGGATGTGCCCACAACCAAGGCACATGCCCTTGACCGGAATCGAACCCCAGATCTTTCAGTCTGCAGACCGACGCTCTATCCACTGAGCCAAACTTATTAAGGCTCATTTTAATTTTTTCAACAAATATTTTTATTGATGTCAGAGAGGAAGGAGAGGGAGAGAGAGAAACATCAATGATGAGAGAGTCATGGATCAGCTGCCTCCTGCACACCCCCTACCAGGGAGCGAGCCCCCAGCCTGGGCCTGGGCCCTGACCGGGAACCCATCCATGACCTCCTGGTTCCTAGGTCGACGCTCCGCCCCTGAGCCACGCTGGCCGGGCTGGTTTGAATTTTAATAGCAAGACGGTGTGTTTCTGCTGTCCATTCCTGGCTGTGAAGCTCTCTCCGGGGCAGCTGCCGGCCTGACCTTGGTGTGTCCTGCCCTCCAGGTCAAGTGCAACCTGCTGACCGAGTCCCACCACCTCGACCAGGACACGGACGTCATCTCCGACCTGCGCAGGCAGATCGCCCACCTCAAGTCCAGAATCGAGAGGCAGGAGCAGAGGGGGAGCGAGCCCGGGCTCCCGGACCCACAAGGTAGAGCCTGGCGGGACCTGGTGCCGCCTGGGAAGGGAGAGAGGAGGGGAGGGTTGAGGAAGAAAGAGGGGGGAGTAGGGAAGGGAAAGGAGGGGTAGGGAATGGGGAGGGGAGGGATGGGGAGGGGAGGGATGAGAAGGGATGGAGAGGGGAGGGGAAGGGAAGGATGGGGAGGGGAGGGATGGGGAGGGGCGGGTTTGGGAGTTTAGGTACAGACAGTGCCTGTGGCGGAGAGGAGGCTGGGAGGCCATGACGGGCTGGGCTTGAGGAAAAGTAACGTTGGCTATTTTCTGTGGCGGCTGCCCCAGTAACCCACCGGCATGCAGGCGCCGTTCTCCTCCGCCGGGCAGGGCGTGTGCTTCCCTGCCTGGCGGCTGCCACTCAGCCAAGAGAGCGGTATCTCCGGGTTTGGGGCTGCGCCGCCCTGATGGTCAGTGATGCCGAGCGCCTGGTCACGGGCCTGATGGCCACTCGCACGTCTTCTTCAGAAACAGAGAGGAAGGGAGGGAGGGAGAAATGTCAGTGAGGAGAGTCATGAATAGCTGCCTCCTGCACCCACACTGGGCATCAAGCCTGCAATCCGGGCATGAGCCCTGGTGGGGAGTGAACCGTGACCCCTGGTTCATAGGTCAGCGCTAACCCCTGAGCCGCCGGCTGCACTGCACGTCTTCTCTGGGAGACGGTCTCTTTAGGGCCTCTGCCCGTTTTCCTGTAGGATTGTTTGTTTTTATGGTCAAGTTGTATAAGTTCCTTATATATATTGGATATTAACCCCTTAGCACAGATGTAGGCTGCAAATAATTTCTCCTATCCATCCCTCATCTACCTATCCATCCATCTACCCACCCATCCATCCATCCATCCACCCAATCCCCCATCCATCCACCCACCCATCCATCCATCCACCCATCATCCATCCATCTATCCATCCATCCATCCATCCACCCACTCACCATCCATC